>CAXKVW010000689.1:0-27747 GCA_964058825.1 Carex arenaria
CAATGATGTTTCTTGAAGAGAAAAAAAAAACAACAGAAACACAGTTATATGTACACCAAGACCTTAATTGATGATGTTAACTTTCACTCTACATTTTGGATGTCACCCATCATAATACGGTTACTTACCACACTAAAGCCTAGCACTGATGGGCTTACCTTCTTCCCTTTCTTTGTCTTCTTCTTACTGGCAGCATCAGATTCCCTTGCAGCAGTCCCACTAAAATTTGTACCACTGACGCGTGCCGCTCCGGCACCAGCACTCGTACCAGAAGTACTGGTACGTGCGAGATTGGCTTGAAATGCCATTTCTAGCACATCCGATGAGAGAAAGGATTTGTAGTTTAAAAATTTGTCGATAAACTCTTGCTTTGGGTCGAGGGAACCAATGTTTTCTCTTAGGAGCATCTCAGCCTCACTAGAAGATTGTTTTACACAGAACTCCAAAAAACTCATATCTGAATGCGCAGAAAAGTAATAATCATGCACGAGTTAAGAAGTTCAGTTTAACACTAAAAACAAAAAATTATTACCCTCTGTCTGAATCTAAATACAGATAATGACAAGCCTATTGTGTTAAGCTCCTTGCATATATAGAACACCCCCTCACCCGGTGGGAAAGAAAAAAAAAAGTCAACGAGGAAAAAAATGAATTGAATTCTCACCAGTGGTACCAGTAAGCCGAGTCCACTCACTATCACACCAGCTCCTGAAGTCAATTGCCTCTGCACAAGTAATAAACGGGATAAAAAAATGTCATCGAAGATATACTAGCCTGAAATAAACTTACCATCGTGAATAAAATATTTAGTATCCTGCCTCAATAATTATAATCAATACCATGCCATATGATTATCAAAAAAATTGCTGATGATCCATCATGCATAGATAGGGGTGAAAACAGAGTGGATAATATCCGATCCGTATTCGAAAAATTAGATATGGATATCCAATATCCGAATATCCATGTGGATACGGCTACAGTTTTAAGTTCTAATTATCCGTAACCAATAGTAGATATATAACATATAGTTTAATATATATTATAACAAAAAAAATTATGTCATTAACCATTATTATTAGATAAATTTTATGAACATTGCTATTTTTTTTATAATATTTATATATTTTTTAATAAATATCCGAGCCAATCTGTACCCATATAATATCCGATCCGTATCCATAAAATAAAAAAGGATATGGATATGGTTTTACCACTATCCGCTCCGTATCCGATACGTTTTCACAACTATGCAGCATAGATCCAGTATAGGTGAAGAATGATATCACATTTTTTAGGGTCTTTTACCTGATCTCTTAGCAGCTTCATCAACTCTTCCTCCTTTAGAAACAGATTGTGGAACAGGGACAGGAACCTTCCCGCTGGCCTTCTGACGATTTGGAGCAGGAAGAACTGATTCATCTCTTGCAGAGCTTCCCTTGGGGCCTCTCCCAGTCTGAGTTGTCAGGCTTGGGAACTCCAACCTAATCAGAAATGGAAATAAATATATACACAAATATGAGAAAAATGACTATTTTGTAAAGAAGCTCACAAAACATACTGCTTCGAAGAATCTTGCTTAGGGTGGTCAACTGGACCCCAGAAGAAATCTTCCTCAGTCTTGGCCTTAGTCTGAGCAGAAGACCCTACACTGGTCTTCCCTGGGGATGGCACTGGTAGAGGTGCCACCTTAGACGGAGACGATCCATAAACATTCCAAGTAGAACCACCTGCAGTCCCACGGCTTTGCTGCACCTTAGTAGGAGCCACAGCCTGTACTGGGCTTACTGGCATTGATACAAGAACCTTTTCCTGTTCCTTCTGTATTTGCTTGAAGGAAAGCTTCTTTTGAAGCTTGCCAGAGTCACTGGACCATGCTGGTGCCACGATGGACGAATCGCCCTTGAAAGGCAAGAAGTCACCAAGTGATGGGCCTGGAGGTGGAGCGGGTAGTAACTCTTCTTGCTGTGTTGTCTGACGGGTTGTACCAGTAAAAGAGGTACCATTAGCACCACCCTTGTTCTTTTCATTAGTAGATGCATCCAAAGAGACAGGTGTTGCTTTTGCATTCATATTTTTCACTTTTGATTTCTTGCGGTTCTTTTTCGACTCCTTGGCTTCTATGAAATCATCATCATCAACCACTACTTGTGCTGGTGCAGGTAAGGGTTGTGATATGGGAGAGGGGGAGGGCGGAGTTGTAAATTCTTTACTGTTGCCAGGATCTTTTTTAACATCCAACGACTTAGTACGCACCTCCTCAACCAACACGTCATTCACTGCTCCCTTCTTGCCCTTCGCAATTGGGGGAAAATCCGACGGAGGCACAGTATGTGATGTTGCCGCAATTGGTGGAAACTCTGAAGTAGTATTGGCCCAAGGAAGTGCAGATGTCACAGCAGCAGCAGTGGCATTTTCAGACACCAACAGGGCCTCCCTTTTCGCACGTAATGCCTCCTCAGCCTGTATTTCCTTCAGCGATTTGGGTCTCAACCCGGGTGTGGGTTTCCAGACCCGGCCTGAAGAAATAGCCTGATGTGTATCAGAAAAGGCAGGGAGCTCACTTACCTCTGGTTTGAGTTCAGCCCTGTACAGCTCAGAGTCTGTCTCTAAGGCCTTTGTTGCTGGTACCGACTCAAACTTTTGTAAATCAGTTTCATCATTTTGAGCAACAGGCTTGGACCAGGTAGAATCCAAGCCTGAACTCTCAGCTTCCGTGCTCTGTTTAGCTGATGCACCTTTCTTTGAGCTCTTTTGCTTTCTGGACTTCTTCTCTGAAGCTTTTTTTGTGTCAGTTTTCATCTCCTTTGTTAAACCACTGTCATTGAGCAAGCCAGGCTCAGTTTGCTTGGGATCATAATCAGCATTTTCATCAGAGATCTTCATTTTATCAATATGGGCAGTGCTGTCACTTGGCCCCCAGAAATCATCATCAGCAGACTGTTGGATAGCATCTACTGGAGCTTCAAAGGCTTTAGCTTCATCTGTAGGTTTATCTGCAGCAACAGGAGGCACATTCCAACTGTTGGTGACAGCTACAGGATCAAAAATCTGATGAGGCAGGCTTAAAGTTGAAGGTGAAGCTAGCACCTCCTTTTGCATCTGGGCTGCAACTTGCGGAACTTGAATCCCAGAAAAGCCAGCTCCATGTAACTGTGGATCTGTCATAGGAACAGTTGTGTGCTTAGGCAAACCCACATGCGAGAGCAGCTGCTGTTGCTGCTGCAGGCTGACCTGTGAGAATAACTGCTGCTGCTGCTGCTGCTGCAAAATTAGTTGCTGTTGCCCCAGCTGCTGATGCTGCTGCTGCTGCTGCAAAATTAGTTGCTGTTGCTCCAGTTGCTGCTGCTGCTGCTGCTTAAGCAACAAGAATTTATCCATCAACGAGAGTTGTGCAGGTGGGGCAACTGGAGTTT
The DNA here is from genome assembly GCA_964058825.1 of Carex arenaria. Taxonomy (NCBI): domain Eukaryota; kingdom Viridiplantae; phylum Streptophyta; class Magnoliopsida; order Poales; family Cyperaceae; genus Carex; species Carex arenaria. The sequence goes on from CAXKVW010000689.1 coordinate 3,417, forward strand.
GTTGCAACTGCATTTGGGCCTGCAAGTAGTGTTGTTGGAGCAAACCCAGCAGCTGTGGGTCCTGTGGTGACTCTGAAAAAAGATGAGTCCCCAGTTGTGGCAATTGCAGTTGCTGATTTTGTGGCGGTAACAACCTTGACATCTGAGGACTTGCATGCAGATTCGGTTGCATGGGAATTGCACCTTGAGGGTTTTGACCTTCATGTTGGTTTGACCACAGAGGGAACCCCGGTGTAGGACCTGGTGCTGCTGCTGTGACTGGTTTTTGCATGGGTGATTGCGGTGGTTTATCAGATGATTTTAGCATAGAAAGCAAGTCAACCTTCTGCGGTAGCACTTGCCGGGATGAATCATCCATGGGGGGAAGAAGATTCGAGAACATGTCAGTGGTACCAGGTACTGTACCATGCTTTTGAGAGGGGGATAGTATTGGTAAATGATCACCCCCAGGCCAGTGCTGACCTGAATTTGGTACAGACTTTTGTTGCTCCAATGACAGCTTCTGTGCTAGCAGGTAGTTTATATCTGTCTCAGCATCTCCCACAGATGGTACAGGCACTCCGCCAAAGCTATTGCCACCATATTCTCTAATACCTATTTTCAAGGAAACTCTACTTAGCAACATTTTAAAAAGGAACATTCTCATGGGTAACCCTGCAAAATATAGAAGGTAACCTTGGGTACATTTATTAATTTACAAGGTTACATCCGGTTTCGCAAAATTTACAAAATAGGATAGGCCCATTTTGCAAGGTCAAATGACATTTTTAAATCCTGATCAGGAGTGTAAATAAAACCGACACAAAGCTAAACAATTCAGTCTCATCCCCATCTTTAGGCCATGTTTGGTTGTGGGTTAAAGTTATGATGGCTTAAGTTGCTTATTCCAAGTTATGACGGCATAAGGTATTCTTGTTTGGTTGTGGGTTAAAGTTAAAGTCATGGATTAAACCTGAATAGGTGGGTTAATTTAAGAGCAGAGACACGGCATAAGTTATGCAACCTAAATAGGTTGGTTGATTAATGACGGCATAAGTGATTTCTTATGCAATACTTTCCATTACACTTTATCCATTTTTGACAGCACAAGTACAGAATAAGGTACTTATTCAATGACTTATGTCACAACCAAACATGGCCTTAAAGATTAAAATAATAGCACTGAAGGGAAAATCACAGAAAAAACAACAATCACCTCGAATGATGGACACATTATCACTTCCAAGCCCACCTAATTTACCAGCCATAAGTGATTCCATGAACCGGTTTTGCTCTTCTACAGCATGAGTTTGGCTAGGCGCACCGATCTGTGCCCCCCCAACCATACCGACAGCTACAGCACCTTCATCACTCGGCTTGGCCCCACCAAACCCTGGTGGAGGGCGTGCCTTGGCCTTTAAATGCGGCATCACATCCCCAAGTTGAACAAAAGGAGCATTATCCGGCGCATCCACAGGCCGCACCAGGAGATCAATACCAAAGAATGATGCCTCAAACCAACCTATGATATCAGCTCCTGAAAAAGGACCCTGTATCTGGCCTTGCGGGTCTTTGTAGAGCAATGAAAGATCTTCTGGGGAGGTAAGGGCCATTTGTTGCATATTTCGTGAGAATACTGGCTTATTTGAACTTCCAGGGCTCCTCAGCATGCCAGCTAGACCAGGTTCATTGGAGAGATCCCCCAAGCCATGCCTCTGGTGCCCAATAGAATTAGACCTTTGGTGGCCAAAAGCATGTGGATCCCCAGTTGATGCCTCCATGGTGCTTTCAATTCCACCTAAGTATGAAAGAAAAAGTTGAGGGGATTTCAATGAATCATTTTGGGAAATGTACTGAAGGTTCATTGTGGGATGAAACAATGACAATCAAAATCTTCTTATCAATTTGTTAAGACTATTCTCGAAGTAGCTCAATGAAAAATGGTATATAAAAACCATATAACAAGTTTAGAAAGAGAACGAGGTCTTGCCTTCTGAATTTGGTGCGTTGTCATGGAAAGAGAATTGATGCCTTAGATGAGGTCCTGTCTTTTGCTCGGGCCTACGATTGGTATTCTTATCGTAGTCGTCCTCCATCCAAAGCGGCAGTTCCTCTGCAGAAAAATAATAAAGTTAAAAACAAAATATAACAAACCAATACCCACTAATAGAAGCTGGATTCCCAGACCTGTCTTGGCTTTGTCAGCACTTCTTCCTAGGGATGTATCTTTCGGTTGATGCAAGCCAGTGATGTCCCCCTTGTCAATTCCTTTTAACACCATCTATTGAACACCAACAATACTGAAGTTAGTCACTGTGTGCAGTATTCTTTTCTTTTTCCTTTTGAACATAACATATTAAATTTGGGTGTATGACCATGCTCAACTAATACTCACAACAAGCTTAGAGAAAACTGCAACATAACATATTCCCTCAGGGTGATTTTAGCTTTATATGGACTTCATGATAGGTAAAACGCTAACTAAAGATGATAAAGGGATTGAATTGCAAGCCTGCTTATAAAGCGTATCAGCCGAACAACAAAAAACAACAATTCTACAGTGGTGAATGTAAATTTACCACTTCTTCAGTAGAAGGGGCTGAAAGCGCAAATGGCTCAAACGGCCCCTCAGTCAGCGATGCCACTTCAGTAAATTCGGTCGCAGTTAACTTAAAATTCTTCACATCAGTCGTTCTATACACATCCAGTAATTTCATCCTACTGTATCTCGTTGCTCCAGCCTCCCCACCAGGCCCACCATCAGATTTATCAGATAGCACCCCTCTCTGGTACGGCCTAGAGCCAAACCTTCCTCGCGAAGCAGAAAATGCACCAGGCGGACCTCCATTTTCACGTACCTCACCCCTACCACCACCCCTTCCATGCCCAAACATACCAGTACCTGTTGGTTTGTTGTGCGGGGTGCGTGCAGGTAATGGAGGATCCATCGCCTCACCCCTGCCACGTACACTAGGCTTCCAAGCTCGTGTCTCGCGATACTCCTCTTTCTCTGGATCTTTTTCATGGTCAGTGTCTCTGACAGGATCAGCCCACTTATCACGCGGCTCACGAGGCTCATTGCGCTCACGTCCTCTATCATCTGACGGGCCCCAGCGATTGGTCCATTTGCCCTCACGGTCCTTGGCTTCAACGAGGTTTGAGTTAGCGTCCCTCCAGCGGGTAGGGGCCCGACGGCCAACCGTGTTTGTCTCACGCTCATCGTCGCGCCAACGAGACCCACTGTCAGGGTGAGAGTGATGTTGGATTGATGGCCTAAAAGGCTCCCGTTTTTTTGCAGGTTCATCAGGGTTGGTATCATGGTGACTCAAATCCTGGAAAAATGAGGACAATAAAACTAGAAGATATGGAGAAAAAATAATAAAAGAAATTCATCATTTTGGTCAGTTACATAGAAATCGTGACACAGTATTGCAATCAAGCAGTTCTGTCAACACAAGTGCTTGATGTATCAAATCAGCCAATGGATGCACTAAAATTTTACATTCTTCAAACTTTTACTTGTTTTGAGTAAGTACTTCTCCTCCAAATACATGACAGTCAGGGGAATTCTAAAAACATTGTGGAATTATAAATTTACCCTGTTCCCAATCTTGTCACCATGCTTTGACAGGAGCCACTGAGGAGAAAGGGGAACCTCATTCTCAGGTCCTAGCTTCTCTACAAGATCAGAAAAGAAACACGTAAGAACTACCCTCTTGAAACTAGCAAAATAATTGAGTTCAATTAGAAACTTAAATCAACTATCAAAAGATTTTTCATTTGCCATATACTCATGTTCCAACCTCAATTGGAAACTACAATTATAAATTAATAAAGTTTTATTTTTCACTCCTACACAGTTCACTTTTGGTTGCAATCACCTGTGGAGACCAAGGAGCACAGCACAAGCTAATACAACCTAGACCTTTATTGAGAATTAGAAGTTCTTAAAAGTTACTCAAGAACGACAATAAAGCTATCTCCACTCCACAATTAATCCTAGGTTACATCTAACCCAATCAACAAGACAGACCCTGAGCCCTAAACCCAATGTTACACAAATTTCACACTCAAGTTCAGCAAGATTAACTAACTCTACAATACCGTCGCCAAACTAGAAGATTTTAGCTCAAATTTGAAATCTACGAAAACTAGTGAAAGGGATGCTCCTTCTTTCACCTTTATTGACGTGCGGTGGCGGATCCACGGCGAGGTGGCGACGCTGCTCGGTGGCATTGGTTGTGGTGTCGTTAGTACGGTCAGCCATGGCGATTCACAAAAAACCCTAGCAGAATCTCTCTTTACCTCTCAGTTAACTTGTGCGCAGGAGAAGAATAAGCGAAAATTGAGGCGTGTATTAAAAGGGCTTACGGACCAGCGATTTGATGGCCACTCCCGGTCCGCAAGGATGAAAACCATGCGGGGCCCACTAGTCAGAAGAGAGTCAACGTTTCAAAATGGTGTACTGAGAGTATAGATAATTATAGATTGTGCGTGCAGCAAGAAAGAAAAAGGGTGGTTGCTCCCGGTTCATATAGCTAATGATGCAAAACCTAGACACGTAAATCATAATTCATAAAAACCTATTTTTTTATTGATAAGATTTAAAAACAAAAATTTTTAAAAAATAGAATAGATAAATCTCGTATTAATTATATGAAGGACGTTGTAGATCATGGTATCCAAATAATAATTTAGGAAGTTTTGTAAACCGGACGCGATAATTTAGAATGTTTGGGATGAGAAAAAAGTGTTTGAATTGTCTAAAACCAAAACATGCATGAGAGAGTAGTTTAGAAATTACATGGCAATTTATTTTAATTTTTTTATTGTAATTCTTGTATATCGGTATCATTTTCGGAGCTAATTTAACTATGGAGTAATGACAACAAAAGCATGACACATTTCTTAAAAAACAAATAAAAGTGAGTGAGAAATGAATACAGAGAAGCGCACTATATTAGAAAAAAAAATAAAAAGAGGATTCAAGCATCCATACAAGAGAGGAGGAAAAAAATGGTGGGGGACTACATGCTCCGAAAGGAAAACAAAAATACAAATTGAAAAAGAAAAATAAAGGAGGCACGTTGACCTAACGTGTGCACATGGTGAATAGATGGATCTGTACAAGTCTGAAAGAGATATATAATTTTTTCTTTTATCCCAGGCGTTATAAAGTATGTCGTATGAGATTTTATTTTATTTTTGTTTTTTAAGTTTACAGGACTTTCTAAACTATAACGCTCGAACCGGATGACATAATCTACAATGTCATCTTGTTCAGGCGTTATAGTCTACAATGTCCTTCATATTATTCGAAATTTATTAATATCTATCTCATTTTTTTATTTTACTTTATTCAATTCCTACTTACAAAAAAAAAAAAAAAAATCGGTCGTAAATACAATTGCAAATTATGATTTTCGGAATGGTAGACCAGGAGCAGCTAGAGTGCATGTAAGGATTGAGCAAGGGTGGGTGCCCACAGGTCCACAGCCACAGAGCACGTTAGCGAGACTGATAGGAATCTTGACCTGGGAGCTGGGAAGGTGGATAGGCGCCGCGTGTAGGAAAGGGCCTCACACAGAAATCCACCGTTGATTTCGACAGGATTAGCAGATCGGACCGTTCAGTGATTTATCCTCATAAAAAAGCTCAACCCTAGTGGAAGTTCCCAGGTAGACGCGGTGCTTGGACTTAAATTCGGACTTGGTTGTGAGTTGTAACTTTGAACAATGGTAAATTGGTAATTGATTAAGGAGGAGGGTTCAAATGTACTCAAATTTTTATACTTCTATTTATTCTCAATTTTTTATCTTCTTTATTTTCATTTTCAAAGTCTAAATAATTGATCCGAACTGTTCAACATGATATTCATAATAAAATATGTCTAGAGACCAAATTTTATATTTTTTAGATTTTTTTTTTACTATTTTTTAAGATAGATACAAAATTATTGTTTTAAGGAGATTCTAGACCATACGATAAAGTGATTTTGTACCTATCTTAAAAAATAGTAAAAAAATTCTAAAAAATATAACATTTGGTCTCCAAGTATATTTTATTATGAAGGTCATGTTGATCAGTTCGGATCGATTGTTCAGACTTTGAAAATGAAGATAAAGGATTGGGAGTCAATATGAGCATAGAAATTTGGGTGCATTTGAACCCTCCTCTTAATTAATATAAAATATATTTATTTATTTTAGTTAAACATAAATTGACAATTATTTAATAATTTTCTCAAACTTTCGGACTTATTTTCAAACTCCTCATAATGCACAAAAACATATGTTGTAAAATATATACTTGATGTTTTAAATTTTCATACTTATTTTCTAAATCATTTCAAAAGGTTATATTTATGTATCACATGATGGATATTAATACATTCTCATCATTTAGATTTGACCTAACGATTGCAAATTTAATGCTTGTAAATTAGTCCTCATTTTAACTAACACGAAATAGCTTGAAAAAAGGGAGTTCTTCATAAATATTTTCGTGAATAATTAAAAGTTTAAGCACTGATTCATAAAAAAAAATGTTAAAATTAATGGAGCATTTTGACTATCCTGCGATATTGTTAATCCAAAAAGCAGAGTTTTACCAAATTTAAAAAAAAAGAAAAAAAAAAAAAAAGGCAAAAGCTCAGTTCATTTATGAAATAGATAATTACATCAACCAATTTATCAGTAACCACTAGACTGATTCTTTCATATTTGAAATTGGCTGAAATCCGAGATTCCCTGAAATTCCTGAAATCCGAGATCCCAGCCGTTCAACTTTTACTGTGCACGTATCTTGGAACAGTTCGACGGCTGGATCCGTATCGCAGAGATTTTAGAAACACTGTTCATTCGTCTCGGATTTTAGCAGATTCATATCCAGAGAAATTAAGCATATTTAGCACAGCAACATAATAATCAGCAGAGTTATACCAATTGATTGCTTGCTACCTTAATTATCTAGAGAAAATATTCATACATGCTTATTCTATTATTAAAAAAACAGTACGCAAAAGAGCAATTTAGGAATAAACATTGAAAGTTTATAATTATATTATGAATTTGAAATATTTAACTATAATATAACATAGTATTTTCAATTTTTTTTAATTATAAATGTATGATTTTCAAACTTCATTGTAAAATCAACAAAATATTAATAAATAAATAAAATCTAGAAGACTAGAACAGAATTAATATTAATTATTTCACATTAACTAGTTCACTGTAATATAAAGATAAAAATAAAGCTAGTCTTTACAATAGAACTCGTGTAGGATTCGATTTCGATTCGAGTTTGAATTAGCTCGAGCTAAAAAAACTTTGTTAATTTTCGGGTCGAGCTTGATTCAGCTCGACCAACAATCAAATCAAATCTATTTTATATATATAATGCTGGAAGGAATTTGCACTGTTCATTCAGTGTTGTCCTATTCTCAACCGTTGATTTGGTATCCAACTGATATTAATAGATTTCATTCATTTGTATTGACATGTGTCAAAGCTGCTTACATTTCTAATTCCATCTCTTTTGCTATTCTCAGCCATTGAATTGATATCCAACAGATATTAATAAATTTCATTTTTTTCATTGACGCTATCAAAATTCCTTACATTGAACAAATAATTTCCTTCTCCGCCTCCCTTGAAACCCTTTGTCTTGCTTCAAACCCTCCGCCTCCGCCTTCGTTGCCTAAAAATTTTCGCTTTCTTTAACTTCGCCGTCTCTTCTTGACCTTTCCCTCCGCCTAATCTCCAATAAGACAAATCTTCTTATTTGAGTTAAGACTTAAGAGTTAGCTCGTTTGAATCTGGTTGGTTTACAATAGTGTATTAAAAATGGTTCAGTCTGATCTGACCCTATCTACCGGTCTGGTCTAAACTTCCACTTTCCGACCCACTCGGTTCGATTTAGAAGGAAACGGTCTAGACTTTTGATTGAACTCATAGTCCCAACCCCCACAGGTCTGTACGGTCCAATCCAAGAGGCGGTCTGGTATGGATTTAGCTTGGTCCAGTTCAGGTTCTGTACGGTCCAGGCTAACTTGGTCCACGGCTCTTGACCCCCTCGGATTGACATGATCCAGTTGGAGAAACTCAAGTAAAATCCACTCTAGACCCGTCTCGAAAACCATCCGGACTGCCCCGACCCGATCTTCTCTGGTCCAGTACCACGGATTTTATAGATCAATTTTGAACCAGACAGATTTTTTTCAGTACACTAGTTTACAACATTATAACTAGGTCTAAATTGTGGTGGCTCAGTTCATATGTATAATATTTTTTTCAAGGACCCGGATAACTGTCCCCCCAGTGTCATCCCCCCCATATCCTCCCACTAAAATCCAAAAATAGTTAGTTGCCGAAAATTTGTTGTTTAATATTTCCTTCAATATTTATCTTAAAACTTCCCTGTATTTACCCTACACTGACAAAGTATTTTACTTTGTTGATTGAAGTATTTAACCATAAGGATCCAGCAGTGAAAAAGGCTATCCCCGCCAAAAATGAACAAATTTCTTTTTAGCATCCCCGTGTCCCCGCACAACCTCCTAAACAGATTGGCCCAAGGTTTAAAACTTGAATTTAAATAGTATGGCCCAAAAAAATCGATTGCGTCTGTTGATGGTGTGACTTCGAAAGATTGCATCTGTTCAGAGAGACTGAAGCAAACAAAACGGTGCTAACTTAGTTATAAAACTTTAGTTTTTGTTTTACGGAAGTTAAATACATCTTAGGAGAGAAGTGAATAACAACAATGTTAGGAATCCAAAATCAAATTCCCCAAGTGAAAGAAGAAGTGGACGAAGATTTGTTGTTTAATATTTCCTTCAGTATTTATCTTAAGAAATTGTAGTATTAATCTTAATACATGTCAATATTTATCTTAATGCCTATCAGTATTTTTCTTAATACATAGCAGTATTTAACTTAAAAATATTAATCTTAATACAATAAACTATTTAAAGTATTTAATTTTATTCGTATCAGTATTTAACTTAAAAACAATTCAGTATTAATTTAAGTTACTTTAAGCATTTAGAAGAGAGAACAAATTCATGGAAATCCAGTAAGAAAATAGACGAGAGAACACCAACATAACAAAGTTATCAAATCATAGAATATAAGACACTTCTGGTAATATCATACCACCAACTTAACCAAGTTATAAAACTATAATATCAGCCACTCTCTAGAGTGTCAACAAAGAAAACAATTGTTCCAAAAATAAAAGAAAATAAAAAAAATTCTCAAGATAATTTATAATGCCATTCACAGTTTCTCAAGATTATCCTTCTTCAATTTCTCAAGATTATCTATAACGCCATTCACAGTTTTTTCTAAATCGCATTCCGGTTCTGATTGTGAATCTCTAGCACCTAAATCTTCGATCATAACTCCCTCTCCTTGCGTCGTTTGTTGTGCACCTCCCCTTGGGACATTATCACCGGCCTCTGCTATAACCTTCTCATAATTTCTTCCGAACTGTCTTGCATTATTTTTCTTTTCATAATATAAAGTATAGTTATGCAACAATATTGAAGTATTTATATTACTATACAACAATATTTAACCTACTTGATATGGTTATCTAACCCTAACATACTAGACTTGAACCTTAATATTACAGATAGGTATGCAGCAATATTGAAGTACTTATCTTACTACAAAACAATATTTATTCTATTTTAGACAAGTATTCAACACTATAAGTGAAATAGTCATTGATAAAGGGATGTGTTTCAAACCCAATGGAGTATTTATCCTATTTGATATCAATATTTAATGTAAAGCTATTCAGTATTTAAGCTAATGCATTACATTATGTAAAAAAATGTCCTTGAAGTATTTATCCTGTAAAGTAAAATATTTATAGTCTGACATTCAAGTATTTATCCTAATACATATCATTATTAATTAATACCTTATTAAGATATTAATATTCTTAATTTTAATTTTCTTCCATATATTGACATTTTAATAACCATAATCTATAACAGATCAACTTCAACATTCAAAATTTTACAATCTTTATCTCTTTCAAAAGACAATTACTCATCTACTCAGAAAACAAAAAAAATTCAATTTGTCGACATGCATGCAAGCAATTATCGATACTAACTAAACAGAAATTTAAAAAATCTCGGTTCATAATTAATTCCTAAAAAATGATGTATTATTGCAAATATTATGTCTAAAATTAGAATCTACTGAACTATTTCTAACGAAAACTGTTGTTATACCTGCTGATCATCAATACGAATTTTTTTTTGATAAATACAAAGGTATCGCTGGACGTGATCTCCAGACACAGTGATGGTATCACTGGACGTGATCTCCGGACACAGTGAGAAATCGACTGAATTGATCGACGGTCTAGTGAGATATCGTCTGAATAGAGTGAATTGGACTGGAATCGATTGAATCCAAAGAAAAATTATGGAATCGCCTTGGACTCAGTGGAGGAAAAAGACAGAAAAGGAAAAGGCATGGAGGACTTGTGGAGGGAGAAGACAGAAAAGGAAAAAGCGGAGATATATGGTAATTTCAAATTTAGAAGGATACAATGATTCGCATCGTTAAATAATTTGAAAATCAGTTAATATTGTTATATAAGTTTGTTAGCGGGAACTGGTTTATATTAATGAGGCTGTGGGGATAAAGCGGAGATGAACATGGGGATCCAATATAATTATTCTTTTTTTCAAACCGGACCGAGTGCGATTGGGTCATCTTTTATATATGTTTCTGAAAGGCCAACTTTCATTGTGTTTTATAAAATTAAACTTCCGTCGTGCTATTACATCTCTTAATTCATATTGTTTTCTGTATATTTTTCTAAAAAGACTTAAAGTCATGCCTTTAATTATAAATTGAAGTCTATAAAAAATTTCAATCCGGTATTTCGAATCTACGCCAAAGGTTGAGTCTCTCTTGTATATTTTAAGATAAGACATTATCTTCTTCTTCTTTTTTAGTAAAAGTTGGAGCTCAATATTTTTTTTAAGATAGACATTATCTTTTTATGTATATTTTTTTTTCAAACTATCTAACTATTTAATATTTACAATTTTTTATTCGAATTTAAAATCTGCAACCTTTTATATATAGAGGATTTGATAATTTTTAGTAACCGAGAGAGATGAGACAGAGATTGATGAAATTGTATTCTTTATATTGTTGTCTCTTTTTTGTTACAAGTATTACATGGTATTTATATAGAAAGCTTCTAACGGTAATATTACTCTATTATAACGGTAAGAAAAAGTGACAGCTATTTATTAGCTCTCTACAGTGTAATCTATTATATTTTATTCTAATTTCTAAATAAATCATATTTCTCAACAGGATTGTCTTTATCACTAGATTAAAATTAAAAAGTTAGTTATGAAAATAAACATTATCTTATAGTTTGAGAATTAGCTACGAAGTTAGTTTCTTAGTTATTTCTTTATTTTGATTGATCATTTTGAGATGATATTTCGTTCTCTGAATTTTGAATTAGATAGATGAAATTAAGATGAATGTGTACGTGTTTTCAGTAATTTGTTCCGTAAATTGTTTGCTCTTGCATTAAATCAGTACGCTATTTTGGGTGTTGGATCGAGACCGTCTGATTTGAATTCTTCATTTTGAACTGTCTTGGGATTCAAATTCGCTCTCGGGATGTGTGCGCTCCAGATCCGGATGGATTGTCTCGGATTCGAATTGGACGGTCCCGATTTAAAGCCCAAAAGTTGAGTTACTTTACTGGATTTGAATTGCAAAACATGGTGAGTTTCTAGTAGGAGAATCAGTCTTCGGTCTAATGGTAAAAATTATACTTTCAGTGTGGAATGTCGCATGTTCGAAATCTGAAAAAAAAAAAAAACAATTATTTGTGGATATTAAATAGTTTGATAATTTGACCTAACTTTTACTAAAAAAAAACACGAGACTACTAGAGATTACTGTATTATATTTTTTTTTATACTTTGTTTGGGTGGAGAGCAGAGGAAGGGAGGGGAGGTGAAGAATAGAAGGGAATGAAAATATGAAATGGAATAGAATTAAATATTAACATATTTAATCTCTTCGTATTTGGATAATTAATGAGAGAAAATAAATTTAACTTTCTTTTTCGTCTTATTTCTTGTTTGGTTAATTAAAATTTAAAAGATTAATGGAAAATTTGATAAATGCAATAGGTTTGTAACAAATAAATTTAGATGAGAATTATATAATTAAGATATAGAGTCGAACATTGGTGTCATTTTCTTTGAAAATATTTAACATTTTTTTTTAAATATGTTACACTCCAAATTGAAAGGGAAACCAATTCTATTGTTTACAATACTGCAAGGTTAAACATTTTCTCTCTTGTATTCTTCACCTCTGATATAATTTTATCAATCAAACACGATTTGATGAAAAAATTTCTTTTTTTTTTTTCCATTGCCTCCCTTCCTTAACTCTCCATCCAAACAAGATGTTAAGATGAATACTGCACTTGTTAAACATTAGGGGTGCAAATGGGTTGGATATCATTTGTGGATATCTGATACCTGATTCATATCCATATTTATCTAATATGTATCTGTATCTGAAAAATAAAAAACAAATACATACATAATTTTACCCCTATCCGATCCGTTTGCACCCCTACTAAACATCCTTTCAAAGATGTAAATAAAACGACCATTAAACCGATTAAATTAATTTTGGATTATCTAATGTTAAATTATAAAAAATAATGAATTATGATAATTTTAGTAGATTAAGTACAAAAAAGAAGATATTTGTGGCGCTAAAAAATAATCCAATGAATTCGATGATTGACGAACTTTTATGTTTGTATGTTGAAACTCATATTTTTTTAAGGCAGGGCGGAGATAACCAGTTATTGAATGGGGTTCAAAAAAGAAATGATGAGTCAAATACAATGCTAATTTTTTTTTCAATAATAATTAGAGAGAGAGAGAGTCACATATATAATATAAAATAAGATGTGTTTACATGGGAGCTTTTTTTTTTATTAAAAAAGTTTATAAAATACTAACAGTTTTATTGTCAGTTTTATGAAAAAAAAATGGAGATCAATTAAACTCATTCTATGCGACATTTCAAACTGGATATATTTTTTTATAGAAAATGCCAACATCATAATTTTTTTACTTTTTTATCATGCTTAATCACTAAATTCCGTTAAATACTTTTAGAAGTTTACTAATAAGGAAGAAATCAGGTAAAGATATTGATAATGTAGTCTTATCTTCATGCAGCGCACAAACAAAGAATCAAAACAACACTATATATGTATTATGCACAGCACGAGCCAAAGCTGCTCTATCCATATACTTTTCAGTTTCACCCAAAAACGAAGACAAAATTGCTCTGTCCTTATCATTTTTACCCAAGAAATCCTACCACTTGCTAGTTGCTAATTTGCTATTTCCTCCAAATAAGATCCGACCCATATTTAAATGACAGTATGGAGACGTCCAGTGACAGAAACTGGAGAGGACACGGCCCACATATCAGACAGCTTGTGTTGAATGGTAACGCGGGAAATAAACCACCAGACACAACTAACAATTGGAAGCCTCTATTGCTCTCCCTCTCTCCTTTTCTATTTTTCCTAGTCTAAATCCGTTAATATTTTTTACTCAGAAAAGCCGGTTTCGACATTTCGGACTGGAGATATTGTGGAGATAAATATAGTAAATCACAAACCAACCATGTCTCTTCTCTGAGGAGGAGCATGTTAGCAGAGAAGGACGAAAACAAGTTGCGTCTAATTGCCGAATCTTTTCCGCTTTCGCCCTTCTCTGAAGAAGTTTTGTTCTTTTCTTTTAATTTTTTTTTTGAGGTTAGATTTCTCATTTACTTTCCAAATTATTTATTTTCTTTTTCTAAGAAAGGAAATCATGCATGGAGGGTTTATCATGATCTCAGATTGTGCACCCAAATAAGAAAAGAAATGAAAAGAAAAAAGAGCAAACTTATGAAATGTGGTGATTGTTTTTCTTGTAATTTTTGAAATCTCTAGAACTATATATATTCTAAATAATTTTATCGTCCTTGAGGATCTTTCCTATGGAATTTATTTGTAAGCATATGTATTCAGTCATGCTGGTAAACCTATATCTTCTTGGTTATTAAATTGCATATTAATTTTCCTGTTTTTCATCAATTATTCTGTTTCTTGAACCAGTTATAGTCAGCATTGTTTGAGTTCTCTCTCAGAAAACAATCTTCCAAAAATTTGAATAGTTCATAACATCAAATTCTGATTACACTCATCTTCATTGTATCTTTCCTTAGTAATACAACATTAATTTCTACTAAATATTTGAATGTTTACAATACTGAATAAGGTTGCAAACTTTAGTCTAATTCATTACATAAATCTTTATCGGAAGTGTGGATAATCAGCCAATTAACCCAAACCTTTTTCTTTGAAAATTTTAAATTTTAGCAACACTCAATCATTATCTTTACCAGTAACTGAAAACCTTAATTATCTATGAATTTTTAGTTCTCCCCCAAAAAAGAAAATTTCAGTTTCAATAACATCTGCATCTTTTTGCAGGATTCTAACAGGTTCGACGACCAAAAGAAAACTCCTTCAAATTGAAAAAAGGGAGGAGTTTATGAATAAGTTCCAACAAATATAGAGAAAAGTTGATACAAAAAATGTCTTCAAATTCAACAAATACATCCTCTCCAATCTCTTCTCCACTGACCCCCAATTCATCAAACTCCACTGCCTCAGCACCGCCTCCGACCAATGCCACACCTGCCTCACCGCCTCCAACCTCCCCTTCCACCGCCCCTCCAACCAATAACACCTCCCCGCCCCCTTCATCTTCTCCCCCTTCTCCTCCTACATCGTCTCCGGGGAATGCGCAATCCTCTCCTTCACCACCCCCACCAAAATCCGGCTCCTCACAATCGTCGTCTTCATCTCCACCTCCACCTCCACCTCCACCCCCGCCTCCTCCTCCCGGTGCATTGCAGTCTTCAACATCTAACGATTCTAACAAGTCGTCCGGGTCAACAACAAGCAACAACAGCACAAGTGTTATCTTACCTGTTGTTCTTGGACTAGCAGGTGGCATTGTATTGATGTTGATCCTATCTTGGCTGGTGAACTTGTGCTGCAGGAAAAAGAAGAAGAAGATTGACAAGCCGCACAATGCCATGCAGTACTACAATGACACATCCGGTTTCCAAGGTATCTATGATTTAACAAGTGTACGTCGTGTCATAAATTTACAATCAAATTGTGTGTCATGTTTGATATGACTGCATGCATCTCAAATATAGTCATGTATGGTCACAAATAAACAAGAAATGAAACCAAATATCCTACTAATTAACAATTTCAAATTGTAATCTCAAACGATAGGGAACAACTACTTTATGAGCGGCCCTGACTCACAGTGGCAGATGGACTCATCAAATATTGGTAGGCCACCACTACCGATGAGTGGCAGCAGCGCTGGAGGTGGCGGTGGATGGCCTCCACCACCACCGCCTCCATTGGTTGCAAGCAGTGATATGAGTTCAGCTGCCTACTCCGGGCCCCACGTTCCCCCGATGCCCCCTCCCTCTCCTACTGTTGCCATGGGTTACAACAACAAAAGCACCTTCACTTATGAAGAGTTGGCATCAGCAACAAATAATTTCTCTCAGGCGAATTTGTTGGGACAAGGAGGGTTTGGCTATGTGCACAAGGGTGTATTGCCAAATGGGAAAGAGATTGCTGTCAAGCAACTTAAATCAGGAAGCGGACAAGGGGAGAGAGAGTTCCAAGCGGAGGTCGACATCATTAGCCGGGTTCACCATAGACATCTGGTGTCGCTTGTCGGCTATTGCATTGCTGGTGCACAGAGAATGCTGGTGTATGAGTTTGTGGCGAACAAGACTCTTGAGTATCACTTGCATGGTAAGATTCTTAAAACATATATGTCAGGCTATCAACTAATACTTTCTTGTCTTCTTCATTTTTTTCTTTCGAAAATTAATTATATCTGATATTATACCAAGTTTTCTGTAATGCTAACCTATAACTAAGGTTCATATATAAAAACTATGACCAATAAATTTGGATTTTAGGGGCATCGAAAGGATTGCCGGTGATGATATGGCCAGTAAGGCTTAAAATTGCTCTGGGATCTGCCAAAGGACTTGCTTATTTGCACGAAGATTGTAAGACATATCATATCATATCATATCATTATATACTTTCTAATTTTCAATTTCTAAGTTAGTATATATATTGTGCCTCATTGTAATATTTTCACCTTCGATCCATAGGTCATCCACGCATTATTCACCGGGATATAAAGTCATCCAACATCCTTCTAGATGAAAAATTTGAAGCCATGGTAATGTGTAGTAGCTAGATTCAATTAGCTCTTAATTAAGTTTCCTCCATCATCCTTGACCCTTAATTTGAAGCCATGGTAATGTGTAGTAGCTAGATTCAATTAGCTCTTAATTAAGTTTCCTCCATCATCCTTGACCCTTAATTCTTGTGTTAATTGTATGTATGCGAAGGTTGCTGACTTTGGATTGGCAAAACTAACAACTGAAAATCACACTCATGTCTCAACACGCGTCATGGGTACCTTCGGGTAAGGCATACAACTAATTATATATTAACAGGAAAAAGGAAAGAATTTTTTTGAATAACTTGTAGCATGCATGCTTGTAGATTAACAATATTGCAATATCAAACTTAATTTTAGGTATCTGGCTCCAGAATATGCATCAAGTGGCAAACTAACAGAGAAATCTGATGTCTTTTCATATGGTGTTATGCTTCTTGAAATGATAACCGGACGAAGGCCAGTTGATAGCAATCATCATTTCATGGATGATAGCTTGGTCGATTGGGTAAGCTAATTAAGCAAAAAACACAAAAAATAAAACAAATGTTAATAAATTGGTTTTTGATTTATTTTTGTATATGCGTGCGTGAATATATATGTAGGCAAGGCCGGTTCTGTCTCATGCATTGGCAGATGGAAACTACGATGAGTTGGCAGATCCACGGTTGGAAAGCAACTATGATCCCATGGAGATGGCCCGCATGGTTGCAGCTGCGGCTGCTTGTGTTCGCCACTCTGCTCGAAGACGTCCAAAGATGAGCCAGGTACGTACCTGTTGAGTCCAATCGAGTCTCAAATAACCCCAGTATGCAATCAAAGCTCATCAATTGAATCATCTTTCTGTGTAACCCAATTATATATATATGCAGATTGTGCGTGCACTGGAGGGAGACGTATCACTGGAAGACTTAAATGAAGGGATGAGACCAGGCCAGAGCATGATGTTTAGTTCAAGCTCTGACTATGAATCGAGCTCTTACAACAACAACATGCGCCGCATCCGCAAAATGGCTTTGGCAAGTCCTGAGTATAGCGGTGATTATAGTGGGACCGTCAATGATTATGATCCCCGCCACTCAGCCTCAAGCAGTGATGGAGGGTTTTCTGATGACCTAAACCCTAGACACAGAATGCACCCTGATCTTTGAAAAAGGAAATTAATGAACAAAAAATGTGGTTTGTTAGCTTTGTAACCCCATGACATTTGATCCAACTTTGTAAACCCATGGGTACTTCCTTGTTTGGGATGCTTATGTTCTAATTTGATTAAAAGAAATGATGCTCAATTGATTTTTTTTATTCCATTGTATATTTTTTGTTCATTTTGTTTATCTCAAATTGTATATAGGAGGACCTTTAAGAGAGCTTGTTTCAAACATCAATTGTTACTCTTTTTTCTTATGTCTCCCTTTGATCTAACATTGTACTTGAACGTGTTAAAAAAAATAGTTAAGAATTTGGAACTTAGATATTCTTCTTTCAATACAATGCTCATGGAGGAAAGAGGGATAAATAAAGGACAAAGAAAAAACAATAAGAAAGCTTGGCACTTGGTGGTCATTACCAGTTAATATCCCTTGATGATATTTGGAAAAATGTTGGAACTTCATTCTGAATGCAATTCTAAATGTATCTGATAAAAGTTTATTAAGGAAAAACCCTCGCAATCATGTTCAAAATGATGATTGAAAATGAGATTTGTGTGTGTGCCTCCTTGTATATATGCAAGTGTTCTGTGTATGTGATATTAATTACTATGTATAAGCTTCTCATATTTCATTCTTCTTATTATTCTTTACTTGCGGGCCTTTGAATCCTTTTTTTTTTTTTTAAATCTTGACAGTGTCTGTCATGAAGTTACATGCGGGGACGGATTTGGAATTTCAATCAGAATAGGCACAAACTACGAACAATAGTGTATTTTTTATTTTCTTGGCGAATAAGAGCGGAGTAACGGACATGAATTAAAAAAAAATAGCTTGACTGGATACGTACGACACGGTACGTTTCGGTCAAGGGACGACATGTTTACCGGGCACATTTTGTGACTCACATGTCCTATGCCATGACCATTTGTGTAATGTGACCATCTTTCAAAATTTTGGCACGATGCGTCATGCGAAAGATTTAATCGTGGCACGGCACGTGGTCATGTGAGTCACATGTAATTAGAACAGTTAATCTTGATCGAATGGTGAATCTTGAATAAACTAATATAAATTATGAAAAATAGTTAAATATGACCAAACGTGACAAACCGGTCACGTGTGGTCAAAGCGTGATTAACGTGCTGTGACCATCCTTTCAAATTTGATCATGACACAACATGGCACGTAAAAATCTGACTTGATCACATAAATGACACAAACTTTTATATAAGTATGATCTATTGACATATCAATAAAAAGTGAGACCGGCTAATACGCTTCCATAAATACTTCAACACCATATGCTTATAAGTTGTTTTTGCATTTTAAAAGTCTAAATAATTGATCCAAACCGTTCAACATGATATCCATATTAAAACGTGCTTGGAGACCAAATTTTACATTTATTTGAATTTTGTTACTATTTTTTTTAGGAGGCAGAAAATCATTCTTTTTTATGTTCAAGAATATTTTGAATCAATGAATTTTCTACCGATCTTAAAAAATAGTAAATTTTTTTTTAAAATATAAAATTTGATCTCCAAGCACATTTTAATATAGATATCATGTTGAATGGTTTGGATCAACTGTTTAGACTTTAAAAATATAAAAATAACTTATAAACATATAGTATTAAAGTACTTATAGAAGTGTATTAACCGGTTTCATAAAAAAATTGTATATATAAAAAGTTGAAAATTTTCTTCTGCCCCAGCCCCAAAAATCTTCAGGACTGGCTCTAAGTACCAGATACAGATAATCAGGTGCTGAGGCTTATTTTTAGATTTGGTTTGGTTCACACCTAATTAGGTACCAGCTGCCTCTGAGCTTGTACATTAAAGCATGACAAAATAAATTCGTTATTAAAAACATGTGCCTCGGTGCACAAGGAATTAATTTAGTACTCCCCAAACTATTGATAACGCAAGTAATATTCACTCACTATCAGGAAAAAAACTACCAGTTGAAATATTTCAAAAGAAAACATGGTCGTGCTATAATACCTACCATGAAGCAAATTAGTTAAACAATCTTATATTAGATATAAACAAAAAAACACACATACCTCAATATACATAAAAGTTACTATCTTAAATTATTCCAACGAAACAAAAAGATTAGAAGGAAAAAAGACTCTTAACAAATTTCTTTATAGCCGACATTTTACAACTCGCAAAGAGCCATTATTCATATCACATTTTTTGGCAGCACGGTTTCATCGTAAGAAGTATTTACCTGAAGAGTGGAAACTTGACTTTATAAGCAAGAGAAAAATAAATAAAAAGAAACTAGATATAGGCAACTTATTTAAACATTGTTCAAGTATACATAAATTTGTATTAAATTCTCTAACAGAATCCAAATTTTGCATATTATGGACCATTTAAATAAATTTCCAGCATTTTTTCTGTATGTTATTTTCATTTGTAGTATATACATCTTGCATCTTATAAGTTGTTCAATTGTTCATGCAGGTATTATACAACATATGTGATAAACACGATAGTAGAAGTCATGAGAGAGAGAGAGAGAGAGCGCAAAAGACCTCAAGGAACCGGGACATGAGAGTAGCAGTGCTGAAGTTGAAACCCTGAACTGGTTTTTTGTCCACACGAGATGCATGCAATTGCTTCCTCACTTGAGTTGCAAGTGACTGCATAACCATTTATTAACAGATAAATAAAAAGGTTAAGGATGTTGAGCAAGATTATCAAAGGGTGCTAATGTAATAACACATACCTTGCCAAGTTCAACTCCCCACTGATCAAAGGAGTTGATTCCCCATACAAAGCCTTGCACTGCTATTCTGTGCTCATATATTGCCAACAACTGCCAACATATAATTGATTTATTTAATCATTTCATATCCCAAATATGCCCCTCAAACACAAGTCCAAATAATCCAGTTTACCATACTATAAATAGTGAAAATGAGGCGTTCAGCTTTGTCAGCTGATAACTGATTTATTAAGCATTATATACAGGACAGAGAGAAGACATCTTCACAGTAAAATAAACAAATTTCAAACTCAAAATATTTAACATTTTAGTTTAAATATTTTTTTTTATTTTAGAAACTTTTAATTGCAGAGGAGCAAACCTGGCCAATGCTATAAGCAGACAGAGAGGGAAGCAATATACTCAGAGAAGGCCGATTGCCAGTGAAGGTCTGCAAAAAGAATAATTGTGAAATTGAGCTATCAGCTATACATATCAAAAGGGAAAAAATGTAGTAGAAAAGTTAACCGAAAATACTAGATTGAAATAGATGAACACACCTTATGAGGGACCAAATGGTCAGGCACCTTGTCCTGGAGTAGCTCAGCTGGAGTCTGGCATAAGAAACAGCAATTTAAGTCCGTGATCTTTTTCTTATTTTGACTTGTTTTATTATTTTTACAACAACAAAGAGAAGTCCTTTGAATTAAAAAAAATGCTCCTTGACATGTATTCCCATTTTCATCGTTCAAATCTGAGATATTCGGGCTCCATTGTAGCAAATTATTTTTCGATTTTAAAATTAACAGCCTACACTTATTTAAAGTTTGCAACATTCTATTATTTTAATTCTACATTAACTTCTTTTCTGACAGGTGTGCAATATTAGAGGGAATAAGAATAAATATTCAAGACAAACAGAACTATATATTTTGAAACTTAGTAATTAAAAACAACAAATTTACAATAGTAAAGCACTGTTGTGGAGATACGAGAGTGGGGATAAGGATTAGGACCATTATCGCCTCCCTTCAATAAGAAAACCAAGCTTGTAATCTTACCTTTCCATAAGCAAGAGCATCAGGTTGAGCAAAGAAATTTGACATAAGTTCGTCATGGTTGCTCACCACCTCTCCTGTTAGATGAATACAAGAAAAAGAAATATTTGTAACTTAACCAACAAAAACACTTCAGATTTAATATGTTCAGACTAATTACATATATAATATACCTTTCAGATAAGTTGGTTGTTGGCTTCTGATAGTGCCGATAAAATCACAAGGAATAACCCTTCCCTGAAACAAACCAAAGAATATGATCGAACAGAAATGCATGCTCAGGATTACAGTATCAACCAGTCATCTCGACACCAGTCATTTCATATTAGTACTTGATACCACTGGTTTGTAACAGATGGCTTCAGGTGAGGAATAAGTTTTACTACACATGCTGTACCACCATGATCTTACCAGAAAGCGCCTGAACCATAGAAGTCTGGTACTGGGTCAAACTCTAGTCTGCTGTTCTTTTTGGGGCTTTGTCCATCTCAATTACTACTACCTACTTCAAAAAGAGTAAAAGAATACCTGATGAATTAGTTGATAAAAGCTATGTTGGCCATTGGTACCAGGCTCTCCAAAATCAATCTCACCGGCCTCAAATGGAAGTGGGGTCCCATCAATTGAAACCCCCTTTCCATTACTCTCCATGCTCAGCTATACGACCGCAATAAAATTAAAGTACATTTAAATCAAGAATAAACAATCTGCAGCAACAAGGAACATATGCAATTCAAAATGTGTGGCGGAGTAATGTATATTAGTGGAATTACCTGCTGGATATGTGGGGCAAACTTCTCTAATGCTTGGGCATAAGGTAGTATAGCCTGGAATTAGAAGTATCCTCTTTGTTAGAAAATTAAGAAGCATCTGAAATTACAATTTTATCAGAGAAATCCAAGATAACAACCAAAGGACTATTTAAAAGGGAACCCAAAATATAAGAATAATAGAGGAAGAGAACTTAAGAAATAAAGTCAACATAACTTACCCTAGCTGGGTATCCAAGGAAAGTAACATTCCATACACTCAACAAGCCAACAAGAACCTAGATAAAATTCAAAATTAAATTTAAATAAAAGAATTAAGGTAGATACAGATGGTAAAAAGAGGGATTGTGAAATTAATTTCCTCTGGAATGGAATAAATTTTCTTACTGGGATATTGCTTTCAAACGGAGCTGAAAAAAAGTGGTTGTCAATGCTACGTGCTCCTTCTAAAAACCTTCAACAAGTGAAACAGATTATAAAAGACATATTTCACAGATCACGATGCAACTATTTCGATATCAACATTTATCATTTTGTGGGCAATTTTCATAAAAGAAAAAAGAGCAGAAGGCCTAATTGTGCCAAGTATTTCAATAAATAGCAGTTAAAAAGGAATAAAATGAAATCATACTTCTCAACTACTGAAAACCCATATTGCAGAGAGAGAGGCAAAACCCCAACTGCACTGCAAACTGCAAAGAGATGTAACCATCACAACACAGAAGGATTGTAATTATGTCTATGGCAGACCCAAGCTCAAATACTGCTATAAAATGCAAGATGGCACCCGTACTTACAAATACTGGTATTAGTCCAACTTCACAAATTTTCTTTAAGTATTTTTGCACAGATTTATTTATTCAATCTGTCAAATTAGGTTACACGATCTATTCGGCCTTAACATGGTCAGGACATATCTGGTACCAGCAAAATAAACAACTAGGCGCTCTCTGGTGTTAAAATTAATTTTAATAAGACCGAATTGATTCCTTGTGAATATTTCTAAAGAAGAGGGCCTTAGGTTAGCTAATATTCTTAATTCTTCCGTTTCCTCTCTGTCAATTAAATACTTGGGTTCCCCTTACATTGCAAGAAACTCCTCTCCTCCGATTCTGGGTTTGGGGTTAAGTTTTAGATCGCATTCTGAGCTGAGGTTAAAAGTTGGTGGTAAGTACAGGTTGGTACCAGATATCTTCTTTTGCTTATTTTTCAAGCACCGCTCTGCTGGTACAGAAACTCTGGTAAACAAGGTTGAGAATTGTCAATAAGATTATTTTTGGGACAAAAAAGAACTGAGACCAGAGTCCACCTTAGTTGTTCATGCTTTTATTCCAATGGGAGGTACATGTTAGACTGTTAGTTTTGTTGATGAAGCTGGTAGCTTTGCTAATTTAAAAAAAAAAAAAAAAAAACTCATGTAAACAACTTACCACTGTAGCGGCCACCAACCCAATCCCAAAATGCAAACGCATTAGCAGGATCGATCCCGAAATCCTTCACAAGCTATACAAGAAAAAAGATAGATTAAACACAAATACACAATAGTAGCAAGTACACGAAAATGAATAAACATTTAATAAGGGGACAAATTTGGGAAAAAAAAAATTAAGTACCGGGAGATTAGTGCTGACAGCAACCATGTGCTTTGCAACAGCTTCAGCTCTGAAAAATAAATGCACATTAATTAGAAACAACAAAAAGCTAAATCCTAACAACAAATTATGAAAAACAAAGAAGACAATTCAACCCAAGGGAAGAAGAAATCCATTCTCTTAGAGTTCTAGCATTAAGCATTGTCTCAGCTGTCGTAAAGGTCTTTGACACTACCACCACTGTAATAATCCAAAACAATTAATGGAGAAATAAGAAATTTACTCATCAATAAATTATTCAATTAAAAATAACAAAGTGAACAAATGTTCATGAGAAAGAGAACCTAGAGTAGTTTCAGGATCCAAATCCTTGATGCTTCTAGCAACATCAACCGGATCAACATTTGCGAGGCTGAGTTATGAAAAAGAAAAAAACTCAGATGGTGCATATTTCCTAATTAAATTATAGTCAATGCCTCAATGGTTTGATTCATCCAACTATCATATTAGCAAAACGAAAAAAAAAAAGGTTAGATTTGCTAACAATCGAAGCTGGCGCCCTTTGGCATATTTAGCAGCCTCTGGATCTGAAAACAAAAATGGAGAGCATTTTAACAATGAAGTTCCAGAGCCAGTGCAGTAATTGTACACCAAACATCACAGATATCCATAGAGCTCT
>CAXKVW010000690.1:0-52129 GCA_964058825.1 Carex arenaria
ACACATTAAGGATCAATCATATGAAATTTCTTAAAAAGAACGAAGATCAATTTTATAGGATCACAACATTTTACACTAAATTATATAAAAAATCATATATAAATACAAAATATTAATTAAAACAGAGGTCAATTGATCCCATTTCATCTACTTAAGTCTCCGCTGATTTTTTGAAAGTTAGATGCTTTAAGTGCCAACTAACAATTCCATTAATAAAAAATGAACTTACAACGAGTCAAGTGACTCTAAACCTAAATCCACTCTTTTATTCTCACAAAATCTTCCAAACTACTCTAATCTCACTTATATACACTCATAATTACCCTATTATCTTTCTCTATCGCTCTCTACGACCAAATCTGCTTTTTCGACCGTCGCCGTACTTTGATGATCAGATCTGCTCATCCAGGCTTCAATCGAGATAGCGTAGAGACTCAATGCTCCGAACTTCAATGATACCACGCTCTCGGCTCTGGTTCCTCCCATCTCTCTCATTCTTCTCTCCTCTCAAGATAGAGGTGAGAGAAAGAGGAGATGCTTTGTCGGAAGAAAAATCTAGAAGAGGTGACAGAGGAGTTAATTGAAAGTAGAGGTGTGTTGAAAGAGAAAATGAGGCAGCTGCCTAGAATTTGAAATCGCTTGCAGACTTTTTTTTTTTGGCTCTTTATTTTCCTAGAGGCGGCTCCATGAGAAAACTCTTGCACTCACTCCTCCGCTCTGGTTGAAATATTCATCAGATTTTATCATTTTATAGTTATGACATATGAATAATATAGATTAGCTTATACAATCAGATTTTTAAAATATTATCAAAATAAAATAGAAAATATCAAGTGGCCCTTCCTCTATATATAGGGTTAATTACCTTTACTTTTGGATGCACTTCCTCTCTTCGAGTGTTCTTTTATGTGCAACCAATCATAAATTACTACAACTAGTACTAGATCTTGACTCCGGAGTCCAGAAGCAATATATTGTAATACAAAACAAAAGAGCAAAGGCACGATTGGATTCCTTCTCTGGTACATTAATTTGAAATCCATCTAAAATTAGTAAAACGAAATCCTAGAAGAAGATGGAGAGCTTGATGGGATCGCCTTCTTCATTGATTAATCCAGAGAAGAGTTAAACACTGACGAACTGAGCAGCAGCAAAAGAAACCCAGTGCACAAACCCTAATTAGGCTTCACATGGTCATGAGTTGATCGATTTGGTGGCCGTCAATGCACTCTGTCGACCCACCAATTGAACCACCCATCGACCCAAATTAAAGGTTTTTTTTTTTGAATATAACTCATTTTAAAAAAATTAACCAAAGCAGCATTGCTCGGTAGGAAGCTATAAAAATAGCCTCCACCGATCCACAGAATTGGTGTAGTTTGATGCGCCCTTACCCCACCGACTGGCCACACTGCTAAACACATGACTACACAAAAAACAACCCTCCACCGATCCACAAAATCGGTGGAGCTTTAAAAGATGCCTCCATCGGTCTTGTGCCAAGGTGGACCTATTTTAGGTCACAAAATCCGCGCAACTCTTTCTTCTCCTCTTCCAAGCCACCATTTTCTCTCTATGAACTCATTTTTCTCTGATTTTTTTTTTCATCTTTTTAAATCCAATTTGAGGAGTTGCCATATGATTAGATCGTTACCACCATTGTGCTCAGCAGCTTCTTCTAATCATTATTGTATGGTTTTTTTTATTCATATGTTTATATTTAATGTTGTAAAATTAAAAAATAGTTGGAGTTACTTTAGTTTTTGATTATTGTTCAGCAGAATGTCTCTATTATTGATCAATGTGTATTATGGTGTTAACCTCCAAAGCACTTCAACAGGTGTTGGTTATGACATAGGGGCTGCATTTACCTCAACTATTTCCGATTCTACTAGTTTTGATGTTGTAAGACGGCAAATATATTTTGGACTTGAATTACTTCCGAGTCGAGTCCAATTGACAATCAGGGTACGTATGGACACACGACAACCCGGATCATACAATTTCTCTTTATTTCGGATAGAAAATGAGGAAACTTGGGGTGCCATTAAACAAACTGCACCTCAAGTGGCTGGATTTAAGGTTATAGAATTAGTAGCTGAGGCGCACCAGTGTACAAACCAAACCAATTATGATTCGTGTCCAGATAGTTTGCCTGGAGGTAGCAACACTCCGTCGGTTCAGACTTACTTTGATCCTTACTTGGGCAGTGTACCGGAACCCACATACACACCTCTGGTTCAGACCGGTGACGACCCTAATGAGCAATCAGACCAAAACACAGGTTCTGATACAAGTTCTTTTGATGATGACGATTCGGCTGAAGGGTAAGACTCAGATATGGACGAATATGAGACTGAAATGGATGCCTAATAAATATTGAAAGAGTGACACAAGTCGATCCGTCAATCGAGGTCTTAGGCATTCATGTTCCTCATTCCATGATGAAGTGCCGATGTCATAAAAGGATTGTGCATTTCTTGAGAACCCCACAAGATTAGATGAAAAATTTGCTGAAGGCCAAATGTTCGAATCCAAAGTCAAACTAAAATCAGAACTTGCTCATTTTCACCTACCCCAAAATATAGAGCTAGTCGTGCTAAACAGCAACACAACCAAGTATTGAGTTAGATGTAAATCTTCTAGATGCAAATGAAAATTGTATGCAAAGGTAGTACCAACAGGTGCATGGACAATTTCCACCAACCCATTTGTCCAAACATGTTTCGGAAGTGCTGAAATGTTGGATATATAGTGCACAAATGACTGCCAGAGTAATTGCTGATATTATGGAGTTAAGCATTAAAGGGGTCAAGCATTTAGTTAAAGTGAAATTTGCGACAGTAACATCCTCGTATAACAAGTTGTTGAGAGGTAGGGAACTGTTAGTTTGTAATAATCTAGAAGTCAATAATTTGATAAATTATTATAAAGTTTTGTTCCTGAATTGAGTGATTAATAAACTGTCATTTTGTTGCCTTGAGTATTATTCACTTTATGGATCATTCCTTTATCTGACTAGAGTCAATAACTGGAATTGTGAAACTTCATAATATAGATGATATATACTCTTAAAAGTCTCTAACCGAGGTAATTAGTAGGTACACTAATTTACCGTTACAAGGTTAGTATGTGGATTAAAAGATGGTCAAATTCTACATACCACTGATAAGAGATGTCATTTTAATCACATAGATACATGTTCTAGGAACATGGTATTTGACAGACCTCGAATGAAACATTAAATGGAATTGTGTACGTATCATTAATGTTTTCATTCAGTGTTAAGTTCTAAAGTATGAGGTATTCATCTTTCCTACTAAGAAATGTGTATGTGTGATTGTTATCTAACGCTGTCAGTAAAACGCAGTCATTAACGGTAGCTTTTTGGTATACATAGCTTAGCTGAGGTAGTGATGGTTTATCAAAAGTACTATTGTCCCTCGTATCTCTATACGAGTAATAGTATCACTGGGTCCCTTGATAGAGTAAGATTATCTGCTAGCAGTATAATTACAAGAGTAATTATATTTGATAATCTGCTCAAGATTAAGAAAATATTAAGTTTGCAAGGATGACACACACCTACCTTGAAACTGATCTGATATTGTGA
This sequence comes from Carex arenaria, assembly GCA_964058825.1. Lineage (NCBI taxonomy): Eukaryota > Viridiplantae > Streptophyta > Magnoliopsida > Poales > Cyperaceae > Carex > Carex arenaria. The sequence continues at coordinate 3,614 of CAXKVW010000690.1, forward strand.
GACATATGAATTAACATGTAAAATAGTTTACTGGATCATGGTATTGTATAGTACAGCATCATCTGTGTAATTCGATGGTCATAGTGTAGATGTCAGATGCCTCCTATGATTATAGAAGTTAAAATAGTTTTAATTCTATTTACCAACATAACACAGATCCTATGGGGTCACACCGTAAAGGAGACTAATAAGAGAATCTTATAATTAATTATAAATAGTTATAATTAATAATAAGATATTTATAATTAATTATAAAAGGTATAATTAGTATAAATGTCATAAAGATGACAAGCTTAAACATATTCAATTTGCAAGCGTGTACGACATGTTGTGTAAAAGTTATCGCAACAACAGTCGCAAGAATTATAACTGATCAGATCAGATATAAAGTGGATTATAAATATTAATTATGAATTAATATTTTGGGCCTAAATTAAATTTAGAATTTTATTTAAAAGCCCAAAATCAAAGCCCAAATCAACGCCTAAAAATGCCCAAAACTGATTTTTGGGCCCAAAGGACCTTTTGGTAATTTGTAAGGTTGGTTTTGGAAGGGTATTTTGGTAATTTTAAACCTCCTCAAATGCCTATAAATAGAGGGGTAGGGGTAGAGTTTAAATCATTGCAAAATCCAATCGAAGTCTGACCGTTCTTATAGTCAGTCTTTTATAACTTTTGTGTTTCTCTCCCAAATAGTGTTGGGCTAGAAAAGAAAGATATACGTAGTCCATGTATAATCTTGCGAGTTGTGAATAGTGTTTTTGTGGCTGTCGTGAATAGTGTTTTTACGAAGTTTCGTGAATATGATTTTGTTGTACCCTAAAATGTTGCTATAAATTAAATGGCAATATTTTAATACTTAGAAAATACCAAGGGTACTTGAAGTCTCTTTAAAATGGATCAAGAGCAATGTTTTGGAATTCATATAATGATTCCTCATGAAATACCATGAATTTTGATATGCTATGCAATTTCTAACTCAAAATATTCAAAGAGTTATGAAATTTTAAATAAAATTGCTGATGTGGCATGTTTTGATTGGTGCCACGCAAACACAGGAGGCCTACAAGTCAGCAAGGACCTCTTTGGGTGCAAGTTTTGGGTTCACAAACAAACCTTTACGATCTGGGCCCACTAGTCAGTGAAATAAAAGAAATTTTGCTGGATCTTTGATATAGCTGGACTTAGTTCACAGAAAAATAACACTGTGAACCGAACTGTCAGCGCCTCGGTTCATGGTACACCGAGAGCACCCGAAATCCAGGTTATGTCGCTGAGTTTAAACTCAGCGCCTCGCGACCCCTTGATTATCCATGCGCCTATTCTTCATTAGCCGTGTTATGATTGTAATACGGTGCATCTAACACCGAGATCAGATAAGAAACAATACGAATGAAATAATCTGATTTGGTTAATGTTTTGAGAAGCCGACATGCAGACCCTACCTATCAGCTCTCTTCTCCCTTCATTCTTCTTCTTCTTCCTCGCTGAGTGCAAATCCGAGCTCTGAGTACCCTCTAATGGATGAAAGGTTGAATGAATGCTTCAGCAAACATGAAATAACACTCTTCTCTATGCTATTTTTAATCCTTTTCAAGCTCAAGTGTTTCTCTCCTCTCCCGATTATACCAAGAAGCCGGATGAAGAAGAAGAAAGTGAAATGGCTGAAACAAGTGAAATTGAATTACTAGAACATTTAAAACATGCTCTCAGATGAAAGGCGACGCTATATAAAGCCTCAAGTTGATCAAAACATATTCAATTGAGTTGGTGCAAGGAATGTGACCCAGTATAGTTCGGGCATAGACAAATTATGTCAAATTGATGCATGAGATGATATGGTGAGCTCTGGAATACGATTATACGATACTCTTGGACCAACCCTCATGCTCTGGATCACATTAATCGGGTTGGGCACACGTTAAGCCTAAACCAGGCTCAAGCACACCGCACCGTGCTGTTGAAGCCGCTGCTGGCGCTAGTGGTCCCAAGGGCACGTGTCACATAATGCATATACAATGACAAATATGGGAATGTTCTTCCCAGAGGTGCATACTCATGCTTATCATGCTGGCGCTCGATATGGTCGGCTGCCAAGGGCTGAGATGAAGCCCAATGCATAGGGAGCCGATTCAAAGGCTGAGATGAATCTGAATGATTAAATATCTGATATTCAACCTTAAAAGCATGATCTCCTGCTAGGTGGCGCATGAATGGACATGGAATGGTGTAGACCAATGATCAAACAGTTATGGTTCATGATGAAACAAGCCTATACGATGCAGAGCTATGCTCTAGCTCCTGGCCTATATAAGGGCACCCATATTAGATGCAATATATATAGAGATACAGAAATATAGAGAGAATATACACAGATACACTGAGAGATTGTAAAGAGCTCTTTAGGCTAGTTTCTTACTCAAGTTCATAGTGAAAAACTTGTTGCTTTCTTCTCCCTTCTGCAATTTGATAGGTATAGCATAGTTTTGAAAGTCTTTTAGACTATATCATGTAATAATTTTAGAGGTAATGAAGTTCTTTTGAGATTTTTTGCATTTCTTGTTGATTTTATACTATTTCCTTGTCATTCTTGATCTCTTTTCTCTACTCAATATTAGCTGTTTTGAAGCTTAAAGAAGAGAGCTTTGTGCTTAGGCACAAAGCTTGATGATCAAACTCTCTCTTTTCCTTTTCTTCTTTACTGTTTTCAAACAAAATTATACATATAGAAGCTTATAATAAGGCATAGCATAGGATCTGTATTTTGATGCTTAATAATGATATATTTGATGTTTGATTTCGGTTTTATACAAAAATACACATAGTCAGTGCATATATGCATGTATACCTTTGATTTCATGCATTTTTCTTCTTCCTTTCCTTTTCTACCTCCCTTGAAAGTTTGATCTAAGCAAATATAGACTAAGATGTGAGTAGTTGAGTCAGCTGGCATCCTTGCACATCAGATCCCTTAGATGCTTTGCCTAATCTTTCATTTAAGAGAATAAAGTGACAAAATAAAAAATTAACACATAAGAGCTGTTTAAAGTTGAGCCAGCTGGTATCCTTTGCAGTTTCTCAACCCAATGATCACTTGATAGGCCTAATGGCAATGAAAGGATTCAAGAAATACAAGGGGTTATGCTGCCAAAATGCTAACTCACACTTTCTTGAGGTCTTAATTGTCATTAGTGAGAAATTGAGGTTTAAAATGCAAATAAGCAAGGTGTTATGCTGCCAAAATGTCATTTGCACTTTTAAAACCTATGAAGTTTTGATGATTTGCCTATTTTAATCAAGTGTGAGGACACAAAATGAGATTTTCATAAAACCAGGGATCTCCCTGTGATTTTCTATGTTCATAGCATTTTAAAACATTCAAATCTTGATGAATGTTGCTTTTATGGAGCTTTGATCTTGTTTCTATATTGTTTCATACCAAAACAGTGGCCATATGCCCTTGAAAACCTGTTCTGATGTGAACCAGACCCTTGATTATGTCCAAATCATGTTTAATAGACCTCTGGTACTGTATTGAACCCAAACTCAGCAGCCAAGCACAAAGCTATGCCCACTGGTACAGTGCAATGCACTCAAATGTACTGATTTGACCTCTGCTGACAAATCAGCAAGTCTGGACCAAATCAAAACTAAAAAATCACAGTTTGATAGAGGACTAAAAAACACACAGAATCCTCACAAATTTTCTATTTGTAGGATTTTTCTACTATTTTTAATGATTTTCCAAAGTTCATATTTCTGAAAATCCAAAACTGCACAGTGCAGTGTACTGGAAATTTGATATCAGTATACTGTTTTACCCTTTTCATGCACCAAATGACCTGCAAATATTCAACAAAAAATATATTTGAAATCTAAACTCTTTGCCAATGAATTTAGACATATAATTTACTCAAATCCAAGTTGTATAGCACCCAGAATAAAATCTTGAATTAAATACAAAAATCTGTGCACTGTTGGACCATTATACCCCTGGCAGCTTTGAAGAACCTTTAAATACACAAATAAACTTTCAAAAAATGATAACAATGTTTACAGATGCTCTTGATACATAATATTGCATGTTTCTAATCTTATCCAACGTATTCCTTTGTAGAAATTCAAGTCAAATTGATAAAATCTAATGTCCTTGAATACTAAATCATAGGGTCACATGCATAATTGACTTTCAAAACTAAATTCAATGCTTCTATACTGTCTGACATGTTCAAATGTGATTCTTAATGATGAATTCAACACCCAATCTTGATCTGTGCCTCCTGTACCACATACCGGTACCAATTTTGCTCCAATCCGAAAGCTCCAAACACCAATTGGGTATATATGAAATTCAAACTTGAAATTGATACTTTCCTAGGCCTGTTAACTCCATTACGATGCCATACAACCAATCAGACGACTGAAATTGCAACTGAGATTAAGAGAACCAGTTTCTATTCAAATCGGTACCGATAACATTGTTGTCAAATGGTGACTATCGTCTCTGATGATCTATTGTCGTCGACAATGCAACCAGTACAATCCTGACGACGTGACGACACAAACTGCAGTGACTCGGAGCTTAAAATGGCCGGAGCATAGTCGGAGAAGGGAAGCCCTAGTCGGGCCTGGACTGCTCCAGTGCGATTAAGTTCAGATGAACCCGCACGAACTTTGATGCAATGAGAGACGCTAGATGAAAGCGCCAAATAAAGTTTAAACATGAAGCACACATCTTGATGCAAATGCCTGATCCAAAGGCCTATAATTCTCCTCTGTAAAATTAAATGATCCCTGACAGATGGGGCCCACATGTCGGGTTTAATGAGACACACTGTTCTGAGCTCGAATCTCAAAGCCCAATGTTAATCTTGAAGGCCCATAAGCCTCAAATCTGCCTTTGTACATATCTTGAAACTCAAATACACATCTCAAAGCCCAAATCTCAAATCCAAAGGTCCAGATTCATTCTCAAATTAAATAAAATCAAATAAATATAATTCTTTTACAAATAAGTCCCTCTGACAAATAAAATTCACGGCGTAGTCCCTGAATATTTACAATTAGGTCCTTGCTTGTATAAAATCCTTTTAAATAGGTCCCTGGAAGCCCAAATTGCATTCTAAACCTCATCAAAAGCCCAAATCACATATCCAAGTCCTTCCAGAATTATAAATAAGTCCCTGGAGTATTAAAAATATTTACAAATCAGTCCTTTTTTATCATAACTTGCTCATTTTAAGTCCAAATTGACCCAAACCAAAACCAAATGAATCCAAATTCAATTCTCTATATTCTAAATCAAAATTAAATATGTTCAAGCTTTAGCCATAACCTGAAATGACCAAAATGCCATTTTCTTAAATCAAATATCATATTTTATAGATAAATCATGAATTTCATAAAATATAACACATGCTTTCTTAAAAACAATTAAATTGTAAATATGCATATAAGTCTTTCATGACCAAAAATGTCTTGTTCTATGACCAATGTTTATACAGATGCCATGATTAAATATACACATGTATATAACTATATGAATGTCTAAAGCAGTCAAGAACCCTGAATGTATGTATAAAATGACAAAACATGAGTCATTTAGCCCCATTACTCAGTTCAGACCAAATAGGCACAAATCCCGGAATGAACGAGGTGTTCAGTCAGACCTGATAAGTCTTTCTGATGTAATTAACGGCGGGAGCTTGCGCCCGTCCGAAGTTAAACGTCTCCACAATCAAATAATAAAATCCTGGTTGACTGATCATGAACGTAGGTCTGGCTAAGGGTGAACCGGAAGGTATGCAAAAAGATGTTCAGCAATGCCCCGGGTTCGGTGCCCCGCTCATGTCTGCCTAAGAGACTGGAGCACTGAACCCATGCGGGAGCATTCCCCACAAATATATCAGCATCGTTAGCTAACCTAACTGTGCGACTTTTTGCGCCCTACAGGTTTTTGCTCTAGACGCAAGTAGTTTTTTCAATCCTCTTTTTTACGAATCCCGTTGGTCGGTATTTCTGGCAAAAGAAAACTAGCGCTCTGGTGGTTCCTGGTGGATGACCGATAGAGGCATTAGACGTCTGGTGCTCCCGTTGTGAGTTAGATTGCATATCCAATTCGAATTTGGATGAAGGTATAAATATGTTATATTAGTCTATTTAATTTGTAAATAGATTAAAACTTTAGAAATCAATTATGGAGTAGATCAGTAAAATGATTAAATTGGATTTTGATGTCAAAGGAATACTGAATGTGGATTGCCTTGGAAAGTATTATGACATACCTCGTTTAATCCTTGGCTTAAGTTATAAGTATTTTTTTGTTTTACGTTTTTTCCGCATCATAAGTTAATCAATAGGTTTGAACCGTCAAAACCCAAAAGGAACTTGCAATTGCTGACTTGTTTAGGAGCTGAGAGAAGTCTTACGAGCTGCTGCCATCGTTTTTGGGTGCTATCAAAGCATATAACACATGTACACAGTACTTACTTGAACATGAACCATCAAACAAGTATAATACTAATATTTTCAACCGAGTTGCGTGGGCATTTGGGCCATGCATTGAAGTATGGCCTCATCTCCGACCCGTTGTCAGTGTTGATGCCGGGTTCCTATCCGGAAGATACAAGGGTAAATTTTTTATGGCTTGTGCTTACGATATAGAGCAACAACTCTTGCCCCTTGCATTTGCAATTTGTAAAAAAGACTCAATAGAAAATTGGGGTTGGTTTATGAATTGGTTGCATATCAATGTTGTCGGTCCAAGAAAAATATGTGTTATCTTGGACCATCACCTTGGTATATGAGGGGTGTTTGAGGCCCTCAATCTGGGATGGTGCGAGGAAAATGATGAAGCTGTCCACCGACTATGTTCATAGCATATTGTTTAAAATATTTGGAAAAAATTCCCTCAAAAGTGGTTCAGTAAGGTTTTCAAGAAATATGTTGCGAAATTTTTTTAGAGATTTGAAGAGGGGATGGATATGATTAAGCTAAGAGATGTAGCTGCACATGACTATTATGAAATTTGGTAAACGGCACCGCAACAATGATATAGAGCCTTTGGCTCTGCATAAGTGGACACAAGTGCATGATGGAGTCCTTAATCGATGGGGTATAATGACATCTAATGGCTCTAAGGTACTAAATTGTGTCTTTAGGATTGCTAGACAACTACCTATGTGTGCACTTCTTGAGAAAATATTTTACAAGTGTGTCGACTGGTTTGTAAATAGGTAGGAGGCCGCGTTTGGGTGGGAGGAAACATGATTGGATTTTTCGTTGAACATTACATTGCTTTTATATTTTCTTAGAGTAAAAGCAATAAAGCACGATGTCAGACATGCTGGCCACAACAACTATGAGGTTGTTGATAAAGATGGACTTCTTCAAACGGTAAGTTAAAGAAATCTGCTTTTACTTTAATTGTTTTTTCTTTCCTTAGTGCACTATATATGTACTATTTTTTTAATTAATTCAATTCAAGAAATCTGATTTTTTAATTGTAGGGTGTTCGAGGTGAAGTCAAGTACGGTGTTACCTTTCCTCTAGAAGGAATGCCTATATGTGTGTGTCAGAGACCTCAATTAACAGGCATCCCATGTAACCATGTTCTTGCAGTTTGCTTCTTTAGGAATTTAAATCCTAACGACTATGTACTCTCATATTACGGCATACAAAATTATATAAACACTTGGTCTGGACATTTCGAGAGATTTGGAAATGAATGGGATTGGCCATTGTATCATGGGCCCATTATAAGGCTAGATCCAAATAAAATAAATAAGGGTATGAGAAAACACAAGCGAATTCGAAATTCGATGGACAAAATGGAGACCCTATCAGGATTCGGCAACATAATCAAGAGACATCTAGAGCTAGACATTAAAGTATAAAAATTTAAAAATTCAATAGACAATCAATGTGCATGATTAGTATTTTAATTGAGCTAAATTGTTCTCATTTTGTGTTAGGTGCATCGACTTCATCAACTCGACGCTCTTAATGACTCTTAATGTATCTTATTGTACTATTATGATGACACTTTTATTGTATTCTTAAGATTTCTTATGGCACTTATGTTGTATCTTTAGGTAAAGAATTATGTATTATTTCGAATGACACTTTTATTGAACTGCATTAAACCGTTCTATGTTTTCTCTTTTATAAATTAGTTCTTTTGGTTGAACTGCATTAAGCACTTTTATTGAACTGTTAAGGCTTACATTCCGCAAGAATTTTTTATTTTAAAGTGGCTAGTTCAAATGAAACTATATATCAATGTGCATTTTTATTTTTCTTGGGCCTAATTTCGGTAACAGAATAAATGAACCGGCCGAACTTTGGTAACAGAAATAGAAAATGAGAGGAGTTGATTTAGGCAGGGAAAAAATGGATGTATGTGTGCTAATATTTTTTTGAGAAAAGGTTTTTATACCTAACGTTTTGTATCCAGTTTTTACTTACGCCGTCTTTGATAATTCGTTTCAACATATTTAACTGTTGTTGATTCCCACTCTGATACTTTCTCATATAAACAAGTTTCCCATTATTGTTGTTGATCTCTCTCTCCTCCCTCCATTCTTTCCAGTATTACCTTTGTTTTCGATCTCTCTCCTCTCTTTACAGATTTGGCGATCTCTTCTCTTCTGCGATTTTCAGCTACGATTGGCAAAATGATGTTATGCTAAGCCTTTCTTCCACCGACTCCGTACAAGACATTATTTCGTGATGAGCTCTCATCAAGATATCGAAGGAGAAATCGGAAAGGGTGCTTTGACAGCGCTGATCAGAACATCGCTGCACCAGGTATTATTCTAGCGATGCTTTTGTGAATAAATCGGAAAGGGTGCTCTGACCTCTTCGATAATCTAACAATCAGAAATTGGAAAGGGTCTTGTTTGATTTGTAAATCGCTATGATTCGTAAATTTTAGCGATACTTTTGCGAATAAAAATTAAAGTATGATATCCACTTGTACGATGCCTTTTGTTTTTATTATTTTTGTGAATTTTGTTTTAATCAATATTTTGCAAATATGTTTAAGTAATTAATACTTGTGCTTTTATCAATTATCAACAATTAGTGTTATTCTTTTTTTGGATTATTTATCAATTATCTACTCTCTTTGTGACCTAATTTCACTTTCCGGTCTAGTCGAAGTCCTCGCGTGGCGGCGGTTCGTCGGCAGACAGATCTGCAATCCTTGTGTGGCTATCATCGATTTCAGGTACAAGATCTTAAATTCTAGTTACTGATCTCTTATGCTCTGGCCCTGACCTGCTCTTGCTGATTTTTTTTTCTAATAAAGGGATAGAAATAGAAGCTATGATCCGCAATTGTTTTACATGATTCTTACACTAGTTTTACAGGATTCTTACAATCTTTTTACATGATTCTTGAACAACTTTTACAGGATTCTTGCAATTATTTACATGATTCTTCATATACTTTTGTATATGTTATTTACATTTTTTTGTAGTTTACATTGTCCAATTTTTAAGTATTCAGGGTTTCTAGTTAGAATTGTTACAGTATTGGTTTGTATTTGTTACAGTACTACTTTGCATTTGTTACAGTATTGGTTTGCATGTGTTAAAGTATTTATTTGATATTCACATGTTTTGATACAATAGACATTATTGGTTTACATTTGTTACAGTGTTGGTTTAGAAGTGTTACAGTATTGGTTTGAATTTGTTGCAGTATTAGTTTGCATTTGTTATAGTATTGGTTTGTATTTTTTGTAGTTTACATTATCTACATCATTCTCTTCAATTTTTACTGTATTATTTCTTTTGTAATACAGATTCTAATAAATGATTTCACTGACAAACAAGCTCTTGTGTCAATTCCTCAACTGTTTGGGTCACAGTTTGACAATGTAAAATGGTTGTTTGTACCGGTGTGTAAATGGAACCATCAGATTCTTATTGTAGTGGATCTCCCTAGTCTGGAGTTGCACTATTACATATCGCATGGTGAAAATAATTCGTACTATCACCATCAAATCCTGACTTGGCTCTCAAATGGTTTCTTGCATGGAGGACTGGTGAGTATTTATTTTGAATTATTCTTTAGTAGTATTATGGTAATGTTTCACATAATTATTCCTTTATTTTTTTTTATCATTTGTTTGATTCATTTTCCTTTCAGGTAACCCACAATGGAGAGATGTTAACACCCAATTCAAGAATTGCCCAAAGCAAGATGAAAAGTCAATGGACTGTTCTGTCTTTGTCTTGCGCATAGTGTACAATATAATCATTAACCTTCCTCTTAACTCACTTAGATATTTTTTTTATTTCTAAGTACTGGACCATTGTATTACAGTATTATATCATTATATTACAATATTTTTTATATTTGTTACAATATTGGGTAATCATTGATGTACAGTCTTGTTTTACAATTGTTACAGTATTAGATCATTAAGTTACAATATTGATTTACAGCTGTTATAGTATTTGTTTTTACAGTATTATTTTCTTTGTAATACTAATATTTGTAGTTTTGATTGTAAGATTTGTTTTATTTTGTATTACAGGAAGATATGTTAGAGGACTGTCTGATTCTCATGATGAAGATTCTTACGCATCCTAACAATGAATATCAAATATCTTTGCTCTAAGGATTTTGTTTGAAAATTTGTGTTTGTTGGAATGTTCTTACAAGTATGTTATTTGAACAAAGTTTGTAAGTATGTAAGTATATTATTTGGACAAAATATGTGTTTGTTGGATAACAAAGTTATGGTTGTTTATAATATTTTTGATAGTTTTTATGTTTTATAGTTTTGATCGTCATTGTCACAGTTTTCATAATTAATTGTTACAGTATTCATGTTCTCTAGATTTTTTTTCATTATTATTATATTTTACGTAGCTATTTTTTACAGTATTCATTTTTGATAGTTTGAATATGTTATTTTTACAGATTTTTTGAAAAAAAAACATTTTAAAAAGTACAAATTGAATAAAAAATACGAAAAAAAATTAATATTGAAAACTTCTAGAATGATAGAAATGATAGAAATAACTTAAAAAAAATCTTCTAGAATGCTAAAAGTACAATAAGTACAGTTATCTATCACTAACTATCAAAGAAGAACAAGATTAAAAGTACAAAGTACAAAGATGTTGAAAGTTGCAAGTTGTTCTCTTTGAAAAAAATTGATCACATCTTTTACATGATTCGATATTGTCTGTTACAGTATTAGATTTTATTCGTACAGTGTTTCCGCCAGTCAAATGACAGTTGATTTGAGTAAAAAGTGGGTACAAACCCTTGGGTACAATTAGTCGGATCCTATATTTTTATTTGGAACATGCATTACCAAAACCAATCCCGGTTCTATTATTATAAAGTAGAATTCATAGTTGCTCCAATGAAGTCAGTACCGTCGTTAGCTGTTTGTTCGTGAATAAATGAAACGAACACCTTATTGGATTTCTTAGATTTGGTAACAGAATAAATTTCGGACAATCAACATGCAAATAATAATATAACATTGAAATAATAATAAAAATTTCTCAAACCAAGAATATAACATGCAAATAATAATATAACAAGTCTATCTTAATTAATATTTTCTTAAATAATAATATAACATCCAAATTCAGAAATTCTCAAACCAAAATCTCATCTCCATGCACAGAAATTCTTCAAAGCATTGAACACTAAAAAAAATAGAGAAAGTTTGTAAGAATTCGTCAGAAATGCATCATTTTTGTTTATTTTTCTAGTAAAAAATTATAAGTTGGCACTTACTCATGAGTCGAAACATGCTAATGATGTTGTTGGCATGGAGGTCTAAGGGAATTATTCCCAGGAGTGAATGGGTTGTGGGGTCTCCTTATACATCCTATCTAAGGTGGATTTGATGTGGATGGACCCAGCTCTGCAGTAAGCTGTCCTAGATCTGAAGTGGATGGTCCCATCATACTAATGCCTCCTGTTAGTTCATCGAGCATAAATGAGATATGGATCCCGGCTCTGTGCTGCTCATGAAATTGTCCCACTTTGGGGGAGGCTCCGCAGCTTCAGGGCCATAGGTGTTGGGTAATCTATATACCCTAGTTAGAAATCCCACGTCAGACTATGCTTCGTTCCCAGTTTTGGTTTAAGGTGCGGAAAGAACGTAAAACAAAAAATTTACTTCTATCTTAAGCCTAAGGATCTACTCCCAGATTGATTTCTAAAACTAAATTTATTTAATATTTAAATAAATTAAAACAACATTTGTATCTTGTTCCAAATTCGAATTGGAACTGAAGTTTGACTCTCGTCGAAGCACCAAACGTTTGATGCCTCTATCGGTTGTCCACTAGAAACTACCAGAGAGTTAGTCTTTCTTTTTCCAAAAATACTGAACCAGCGGGATATGCAAAAATACTATTCATGGAAGGCGTAAAAACACCATTCACGAATATCGTAAAAACTGATTCACGACTTGCGTAAAAATAGATTCAAGAAACTTCCCAATAATATTATTCACAATAGCCGTAAAAATACTATTCACAACTAGCAAGAATATACGTGGATCACGTATATTTTTTCTATGCAAATCACTATTTGAGGGGAAAACACGAAAGAGAGAAAATGATATTCGAATCGATCAGACTCGACTATCGGGATGTATTTTCTCTTTAACCCTACACGCCTATATATAGGCTATGTCGGTCGGTTTTATAATCACCAAAATGCCATTGGCAAAATCAATTTTGCCTTTGCCACTTGCGTAATTACCAAAATGCCCTCGAGGCCCATAATTCAATTGAATAGATTTGGGCTTTTGAATTAAATTCTAAATTTAATTTAGGCCCAAATTCAAATGGGATTTAAGCCCAAAATATTAATTCATAATTAATATTTATAATCCACTTAATATCTATATAATTGTTCTGAACAATTATATTTCTTGTAACTGTTGTTGCGATAACTTTTATACAACGTGTCATACACGCTTATAAATTTAATATGTTTAAGCTTGTCATATCTATGACATTTATATTAATTATAACATTTATAATTAATTATAAATATCTTATTATTAATTATAACACTTTATAATTAATCATAAGATTATCTGATTACTTACCTTTTATGGTGTGACCCGATAGGATATGTGTTATGTTGGTAAATAGATTATGACCGTTTTAACTTCTACAAATCATAAGTGGTACCTGGAAAAATGCATTATGACCATCCAATTACACAGATGATCTTGTACAATACAATATCACGATCCAGTAAACAATTTACTCGTGTTAATTCTTATGTCTCATAGTATCAGATATAGTTTCAAGGTAGGTATGTGTCATCCTTACAAACTTAATCTTTTCGTGATCTTAAGTAGATTGTCAAATATGATAAACTCTTTAATCATACTGCGCACTGATAACCCTACTTCATCAAGAGGCTTAGTGATACTATCACTCGTATAGTAATACGAAGGACAACAACAGTCTTGGTGAACATCTCCCCTCTGCACAAGTCATGTATACTGAAATGTCATCTGTATGGCTACTTATTACGGATAGCGTTGAGCAAAAACTCACGGATACACACTTCTCATATAGGAAAGATAAATGCCTCATACTTTAGAACTTAACACTGAATAAAAACATTAATGACACGAACACAATTCTATTTAACGTTTCATTTAGGGTCTGTCAAATACCATGTTCTTAACATGTATCTATATGATTAAAATGACAACTCTTTGTCTGTGATTTATAAAACTTAACCATCAATTAATCCACATACTAACCTTTTTAGGGTCAATTAGGATTCCTTGCTAATTGCCACGGTTAGAGACTTATTAAGAGTATTTATCATCTATATTATAGAGTTCTACAATTTCAAGTCATTAACTCAAAATAATTCATAAATTCGATAATACTCAAGGAACAAAATGATATCTTTATTAATCATCCAATTCATGAACAAAATATATAGGGTACAATCATCCCATGATTGACTTTTCGATTATTACACTAACAATTTTCCACTTAAGGTAGAGCCAATCAACTTAGGCCTTACATTTATACAAGCCTCAAAGTTCTCAAAGATCTCGTAGACCCTAAGAAAATCTCACAGCCAATCGTCTATGTGTCTCGGACTCATAGACGCAGTATGCATCTTATGCTTGGCTTGAGGAAGAGGTTTTGTTAGTGGATCAGCTGTGTTGATGACTGTATAAACTTTGAAAATCTTTATTTATTATTAAATTCTCGAGTCGTCTCGGTCTGTTCAGAAACTTGTGTTGGTGTAACTATTTACAATGAGTTAAGAATTCCTGCTGTAGACAAGGAACATATTCTTAGTCCTTCTTAAGTACTTAAGGATATTCTTTGCAACATCAAATGTTTTAAGCCAGGATTAGTCTGATATCTGCTCGTCACATTCAAAGCGTATGAGACATCAGGGCGAGTGCACAACATGGCGTACAAGATAGACCCAATAGCCAAAGCGTATGGTACTCTATTCATCATTCTTTGCTCATCAGTTGTCGAAGGACACTGAGTCTTGCTAAGCTGAACACCATGATTCATTGGCAGAAAATCCTTTTTGGAATCCTGCATGTTGAACTAATTCAGCACTTTATCAATGTACGTGCTTTGATAGGGGCGGACCAAGTGTAGTCCCGGGGGCAGTTGCCCCTGGATTTTGACTTTTAGTGGAGATTTTCGGTTCCGACTAGCTTTGCTCCCCTGAAATTTTTTTTGCCCCCCTCCAGATGTTTAATTGGTAATTCGGGTTAAATTTATAGTTAAAATTAAAATAAATTTCTTAAATTATGATTGGTTATTATAATTACAAGCCAGAATGTCAGAAATTATACGTCAGAGCATTATAAAGTATAAGTTAAAACATTATTTTTTTTTATCAAATACCCAATTAGTTAATGGGTTTAAATCCGATTAGCTATTTAAACCCGAATCGACATTTGTTTGCCCCCCATGACAAAAATCTTGGATCCGCCCCTGTGCTTTGACTTAATCCTTTGAATCTCTTCGATATATCTCTAAAGATCTTTTCGATCTATCTCTATAAATCTTCATGCTAGTATATCGACAGCCTCGCCCAAGTCTTTTATTGAGAACACTTTATTTAATAAAGACTTGGCTAATTCTAGTACAGGAATATCGTTCCTGATTAGGAGTATGTCATTGACATATAGGACCAGAAAAGCGATTGCACTCCTACTAGTCTTTCTGTATATACAAAGTTCTTCTTCGCATCTGACGAAGTCAAACTTTTTGACTTTTTCGTCAAATCGAAGATTAAGAAACTTGCACAACTTCCCAACATTCTTTGGATCTTCAAAATCCGAAGGCTGTATCATATACATGTCTTCTTTTAATTTTCATTTAAGAAGGTGGTTTTGGCATCCATTTGCTATATTTCATAATCATGAAATGTGGCAATTGCTAGGAATATCCGTATTGACTTAAACTTAGTCACGGACAAAAAAGTTTCATCATAATCAATGCCTTGAATTTGTTTGAAACCTTTCGCTACTAGCTGTGCTTTGTAAACAGTCAAATTACCATCCATATCTGTTTTCCTTTGGAAAACCCACTTGCTATCTATGGGTTTTACCCCATCAAGTGGAACAACTAGGTTCCAGTCCTGATTGTCATACATGGATTGTATTCTGGATCTCATGGCCTCAAGCCATTTATCAGAGTCGGGTCTATCCATTACTTCCGCATAAGTCAGAAGATCTTCAGTGTCAAATACTGAGACTTCATACAGTCCTATGTACTTTCAGGTGCATGTACTGTCCTTGCTGACCTACGTAGGACTTGTGCTTTTGGCTGTTGAACTTCATTCACAACTTTTTGCGGGTTCAGGTCCAATTCAACTTGCGTCGAAGTATCTGAGGTCACACTTGAACCTTTTCCACAACCGTTTGTGGATCTAGTTCTTCCCAACTCCTATTAGCCAAAGTATCAAGTGGTGGGATTATCTAATCAGTATCAGATTCAATATTGTCTGATGTATCTTGAACTTCTTCAAATATTATATTACTCCCACTATTTCTTTTTACAAGAAACTCTTTCTCCAAAAACACACCATGTCGAGCAACAACTATTTTGTTCTCGGTATAGTGATAGAAGTAATACCATTTGATTTTCTTACGATATCGTACGAAAAAACATTTATTAGATTTGGGTCCAAGCTTGTCAGATGTCATACGTATGACAAAGACTTCACAACCCAATTTTAAAAAAAGATATATTTGGAACCATTCAATAACATAACTCGTATGGAGTCTTTTCTACTGATTTAGATGGAACCCTATTTAGCGTTAGTGCGACCGTTTCTAGTGCGTGTGCTCAAAACAATTTTGGAAGGATAACTTTACTCATCATAGAACAAACCATGTCTAACAAAGTTCGATTCCTTCTCTTGGAAACACCATTCCATTGCGGTGTTCTTGGAGTCATGAGTTGTGAGACTATTCCATATTTTTCAAGTACATTTTAAACTCATGACTCAAGTATTCGCCTCCACGATCTGATCGTAAGGCCTTGATCCTTTTATCGAGTTGGTTTTCTACTTCAGTCTTGAATCCTTGAACTTTTCAAAGGATTCAGACTTATGTCTCACCAGATAGACATAACCATATCTACTGAAATCATCAGTAAACGTGATGAAGTAATAATAACAATTTCTTGTACAAGTAATTATTGGTCCACATACATCAGTATGTATAAGACCTAATAAGTTACTTGCCCTTTCGCCTTTCTTGGTGAAAGGAGTCTTGGTCATTATTCCTTGTAAATAAGATTCGCACGTGTTAATTGATTCAAAATCAAATTTACCAATAAGTCCAATTTCTTGCAACTTCTTGATACGTTTCTCATTTATATGACCTAGGCACCAATGCAACATGTAAGTTGTACTTTCATGAGATGTTTTGAGTCATTTGTTATTGATATTAAACATGAGTTTATTCATTTCCAGCATATAAAGACTATTTGTCATATAAGATGATCCACAATATAACTCATTTTTATAAATAGAATAACAATTATCTTTTATAACAAACGAAAAACCATTCATCAAGCCCGTTAGGCAAATATAACACTATACTATCGACTGTTACGGCTGCAATATTTACTCCATTTCCAACTCGAAGTTATACTTTCTTATTGTGTAGCTTCCTCTTATTTCTTAGTGCCTCCATATTTGAACAAATATGAGCACATGATCCGGTATAATATCCAATCACTAAGAGAGGTCGCAACATTAACTTTAATAACAAAAGTACCTGAGACTAAATCTTTTGAGACATTCTCAATTTTCAGATCTGCAAGATACTTCAGGCAGTATTTCTTCTAGTGACCTTTTCCATTACAATAATAGCAGTTAGCGTCAGCATAAACTTTTATCTTGGTATTATTCATTATCGGAACCAACTTCCTTTTGTCTTTGTACTTGTGAGCCTTTTTCCCTTTTGCCTTTTTGTTGATCTTCCTCCCACCTTCTTGGATCATGAGGACATAAGAACCTTAATTTCTTCATGTTGCCATCAGTGATCTTCAACATCTCTTGGAGCTCTTGCAAGCTCTTATCCATCCCATGCATATGGAAGTTCATGATGAATCCTGAAAAGTTAGGAGGAAGTGAGTTCAGGATAATGTCTGTGGCTAACTCTTTACCCAACGGACAGTTAAGCTTCTTCAGTTGCTCTACATTGCTCGTCATACCAAGCATGTGAGTACTGATAGAGCTGCTCTCAGCCATTTTCTAACCCAACAGAGACTTTGCCACTTTATACCTTTTCACACGTTCTTGCTCTTGAAGCATTTTCTTGAGCTGGTCACACATGTCGTAGGATATGGTATCCATGAATCTCCTTTGCAAATCAGGACCTATAATCCCTACCAAGAGGCTTTGTACATTAAGCTCATCTTCTTTGTGCTTGACATGCTTAGCGACGTTATCTACAGTGGCACCAGTTTTAGGCTCTTCAGGGACCGGTGTATTCAGAATGTATTCTTTCTTCTCACATCTCAGAACGATAGTCAGATTACGGAACCAATTAGTAAAATTGGAACCATGTATTCAGCTTTTCCTTATCGAGTAATGAACGTAACGAGAAAGACGTTTCTTTAGACATATTTTACAATGCTAAAAGTAAACATTTAGATTTTGTTCATGTAATGTTTTATTACAATAATAAAACTCCCACTACAAATTTGTTATATTTCCGATCTGTAGTAGGTACAAGATCCCTATTTTCACTAAGACACAAGCCAATATCGGCATGAAACTTGGCCATTAGCTATTTTAGGTAAGCAATTCTTGTGCTAATCATATCATATGTTTATCTCAAAACATCTTATGTGATTCTTGGTTTCTTTAAACATCGTATGTCTAACCGAAACTCTGCCCTAAGCCCAAAACTATTTTGGTAGTCTTGGTAAGTAACCTCACTCTACTTGGTTCGATATGTCACACATAACCCTCATCCTTCAAAGGTAAAAGGTGACGCCTACTGAGTAGGTCCCGTCAACCAATGAACAATGGTTGGAGGAGGATAGAGTAGGAATGGCAGATTACTTAGTTATGAGTTTGTGTTTATGCTTAGCTCAGTAAGTAGTCAGTTAGTGATGCTGACTTTAGCTACTTCCTATCATATAGAAGTAGTTTTGTGGTGCATATAAAGCGGTAAATCTAAGCGGCACCTGGCAGATTATAAGCGTTTTAACTTCTACAAATTATAAGCGGCACCTGGCAGAATGCATTATGACCATCAAATTATACAGATGATCTTGTACAGTATAATGTCATGATTCAGTAAATAATTTACTCATGTTAATTCTTATGTCTTATAGTATCAGATATAGTTTCAAGGTAGTATGTGTCACCCTTACAAAATTAATCTTTTCGTGATCTTAAGTAGATTATGAAATATAATTAACTCTTTAATCATACTGCGCACTGATAACCCTAGTTCATCAAGAGGCCTAGTGATACTATCACTCGTATAGTAATACGATGGACAACAACAGTCTTAGTGAACATCTCCCCTCCGCACAAGTCATGTATACTGAAATGTTATCTGTATGGCTACTTTTTACGAATAACGTTGAACAAACACTCACGGATACACAGTTCTCATGTAAGAAAGATAAATACCTCATACTTTAGAACTTAACACTGAATGAAAACATTAATAACACGAACACAATTCCATTTATCATTTGATTTAGGGTCTGTCAAATACCATATTCTCTAACATGTATATATGTGATTAAAATAACAACTCTTTGTCTATGGTTTGTAAAACTTAACCATCATTTAATCCACATACTAAGCTTTTTAGGATCAATTAGGGTTCCTTGCTAATTGCCACGGTTAGAGACTTATTAAGAGTATTTATCATCTATATTATGGAGTTTTACAATTTCAAGTCATTAACTCGAAATGATTCACAAATGCGATAATACTCAAGGTACAAAATGATATCTTTATTAATCATCCAATTCATTAACAAAATATATATGGTACAATTATCTCATGATTGACTTCTAGATTATTACACTAACAATAAGGATACTGATCAGGAAGATCCTCACTCAAATCGATTTGGTTTAAGTCTGTAGGGATTCCATCACTATCGAGTATGCCGCGGAAGATGTGGCTTTGATCAATATCTTCCATAATGTCACGAGCATTCTCGAGCATAATCTTGCCATATGCCATTTGTCCTGGGGTTCTCACCATCCCTATTGCCAGCTGATGACGCCAAAACATATAACAAAAAATCACTATCTTTCATGACGAAAAATGGCAAAATGCGAATGCAAAGTAACCATGTTCCTGAAATATTTACCGCAAACGTGTTTTTGAGTCATTTTGGCAGGTTTCGGAGAAAGTTGCGTATTTCGATAAAAAATAGAGCAAATTTGCGCTATTTAGGCAATTATTGAAGATGGCCTCAAATCAGGATCTTACATAGCGTATGCGACAGTTTACACGAAGTGCACAACATTCAAAATGGTGAAATTTTATGGAAATCAACTAAGTCTGGAAGCCGTGCGGGTTCAACCTATGCCGACATGAATTCAATCTGTGGACTGTTATTCTGCACCGTTAGATGGACAGATCTCAGTCCTTGATTGAAACCTTCTAGCAGGTCCAACCTCCAGGTCATCCACACTGATTCTAGAAGGAGTGGAGCTCAAGTTTGCTCTTTTTGGAATGCTATTTTTGGCCATAGAATCAAGGGACTGATGATTACCACTACTCCCACTACTCCTATTAGTTTAGGAAACCTCATAAATACCCCCTCTTGTATGGAATTTGGTGTGCGTGTTTACATGTGATTAAGTCTAGTACTATAGCCATGAATTTCTCAACGATTAGGATAGATAGTCTAGGTTATAATGTTAGGTCGAGAGGTGAAGACATTGAAAGTTAAGGTAAGGAGGCGTCATCTAAGGAGTCAAGGTTCTTCTTCTTCAATAGGGTTGTAATATATGTTCTCTTTATTTTTCTTTTCTCTTGTCATGGCTCCAAGGATTTGAACTTCTCATCTCTAGGGTGAGGGATTGAACTATGAGTCATTTAATAATATTTTGATTTTGTTTATATCTTGTTATGTGAATTTTTATTGCACTTTAATTTTTTTAATTCTATTCGAGCATACATAGTTCCGTCTACTATATGCCAATGACTTCTAAATACCAATGGGGGAGATCTGATAGATCCTTGTGTGAGAAGGATAATATGTAAGTTGGTTGAACTCTGCCTAACGAGATTTGGCAGTGGTTCAAAGACTAGGGTTAGAACCCAAGGGGCTCCCTTAGCGGGATAGGATAGAAAGCATCTTAGGTTAGATTTACTTAGCTGGAATCATAATAGAAATTTCTTAGGGTTTTGGGATATTTCAACTACGGAGTAGTGTAATAAAAGAATATGATTCTGTACTTAAAATACTTTAGTCTTGGAAGCCCAAAAACCAATCGAAAGATTGGAAAACCTAAAACACAACACACAACATAAAACCATGGTGCCCTATGGATAGTGACAGTGCCGCATACGGTAGTGACAATACCGCATGCGGGTTGAATCAAAGCCTGAACAAATCATTATATTAAACTCATAAGACAACCTTAACCCTAGAGAATCCCTATATTCTGCCGATCACCTGTAACGCCACTGCATTAAACCTTGCTACAACTCCGGTTGTATTTTAATTTACTTTAATTAATTAATAACTTAGAAGATTATAAACAAACAACCCCTCTCGAAATTAACAACAAACCTGACTTAGACTAGTAAAATTGTTAGATCTTAATACACTATTCCTGTGGATCGATACCTGATAATACTACGTGATAGGATTGTATACTTGCAATCTGTGTCGAAAGTGGAATTAAGGTTAAAATGTATAGTCTACTATACTTAAACTTCATGTAGTTCACTCTGAACCTCATCAACTGCGTTGTAAACTGTATCTCTCGAGCAATCTGCATAACACATTGAGAACTGTGACATATTGCACATTAATATTGAAAAAAATGTAGTTCAATTTGAAAAAATATAATGTATGAACCACACGAGAATGTCTATAACTGTGGGGAACGTATGCCAGTGTCGCAATGTCTCCTGTCCCAGGGGAACCATGCATTGTAGGTCTCCCGGATTGTTATATGAGAGATACACTACTCTCATACCACGTAAATGGAACTAATTCATGTACCAATTATGCATCGACATGCCATACGGTCTATGCTCTCTAATGACTATTGGTGGCTTCCCTATGAACTCACTATGAGTAACCGCCCAACAATCATCCTTTGTTGAATTGCCATCATATCATCCCATGCTAAAGGAGGAGGAGGCGGGACCTCCTGGTACCTACCAAACTGTCGCATGATCCTATCCACATGTTGAAACTCCATCCAAAAATGAATCACGTAGGTGCAGCTCATCCAATACTTCTTTTGTCGTCAGACATGTCGAGGTAACTGATTGTAGTATTCAACATAAGGTTGCCAGTTAACCATATCATCAGATAGTCTATCAAACATATTTCTGTACGTGGTTGTACCTCATGTGCCAAAAAAAGAGGAAAAACAATTATAAAAAAAAGACGAATTGTAATTTAATCGTATTGTGCTCAAATTATAAACCACAATTAATTTTTTTTACCTAAGTGAGGGTTTTCTGGCCACAAATGGTAAGTGGTCCACTTCACACTGAATGCATTTATCGTATCCTCATCGTCACCGCCGAAGGGAGGTGGCTCTGATCGGGGTATAGGTCGACCAACAGTAAATCGAGTCCATGACCAAATTTGTAACAACAACATTGGACCCGCTATCATGTCCGTCCCCGCGAGGCAAGCACGTGACAACTCTCGATAAATATGTGCAAGTACAACACCTCTCCCATTGTTTCTACTGGAGTCTCTAGATCGGTCAGGAATTGCAAGTACATCGCAGGGACTCCATCTGCACTCGAATTTGGAAACATAACTGACTCGATTAAATCCATACAAAATCCTCGGATGTACTATGCAACTGTCTCATCATCGTGTTCATCTCCTAATTCAGCCTCAAATTTGGTCCGCAACCATTTCAGTCTAAGCGCATAAGCAGAGACGGCCAATCGCTCTTTCGGTGTGCCAGGATCATACCACATATATTTATATGGCATTGTCTCATCCAGGTTATCGCAAAAAGAAGTAGGATTAGCTCCTTGATCAAACTCTAAGTATTGGTTCCAATCAGTATCGCTAGTGTCAGTAATTGTGTTACCTTCAAATTAAAAGAATTATACAATCAATAATTCATTTCTTAAAATAATTAATTAAAATAACCGATAAACAATTTTAATAGTTAATTACTCTGAATCGGTAAGCCCCATAGACATGCAACATCTTCCAACGTCACTGTCACCTCACCGACAGGTAGATGAAATGTATTGGTCTCCGATCTCCACCTCTCAACCAGAGCAGTAATCAAATACGGATCAATCTTGCAATCATTAAGGCGAGCAATTTGGTGCAACTCTAAATTCTTCAGAGCATTGTCCATCTGACTGTTGTAAGCAATATTAGTCTGATGTGAATTTACCTGGAGTCTCACATTAGGCTGCCAAAAATAATTAAAACATTATAACCCTTCAAAATACTTAATATAATATTTATTTCAAACAAATAATGAATAAATTTAACCAAAATTACCATATCACGAAAACTTTCCATGCTCTGTGGTTCTCTGGTTCTAATTTCAACAACTCTGGATAATTCAGATTATCCATTCACCCTATTAGAAAATTTAACTATATGTAAATCTGACCTAAATTAACTCTAAAAAATACAATTACTACATCATACTTAGACCAAAATGTTACAACAAATTCCAAATTTTAACCATACCATACCATTGAACTACATATTAGATTTTAACCATACACAAATTTTCTCAAATTTACACTAAATAACGATAAACTTCACATTTATCTAATTTTACACAATTTATACTACATAACACTAAATTACATAAATTTATACTAAATAATCATAAACTTCACATTTATCTAATTTTGCACAAATTATACTACATAACACTAAATTACACAAATTTATACTAAATTATATTAAATAACCATAAACTTCACATTTATCTAATTTTACACAAATTATACTACATAACACTAAATTACACAAATTTATAATAAATTATACTAAATAATCATAAATTTCACATTTATCTAATTTTACACAAATTATTCTACATAACACAATTTACACTAAATTACACAAATTAACAAATTAATACTACATATACCCTAAAATACACTAAATTGAGGCCAATTACTAATTCAACACTAAATTACACACAAAAAAAACTAAATATACTAAACAAACTCAATTAAATTAGTTATTCATTTTAATTCAACTAAAATAAAAATTTACAAAAATTCAGATTTTTACCTTGTTAAAATTATAGATCTGAAGAGTTTCCAACTCTCTTAGACGATCCGAGAATTTTGGAACAATTGAATGGAAAAATAGTGAAGTATTTGGAGAGGATAAAAGAAAAAAAAGAAAAAGAAGAGTTCCAGTTTTTTGAAAGGTAGAGGAGAAAGGAAGGAGAAGGAAGGGGACAGAGACGACCTCGGGGGAATTTTTTTAAAAGCCCAGCTCCACCAGTACTGGGGACTGGTGAAGGCTTATGTGTGGATTTTCTGTGGCGCTGTTACAGCCGGGTTGAAAAATGGCTCCACCGATCTACAGGATCGGTGGAGGCAATTTTTATAACTTCCAACCGAGCAGTGCTTCTTTAGTTAATTTTTTTTAAATCAGTTCTATTTAAAAAAAAAATCCAAATTAAATGCTCACACCCTCAAACATCCTTTATTTTTATTTTATTTGTATTTATTGGTAAATTTCTATATAATTTAGTAGAAAATATTATGAAACAGTCAAATTGACTCCCATTCGCAGTATAAAATTTTTATATGCTTAATTCCAATTTACGTTTGACTTCCATAGTTTGAAGGTCTGGCTCTGCTCCTGAATAATATAGTCATATAGAGGTAAAGCTGTGTTAAAGAATTTGTAATTGTGAATTTGGATACCACATAATTATGAAAAATATTGGCTCCATCGATCACAATTTATGTACACAATAATTTTGAAATATTGTAAATGTAAAATGTAAATGCATTACTTATAATTAAAAATGTATAAATGATTATTTCTGAGGGTAAAAAATGACTATTTGTGTGGATAAAAAATGACTATTGTTTAGGGTAAACCGACATATATTATTATTTCCTAGAGTATTGTGATTATTAACAACTGTATTCATGAGGCTACATAAGCATTTTTACCCTCGCATAGTGATACGTCATCATTGAACAAATTAATCATGTGACCATTTTTGTAGTCACTTTTTACCCTCGCGGCTAGTCAAGTGGTTGAAAAGTACCTCTCTGTCTGTGTATCCTTGCAGATAGTCACTTTTTACCCTCACGAATACTGTCACATTCTTATAGTCGTGACATGATGATTCTTTATGTTAAACTAATAAAACTCTTACTGAGCTTAAACTCACCCTAATTTTCCTACACATCTAACTCTTGATAAAAAAAAAAAACTACAAATAAATAACGGTTGATTCTTTCACAGAGAGATAGAGTAAAAAAAAAATGTGCTAACGGCTTCATTGACACATTCTTTCACAAAAAGGAATAAAATGTGATGGTCATGGAACATTACATAAGAACAAAGAAAGGAGAGGGGTTCGGATGAGAATATAATTCAATTTGAAAATTCACGAGGTACTGTTTTAATGTTCATGTCAATTTATAACGACTGGATTTAAATTTAAATTTTGAATTAATTATCTTGGCAGATCTGTAGGACTTGAACAGATGAATAGGGTGGCAAGCTAGCTAGCCAGCTGAGGGGCCAACCTCTTTCTTTAGATTTTATAAAATTTGAATTTACCAATATTTTCGGCAAAAATAACTTGTTAGTTATACAGTTGGTCCGTTAATGCACGCGGTTGCACCTCAATCAATTTTATTAAATTTTCACAACCACCATTTTCGGTTTTAGTAAATATGTATATAGTACAAGCTATACTGGATATCACAAAAAATTACATGTAAATATATAGACTTGAACTACCAACTTGACCCCACATCTCCTGCTTTATATTCCCCTCCTTCATTTCCCCACAAATTCATTAAAACCCTGGAACACCTTCATCCTTTTCTAGTATCAGAACTAACACTTGATAAAAAAAAAATAAACTACAAATAAACAACGGTTGATTCTTTCACAAGAGATTCGATAGAGTTAAAAAAAAAATGTGCTAACGGCTTCATTGGCACATTCTTTCACAAAGAGGAAAAGGAAGAAAATGTGACGATCATGGACTATTAGATAAGAACAAAGAAAGGAGAGGGGTTCAGATGAGAATATAATTCAATTTGAAAATTAATTATAATGACCGGATTTAAATTAAAATTTTGAATTAATTATCTTTGCAGATCTGTAGGGGTTGAACAGGGGAATAGTGTTGCAAGCTAGCTAGTAGCTAGCTGATGAGGGGCCAACCTCTTTCTTTAGATTTTATAAAATTTGAATTTACCAATAGCTTTTGGCAAAAATAACTTGTTAGTTATATAGTTGATCCGTTAATGCACGCGGTTGCACCTCAATCAATTTTTATTAAATTTTTACGACCACCATTTTCGGCTTTAGTAATATGTACATATATAGTACAAGCTACACTGGATATCACAAAAAGTTACATGTAAATATATAGACTTAAACTACCACCTAGACCCCACATCTCCTGTTTTATATTCCCCTCCCCTTCATTTCCCCACAAACTCATGAAAACCCTGGAATACACCTCCATCCTCTTCTTCTTCTAGCATCAGAAACCCTAAAGTTTGAGTCTCTTGGAAAAATGGTGAATGAGCCATTGCCGCAGTTCTTAAACTCGGTCCGATTGAAGTATGTAAAGCTTGGCTATCAATATCTTGTAAACCATATAATGACCTTGCTTCTTATCCCCTTAATCATCGCTATATCTATTGAGCTTGCACGTGTTGGGCCAGATGTGATACTCTCTCTCGTGCGCTTCTTATATGACCTCGACCTGATTTACATGATGTCGACTGTGTTTCTCGTGATCATAGCTGGCACGGTGTATTTCATGTCTCGTCCAAGACCGGTATATCTTGTAGACTACGCATGCTTTAGGCCGCTCCCGAACTTTCGTGCACCTTTCTCGACATTTTTGGAGCACGCACGCCTTGTCCCTCAATTTGATGAGAGGACCGTGCGCTTCCAGGTGATTTTCATTGATTCTCTACTTTCTTATAGATAGATATATTTCATTACTTTGCTTTAAGTGGTAAATAAAACATAGATAAATTAGACAAAAAAAAGAAAATTAAATTAATGGTACTTAATTACCAGATTATATTTAAACGTAAGGAGCATTTCCAAAATTAGAGTAATATATGTAAGATGCAATAAGTACTTGGCAAAAAAAAATAGTTATTACTTAAGGTTTTGCAATCGTTTTGTGTGTGTGTGTGTGTGTGTGTGTGTGTGTGTTTGTGCGTATAAATTCTTTGTTATTCTTATTACAATACATAGGCAACATAAAAATTATATAAACTTAATAACACATCACTTAGAAAAACTTAAATGCTTAAATTAAAAAATAGTGTTTTCAAAATATTTCCGGCTAAATTACCCACAATAAAACTATTTCTATATTAAATTGGCTCTAGGATCTGACAATCAGTTGAATATTTTTCTTCTTTTTGGTTGAATCAGGTACGTATATTGGAGCGTTCGGGTCTAGGGGAAGAGACGTGCATTCCGCCATCAAACCACTACATACCGCCAACGTGCAGCATGGAAGCTTCTCGTGGGGAGGCTGAGTTGGTCATTTTCTCGGCCATAGACGAACTGCTCAATAAAACGGGTATGCGACCCAAAAACATCGACATACTCATAGTTAACTGCAGCCTCTTTTCCCCGACCCCGTCTCTCTCTGCCATGGTCGTAAACAAGTACAAACTAAGAAGCAACATAATGAGCTACAACCTATCTGGTATGGGGTGCAGTGCTGGTCTCATTTCTTTAGACCTAGCACGCAATCTGCTACAAGCACATGGCAATAGTAATGCTCTAGTAGTGTCGACTGAAGTAATCACACCAAATTACTATCTGGGGAAGGAGCGAGCAATGCTCCTTCCCAACTGCCTGTTTCGGATGGGAGCAGCGGCAGTTCTGTTATCAAACTGCCGTTGTCAGAAGAATCGGGCCAAGTACCGACTGACCCATGTTGTAAGGACACATAAAGGAGCAGATGATGCTGCGTACAAGTGCGTGTTTCAAGAGCAAGATTCGGAGGGAATTACCGGAATAAACCTGTCAAAAGATCTTATGGCTATAGCTGGTGAGGCGCTCAAGTCGAATATCACTACTATGGGCCCTCTAGTGCTTCCTGCCTCTGAGCAGCTGCTCTTCTTATTCTCCCTCATCGCTCGGAAGGTAAACATACGATTAAGCCTACATAATTCTCTAGTATTCAACCATTCATCACCAACTTCTTCAAATCTTTCGCATTAATCTTCAAACAACATAACTATTATATTGATAGCCGTACATTCCGGACTTCTTCAAATCTGCTCTTCTTTTTTTTGGTTTAATATGAAACACGTGTAGGTTTTCAAGGCGAAGTGGAAGCCGTACATTCCGGACTTCAGGATGGCATTTGAACACTTTTGCATTCATGCCGGAGGCCGTGCGGTCATTGATGAGCTGCAAAAGAACCTCCAGCTCTCGGACCGACATGTTGAGGCATCATGCATGGCGCTCCACCGGTTCGGTAACACATCAAGTAGCTCACTCTGGTATGAGCTCAATTACATTGAGGCCAAGGGCCGTATGAGGAAAGGCGACCGCGTTTGGATGATAGGCTTTGGCAGTGGGTTCAAGTGCAACAGCGCTGTCTGGAAGTGCTTGAAGACGGTTCAAACACCGGTTGAAGGCCCCTGGTCGACGTGCATCCACCGGTACCCGGTTGATGTCCCGGCAATGGTTAAGATCTTGTGATCGACCCGTGCATACAGTGCGTGTTTAGGTATGTCTATTGTTAGGAAATAAATCTGTTGCGATTCAAAGGAATTGTAGGTATCTGTTATGCTAAATTCAACATTTTGTTATTTTTTGGAATGCACGAATCTCAAAACAAATGAAATGTTAGATTTAGAATAACAGGATCTGCAATTCCTTTGGATCACAGCAGATTTATTTCCCTATTATTAGCATCGCCATCAATTGCGTGGGGCTATTGGCATTGTAAAATTTTCTTCGCACATCATTTTAATCCAATAAAAAAAAAGGGAGAAAGAATGATACTTCAGGTCAAATCTGCCATAGCTTGCATAAATGTACCCACATACAGTCAAGTTTTTGTTTTCTCGTTCAAAACCCAGTTTTTTTTTAGTACGAGGAATGCATGGCTAATTTGACCCAAAGAAAAAAAATTATAATTGAGAACTGTGCGAAAAGGTTTTATGATGTTATAATGCTCATAAATAGTACTCCAATGTTTACATACTGATGATTTTTGGTAACCGAGAGAGAGGAGACAGAGATTGATGAAATTGTATTCTTTATATTGTTGTCTTTTTTGTTACAAGTATTACATTGTATTTATATAGAAAGCTTCTAACGGTAATATTACTCTATTATAACGGTAAGAAAAGTGACAGCTATTTATTAGCTCTCTATAGTGTAGTCTGTTATATTTTATTCTAATTTCTAATTAAATTATATTTCTCAACACTTCTCTTCAAGTTGGACATGTAGATGTTAATTAGCCCTAATTTGCAATTATTTTTTTCGAAAGGCCTCGGATCTAATCCTTTTATGAATATATCCGCCAATTGATATTCACTACGTACAAATTGCGTCTCAATTTCTTTTTATTGGATTTTTCTCTAATAAAGTGGCAATCCATTCAATGTGTTTTGTTTGTTCGTGAGATACGGGATTGGAGGCTATGTGTTGTGCCGTTTGATTATCACAAAACATTTCCATTGGGTCTTGATTTTTAATTCCCACATATCCGAGGGGAGTTGCTTGATCTAAGTTAACTCACTCACGGTTGATGCCATTGTACTCCGCCTCGGCGCTTGATCGTGTCACCACATTTTGTTTCTTGTTTTTCCATGTGACTAGATTTCCGCCTACAGATGGGCAAAAGTCGATTGTCGATTTTTTATCAAAGCTGGCACAATCTGCATTGTAATAGCCACACACATCATTAGAATTGTTATTTTTCATACAAATTCCCTTTTTGAGTGTTCCTTTTAAATATTTTAGAATTTTATTTATGGCCTTTAAGTGTGGTGTTCTAGGGGCATGCATAAACTTGCTAATTTGACTTACCGAAAAAGAAATATCTGGACGAGTCACCGTTAGGTATATTAATTTCTCTATAAGTCTTTGAAATTAGTTTATATCTTCTGAAGGTTCACCATCTTCGGTATTTAATTTATATTTACCATCTATTGGTGTTGAAGCTGGTTTACAACCTAGTTTACCAATTTCTTTTAACAAATTTAAAGTATATTTTCTTTGAGAAATAAATAGACCTTTCTTAGAATGTGCGATTCTATTAATAGCAAATATTTTAAAGAACCAAAATTCTTAATGTCAAAATTTTCTTTTAATTTTATTTAATTTTATTAATTTCTTCTTGGTTATTACCGGTAATTATAATGTTATCAACATATACTAATATAATGGTAGTATTAATTCCTTCAACTTTTACAAATAATAAATGATCGGCACTACTAATTTTAAAATTACCAGAAATTAAATGAGAGCTTAGCTTGCCATGCCATGCTCTTGGAGATTGCTTCAATCCGTAAATGGTTTTCTTCAATTTGCAATCTAATCCATCATTTTTTTCTTTTTCATGACCAGGTGGTAAAGTCATATATACCTCTTCTTCAAGTGTTCCTTGAAGAAAGGCATTTTTGACGTCCATTTGGTATAATTTCCAATTTTGGTTTACTGCAATAGAAAATAAAATTCTCACAGTATTCATTTTGGCCACCGGTGCAAACACTACTACAAAAAAACACTTCCTACACTGTATCTTATACACGGATTTCCTCTTTTTATAAAAAATCGTGTATGAAATAGAATTTTTCCAATGTTCAAAATATTTGTAAGAATCCTACACTGATATTAACTTAAAAATCGGTGTCAATTGTTTGAGAAAAAAATCGTGTGGAAATGAACGAATGTTTAGAGAGCTACACGGGTTCTTATTAAATATCCGTGTAGAAATTTTTAGAGAGCTACATGGATTTTTATTAAAAAAAACCATGTAAAAAGGTAGGAATTGTACACGGATATTTTATTAAAAAGAAGTGTAGAAATGGTTAAAGAACTACGCGGATTTTTATTAAAAAAATAGTGTAGAAAGGTAGAAATTGTACACGAACATTTTATTAAAAAGAAGTATAGGAATGGTTAGAGAACTACACAAATTTTTTATAAAAATTATGTGTAGGAAGGGTTATTGTACACATATTATTTGCTTAAATAAGAGTGTAGAAAGCCTTGAGAGAGCTACACGGATTTATAGTGAAAAATCCGTGTAGAAATGTCTTTTTAGAGTTTTGGTTATATAAAAGGCCTTCTCCTTCTAGTGTCGTTTTGATTCCAAAATATTCTCTCTCTCTGTGTATTGAATATTGGTCTGATTTATGTGCACAGCATAGCTGGGATCTGAGATCTTTGAATTTGTTATTTTCTCCTCTTTATCTTGCTAAGGTTAGTCATGTATATATATACATTTTTCTTTTTTCTTTCTCTAATTTTCTGTAATTATTATTGTTTATTTCTCTTTTATTTTTCTTTTCGGTTTTGTAGGGTTTTGGTTGGTTGTTGCCTTCTTACGAAATTGATTTTCAGTGGTTCGTATAAAAGCTATACATATTCAGTTAATTTTATGTATAAATTATAATTGAGAATTTTTATTCTATATTATGTGTGTATGCATATATATGTTGATCCTTGTATTTTTCATTGGGGATGCAATATTGTTAGAGACCTTTAACCAAGAGACATCATGTCATGGATCACATGTAACCTCTCTTTTTGATATGTTGGATCTAACACAACTTAGTATGTATGAAATTTCGTGCTAGAGTTGATCATAACCATGAGTTTTGGCAATATGAGCCCAAACCTTGATCGCATTGTTATTAAGTGGTAAGGACATAATTTTTTATACAAACATTGTATTAGATCTTGAGGAGTGTATGTTATGTGTTAAATCACATGGGATTGCATGTATAAAATGCTATGTATATATATATGTTGCAAAAGCCTATGTATTTATTTTTGACTATATATTTATTTTTGCAAAATGCTATGTATAGACAAAATGCTATATATTTATTTTTGCAAAATATTATGTATATTCAATCTGAAATATATAATTACTGGCTAGCAAAACTGGAGGCTAGCTTAAAAAAAAAAATACAAGACAATCCTACACGGATATTTAAGGAAAACCCTTGTAGGAAGAGGTTAAATAAATAAACCGGGTTTAGCAACCTTCCTACACGGACTTTTAAATAAAAATCCATGTAGGATTTTTTTCTACACGGATTTTTATTTAAAAGTCCGTGTAGGAAGGTTGCTGAACCCGGTTTATTTATTTAATATTTTGTTTAGGATAGCTACATGGATTTTAACTAAATATTCGTGTAGGAATACTCTTCTTACACGGATATTTAGTTAAAATCTGTGTAGCTCTCTTGCGGTGAGATGTACTGTGAGAGGTTTTCCACACGGGTCTTTATGAATAATCTGTGTAGAATTAGTATAATCGTTCACGGATAATTATCCGTGTGTAATTGGTTGTACATTCCTACACCCTAAGATTACACACGTTTCCAAATCCGTGTAGCTACTTCATTTAAAGTCCGTGTACAAACTGTGTTTTTGTAGTAGTGAAAAGTCTCATGGTAATCTACACTGTATGTTTGGATATAACCTTTGGTAACTAATATTGCCTTGTACTGTTCTACGGTACCATCACTATTGTATTTGATTTTATATACTCATTTACATCCAACGAGTTATTTTATTTTTAGGTAATGGAGGTCAAGCGAGCGGTCAAATAAACAGTACATTTGATAGAGTGGATAACGCATATAGCACGTAGATGACAAATTCGGATCAAAAAGAGTTACCTTATTGGTCGTATGGTAGTGACAATAATTTCTTTTGGTATCCAATTAAAGTTTAGGGTTGATAGTATAAATAAGAACTACGTGATTTTATTAATTCCCTGAAGACTTTCGGATTCACCACTAATATAAATCTCATAAAGTTGACGTCTTTACTTTGACACCACTTGGACGCCACTGATATGTATCTGTCAACGCTGTCTACGATGCTGCCACCATAACAACCTTAATTTGCCTCCCGAATCTTTGAATAAATCACGGTTGCCAACTCTAATCAGGCGTTGGATATATCCTTCATGTGCACATTACTTGTTTCGAGTCATCGGCTATCATGTGTCCTTCCTTCATTAACACGTATTTAACTATTTTGGAAGTGACAATATTAACTTATACCTAGCTCTTGAGGAAAGCCAGTATAAGGTAACAAGACGTCTTTAGAGTGTTTTCGAGGCTCTGTTGCTGCGTACTACTATGTTCGAATTTAATTGAACATAAGAGGTTAAGCGTAACCGTAAACTATCGATGATAGTTCAAAAAGTAAATAGAAATTTTGTTTATATACTAGATTTAATTGCTCCTTGGAGTGAGGCTCCGATGGCTGAGATGCAGTTCTACGTCGCTGTCGTCTATCCATTGTGCGGCTGTGAGGAAAAGAAAACATAGAATGAGTGTAATGCCTAGGATGAGATGTATGATATGTGAAAGTATTTGGTTATCGATGGCTTCACGAGGAATTCGTGATAATCTTAATAAAATACTTGACTTATATATATATATATAGAGAGAGAGAGAGAGAGAGAGAGAGAGAGAGACTAATATGATTTCAGTAGCATATGGGCCGAAGTGCTTACGATCCAAATTTAAAATTTTAAAATCCAAAAAGTCGATCTGAACCGTTAGATGTGTTCTCCATATTTAAATGTGCTTGGAGACCAAATTTTACATTTTTTGGAATTTTTTTGCTATTTATTAAGCCACTTTGAAAATCGCTGATCCAACGGTGGCTTAACCCAACAGTGCCACCGTTGGATCAGCGATTTTCAAAGTGGCTTAATAAATAACAAAAAAATTCCAAAAAATGTAAAATTTGGTCTCCAAGCACATTTCAATATGGAGAACACATCTAACGGTTCAGATCGACTTTTTGGATTTTGAAATTTCAAAATTTGAACCGTAAGCACTTCGGCCCATATGCTACTGAAATCATATTAGTCAATCTATATATATATATATATATATATATATATATATATATATATATATATATATATATATATATATATATATATATATATACTGATGTAAGACTACGCTTCCTATTTGTTTAAAGGGTAGCACCCAGTTTACCACGCTTTAGGATCTTGGTAAACCTAGCTCTGATACCACTCTAAGGATGTCACACCTCAAACCCAGTTTACTGATGTGACTAATCCTCGCATAGTGTTTATTAACTCAATAAACACGCAAGGCTAAACAAATATAATAACAAATAAAATGCAGCAGCGTGGATAATCATAATATCAGCATAGTCATACAATCCATAAATCCATACATCTAAGCATTATGGGTCTGATGTATGAAACAAAAGCATCAGATCTCGTCTATCCTAAGCAAAAGTCCTAGCAAATGTAAATCCTACTACTGATCACCAGTCTCTGTACCTAAAAACCCACGAAGCAACTTGTGGGTGAGCGACTAATCGCCCAGTATGTGACCCAAAATTGATCATTTACAGGCAAAGTACTTTTAATTACAATCTATGCATGATTTGTAACTTTTATTCATATGTAGACTTATTATTTATATATGTATAATTATAACCTAATTACTAACTATTAAATGAAAATATACATGTGTTTAATAGATAAAACTACCCAAAATGATATAATTAAACTAATATGACAACATGCAAAGGTACCCAAAAATAAAATACAAGGAGAATATTATAATACTAGACAAATCAGATTCTTTAGTATCGAAATACTGGGTGTCGAATTTAATATAATAATAGTACGGAATGGAAGTCGCCCCGTGCTGTGCTAATCGGATCAAAGATCCCATAAGATATTATCCAAGTACACCGGTCAGAGAGTCCAATGATACACGATTCGGATTGTTCTGTGTTCATACGTACCCTGATTGTCAATTTGACTCGACTCGGAAGCAATTCAACTCCAACATATATTTGCCGTCTTACAATATCAAAACTAGTAGAATCAGAAACGGTAAAGGTACGCAGGTCCTATGTCATAACCAATACCTTTGGAGTGCTTTGGAGGTTACCACCATAATACACATTGATCAATAACAGAGACATTCTGCTGAATAAAAATCAAACACTAAATTAACTCCAAATATTTTTTAATTTTACAACACTAAATATAAACATACGAATAAAAAAACTTACAATAATGATAAGAATAAGCTACTGAATACAATGGTGGTGGCGATCTATTCATATAGCAACTCCTCAAACTATATTTTAAAAAAAATGAAAAATATGAAAAAAAAAAGAGAGATAAAACATGGAGTTCTCAGACAGAAAGGAGGCTGGGATGAAGAGAAAAAGGAGCTGCGCGGTTTTTGTGATATAGAATAGCTCCACCGTGCCAAAGGATCCACAGAACCGATGGAGGTATTCTTTGTGGCCAAATGTGTAATAAGTGTGGCCAAGTGGAAAAATAGCTCTACCAAGAGACAAAAGGCGCTTGTTTGGTTATTTTTTTTTAAATTAGTTCCATTTAAAAAAAAAAAGGATCAGTGGAGGCCATTTTCATAACTTCAAAAAAAAGACTGCTTATTTGGTTAATTTTTTTAAAATCAGTTCCATTTAAAATAAAAAATCCAATATAACTCTGCCTCTGTAACGATACAATATATGATACAGCCTTAGGGATGCAAACGAGTCAGATATTATCCGTCTGTATCCGGATCCGTATCCAAATTTTTGCGGATTCGGATATTCGGATACGGATAGTTGCGGATTCAGATGCGGATACGGATACTTTTTATGTGGATTCGGATGCGGATACGGTTTGAATTTCGAAAACGGATACGGATTCGGATAATTATCCGTATCCGTGTATTTTAGTAATTTGGATATCCGATAGACTAGAGCTGGAATACAGATCCGGATAGTTTCTCCATACAGGGAAAGAAACTGACAGCGGAGCAGATCCGTTAATGTCCAAAACCGTGACGCAAAGGCTCCCATAAACTGACAGGGGAGGTTTTGAACTATCCAGGCCGAGGCTCCCATATAGGCTACTTAAATTTAGTTGACTATTTGTTGTGGGACAATAAATTAAGATCCGGAAGAACCAAACGGTCTCATATTTAATTTCCTTGAGCTGTGGCGCCCTGAGCAGTGTGCCAGTGACTTTATTTTTTTGTCCTCATCGTTTTTTTCTTATCTTCTCCATTTCGATTATCTCTATTTCTTATTTTCTTTTATATAATTGATTCTCACAACTTAATTTAAAATGATCTTATTTATACATTATACATTGAACTTAGCATATATATAAGTATCTAAGTATAAACTAATTTTAGCTTGAAGACAAAATATTTGGCATATATAATATGATTGATTCTGACAATTGAATATATTATTAGAATAAATTATTTTAAAGTTTTGGATCATTTGAAATTTAGACTAATCTTAGTTTCTTTGGACAACCTAAGCTTAGTTTTGACATTTCAAATTTCGTATTTCAGAAATTTTATTTTGCAAATATAACTAAATAGTTTCAAATTTAGAT
The DNA here is from genome assembly GCA_964058825.1 of Carex arenaria. Taxonomy (NCBI): domain Eukaryota; kingdom Viridiplantae; phylum Streptophyta; class Magnoliopsida; order Poales; family Cyperaceae; genus Carex; species Carex arenaria. The sequence goes on from CAXKVW010000690.1 coordinate 40,171, forward strand.
ACTTATATGTTAGGTTCAATGTATAAATAAGATCAGTTAATTATATATGAGGAGGGATCCAATTACCACAATTTTGAGTTACCACAAAGTTACAACAACGGTTTTTTTCATTTTCAAAGTCCAAATCATCGATCCAAACCGTTCAACATTATTATTTAAATAAAATGTGCTTCCAGATCAAATTTTATATTTTTTTGAATTTTTTTATTATTTATTAAGATGGGTACAAAAACTAGTCAAATTCAGACCATTGAATTTTGTACCCATCTTAATAAATAGTAAAAAAATTTAAAAAAATGTAAAATTTGATCTGGAAGCATATTTTATTTAGATAATCATGTTGAGCGGTTTGGATCAACGATTTGGACTTTGAAAATGAAAAAAATCATTGTTGTAACTTTGTGGTAACTCAAAATTGTTGTAACTTGATCCCTCCTCATTATATATATATATATATTTGTAATGGCATAAAAAGTTGATTAGATATATATTTTGAATTAAAAATCCGAATTATATCCGTATCCGTATCCGTATCCGAAATATCCGATTCGTATCTGTATCCGTTTAATATCCAATCCGAATCCGTATCCGATTAGTATCCGATCCATATCAGTATCCGAAAAAAAAATACGAATACGGATATGAGTTGAGCACTATCCGATCCGTTTGCACCCCTGTAACAGCCTACCTAGTTAATTGTGAAATTAGATACAAGAATACTCAGCAGTAAAGGGAGCATTGATTCCTGGGCCTTCACTACCTGTTGTCCAGATAATTGTGTTGTTTATTGGAATATTTGAGTGCGACACACTACTAGAATACTTAGTATTGTTAATCACCGCTTAATTTTTCCTTGGATAATTGTACTTGCTGTCTTTTAGTGGACCTATTTATTTTGCAAACATTTTTTTATGCTTTCTTTCGCCAACAATATTATCCGCCTGTGTAATTTGTATGCTTAATGAACTGCCAGTTGAATAGAATAAGGAAATAAAAGCGGTGCGACCTGCAGGACCATCTCTTTCTGAGCTCGTCCCATCAATATTGGACTGAAGTAACGGATCAGCTGCAGGTGTCTTCTCCTCTTTGGTGATGGAAGGGTGAGTGATCTCTCGTCTGTGTACAATATATATGTATACCTTTCGTTTTTGATTTGATGTATGTGTGCCATTTTTGTGTTGCTTCCTACCTCCTCTTCTTCAGTCTCTTCTTTTATCTCTGTTTATAGGTAATTGTCTTGAGCCGGTTGATTCAGTTTCCGGTTCAGTTTGATCCAGTATCTTTCTGACTGATTGGTGAATGTTCTAGTCCGGTCGATTTAGTTAATTTTCGATCCGGTTTGGATTCAGTGCCTTCTCGACTGCGATATGCATACAGAGGCAACAATCACTAGTCCCTTATCACTCCAATCAAGAAAGGATGATCCAATTGTGTGTCTACAGTATGCGCATACCCCTGTACATTTTTGTTTGTTTACAGCTGTATGTTTTCACAAACACTTGTTGTCTCATCTTGTGTAACAGCAAGTTTGTAACTCTTTCGATCAATATAACTATAGCTTTCAACCAAAAAAAAAAAACATTATCCAACTGTGCAGTTATACCAATTAAAATGAAGTTACTCCTTTTTTGTTTCTGTCACACGCCAAATTTGGGGTGCAACAGCCTACCGTGATATTTTCAATTTAGTATACGCAAGACATGGATCTTTTTATACATTACCAATTTAACTCATTACATTAATCCCAAATCAAAATGTTTACAATATGTATCTGACATTTTTTTGTGGAAGATAATATGCTAGAGAAATACTTTCAACATCCCGTCATATATTACAACCCAAATTACCATATCTTTGTTTGGCTCTGTTGTTAATTATAACCCATAAACGTCTCTTCGTCTAACGAACTTGTAAAACCCACAAAGGGGGAGGGGGTGAGAAATAACAGTGATATTTCTCAGTGCAGAATTTGATTCGGGCTACTGGATTTGTAAGAATCCATATCCAGAATTAAATATCCGCAGTTTAATATCAATTCAATTTATATAAGAATGAATGCAATGTTAATTATTGACAGTCAAACGATAATCAACTGGAATAAGCAATGAAAATCAAATAACTATAATCAGAATACTTGAGTTCTAAATTTATGTAAATACTAGGTAGGGTAACACAAACAGATACCATCATTCTTGCTTGTACAAATACCCACCAGCAGCCCACATCTTCCTTTATACATACCTGTATCTGTTGTGGTTGGAGATCGTTCTATTCAGTCTAGTTTATAGCAGACACTTAATTCAATTCAATAATTCAATTTAATGATGTATCTGTTGTCACCCCCTCGGAGGTAGTGACCAACAATAGACAATTACTACAGTTTACTATCTTTACAGTCACAATTGCAGTCACAACAATAGACAATAGACAATAACCCAACCGGTACTGGGTTCAGTTGAAACCATTCACCACATGCGCATAAGGGTCCTGGGTCAAAATCTAGTCATGACCCAGACTTTGCAGTAATCAGTAAATTCAATAAAATTCAGTAACTGTGGAATCACTCTGTTATTTAGAACAAAGAACAAACAATCGATAAACCATATCAAAATGACAAGTCATCAAACTTACCAGTAATTCAATTTCATTTGTATATGATGCAACAGTTCAAATATAATGCAGTCAATCAATTATTCAACATGCAAAACTAATAACAATTTAATTCATAGAAATGAATATCAAAACAAAGCCAGTGAACCCCCGCACCTGATAATGTAGGGTACAATGTGATTCAAAGCCAAGTTACCATTATGTAAGCACATCCGATAAGCTAGTTTGATTTGAATGGTCGAATTCATATCTATGCCTAAAAGAATTTTCGATTCAAAACTAATAACTGAAAGTCATCCCTTATTAAACAAGCAAGTAAAAGAATTATTGTCAGTAACTAATTCTAATTTTAAAGAATTTATAAAGGTGAAATAAAACTAGGCTCTGGCCGTATATTGACCATCATTGCACATCGGTCACATATATATATATATTATTCGAGATTAATCTATTTCAAGTTAGGAAAGAAAATGACTATATGATCAACTCAAAGATTTAATTATAGAAACCAGTATACAGTTTAAAATCATACCTTCCTCTGTTTTATTTCCACTATTAGAAATGCATATGGAAGACAATATTTCTAAATACACTGAGGTAAGTTATATCTATATGAATTCCCAGTAAATATTTATTTAAATCAGATTTGTATTCTTCTTTAAAAATAACATTTAGTTAATCAAGCCATAAAGGACAATGGAACAAACTTTCATCTTTAACAAAGTACCATGTATGTATGTATTGAAAGATACGTGTAATACACATGTATATGTGTGTCTACACTACTACAAAAATACAGTTTGTACACGGACTTTAACTGAAGGAGCTACACGGATTTGAAAACGTGTGCAATAATGGAGTGTAGGAAAGTCCACCATCACACACGGATAATTATCCGTGTACGATTATACTAATTCTACACGGATTTTTAATAAAAAGCCGTGTGGAAAACCTCACAATGTACATCTCACAGCACGAGAGCTACACGGGTTTTAATAAAAATCAGTGTAGGAATAGTCTTCCTACACGGATTTGTATTAAAAACCCGTGTAGCTCTCCTACCCTAGCTACACGGATTTTTAACACAAATCCGTGTAGGAAGGTAGATATATTATTTTGTTAATTATTGTTACCACATCCTACACGGATTTTTTTAAAATATCCGTGTAGGATTTTCATTTTTTTTTTGTTTTTGGCTTACAAAGTGTATTTTTAAAATATCCTACATGGATTAATTATTGGCTTACAAAGGACCGGTTTACAATCCTAACCCACTCTTTGAATATTGTGCCTCATATATGAACACATGTTAGCGGAATTTAATTAGTATTTGAGAAAAATTCGGCAGCATTTCTCCTTAACTCTCCAAGTATGCGTACAGACCACATACTCGTACGAGCAATAACGAGAAATACTGTCAAACTTTTCTCAAATACTAATTAAATATATCCTGCTAACATGTGTTCACATCCTAAATGAGACACAATATTCAAAGAGCAGTCCCAAAACGGGGACTATCCAAAATTAATCCCTATTGGATTAATTTTAAACGGGCATGGACCTACAAACATATTAATAAGTCGGTTATTGGACAACAATACACTAATTATTCTAATTAACCAATTAAAACAACCATGCATGCATCAATCAAATTAACCCTAAAACCTAAATGTGCAATAGCAAGAAATTAACAGAAAATTAAAGAAAAAATAGAACAATTACTAACTTGGCTCACAAAGAGAGGAGAAAATCACCATAAAACCAGCAATCTCAGATCCCAGCGCAGCAAAAATCAGATTCTAGCCAATTTAGAGGAGAGAGAGTGATCAAAACGGCGCTGGAAGAAGCATTAAAATCCTAAATGACCTTTCATACACAGATTTTTAACTATAAATCCGTGTAGCTCTGTTAATTTATTCACACGGCTATTTATATTAAAAACCGTGTACAAATAAGAATCCTACACGGATATTTCACTAAATATCCGTGTAGCTCTCTCAGGATTCCACACGGATATTTAGTGAAATATCTGTGTATAATACCTCCATTTCCACACGGATTTTTCTCCAAAGAATTGTACACAGATTTTTATGTTAATATATGTGTAGAATACTTACAGATATTTAAAAATCATCTTTTCTACACGATTTTTTATAAAACAGAGGAAATCCGTGTATAACCTACAGTGTAGGAAGTGTTTTTTTTGTAGTAGTGATATATTCAAAGTAATTTATTAATTACTACCTCAATTAAGCTTTCTTTTGAAGTTCAGTTTAGCAGGGTTGCAAATTAGAACCAGTACAACAAAGCAACTTAAGTACTGATCGATGCTAAGGATATATACACATCAAAACTGTATTGTTATGGTCAAAGATTTAGTTGTCTAATTTTGCAGAAATTAAGAAACTTATATTAAAATACAAACAAGGAAATTATGTGCACTTGTAGACCATGAAGTAGAGTTTAAATGTTTCTTACAAAGATATAACTATCTCAAAAGAGATTGGACTAGCCATATATATAAAATTACATGTGATTTCAGTGTAATTACACTTGCTTAAAGTAATAGTTATACATCTGTCAACAATAAAATACGATAATGTGTAAATCTCATATCAATCAAGTATACTGACAGTTATAAAGTATTCATCATATATCATATGATCATTTGAAAAAAAAAACATTCAATTTATAGGAATAGTATCAGAAATATACAGTACTGATATCACAAATATGAAATAGAGCTCTCAGATGATTCACATAGAGCTGTGAGATGATTCAAATAGAAATTACAAATACAAAACAAAAGAAGATGATGAAATGTAATAACTAGATTGAGATCGCAATTAAAAAGCTACTTGTAATCAATATTGAAATTAGAAGCTAATAATCAATCACCGGAGTGTCGACGGAGCTGATTCAACAAATCGAAAACTCAACGCAGAGATCGACAGAGCAGCGCAGAATATCGCCAGAGAATCGCTAAAATTTGGAAGCAGGGAGAAAAAGCGCGACAAATGGAAAGAAATGAATTCAAATTTGTTAACAAATATGGTTTGGTAGGTCCTGCTGATTAGTTAAAATAGTTAATTACCGTTTAAGGAAGTTATCGGTGGGAACTGAAGTTGGCGGGGACTAAATGGAGGATTGTTAAGTGCGGATGTTATAATTACCCTAAAAAAAACCTACTACAATTTGTTTAGAAATATCATTTGAACTACTTATTTCAAATATGTAGAAATTTTATGGCTGTGTTGATTTTTTTAATACAGATATTTAATAGTTCAAAATTTGTTATTGATATAAAGTGAAGTAAATTTCTACCATGTCGTGATCAAATCAATTGTTTACGTCTCATGATCAAAATAACGATGGACAATCATAACATGTTAGTTATGTCGTGATAGCACATGTTGTGTGGTCATATTTAGTGACAAACTAGTTTTTTTTCTAGTAAATTATTAAGTTCGTCTCTTGAAAATAAAATTTGAAAAATTCTAAAAGATATTAACAACATGGAAAAAGTTGTAAAATTTGTAAATTAAAGAAACAATGCTGCAATAAAAATTATGACTAAAAAATGTAAATTAGAGAAACAATGTTATAATAAAAATTATAACTCATGTTTCGTGTCATGACTAGATTAATTAGTTGACGTGATATGTTGTGTTTTTTTTTTTTTTTCAAAATGATCACAACATGTGAATGCATGAACACGGCACATGATACGTGAGTTAGGACACACTATCGACACAAATGTCATACAATATCGTGACAAAACGTACTGTATTGTTCTTGACAGTGCCGATGACGATGTGATTTTCTTTTTTCCCTCGATAATGATATTCATAGCACAATGCGTAATAGCCAAAAAAAAGAGGTATGCAGGCCATTTTTTGATATAAAATTTTGTAAATTAGTTATTTTGTGTTTTGTATAAAACTATAAATGAGCCATCACGTAAGAAAAATATTTTTGTATTATACCCTAAACATGCATGCTTCAAATGAAATGCACCGGCATTTTTATTCATAACCAAAAAAATAAATAAAATATTATTAATAACCGGCCCCCCGAAAATATTTTACCCATGCCCAAACCGTCCCCTAGAGGGGCGGTTTACCTCCCACCAAACCGCCCTCCCATGGGGCGGTTTACCCCCCACCCAACCCGCCCCCTGGGGGGGCGGTTTACTAATTTTTTTTTTTTTTTTTAATGCGATGTTGGATGGATTATTTATAATTATATTTATAATTTATGTATTTTATAATATTATGTATTTGTTTATATTTTTAATACGATGGATTTTATGATTTGTGAATAGTTTAACAATAACACATGATATGGATAGATAACAATAATTGTTTTGTAATATTATGTTTGTTTGAGCAGATTGAATTTATTACTTGAATTTTAAAAATAAAGATTTGAATACATAACACATGATATGGATAGATAACAATAATTGTTTTTTTTTTAATCTAAGCAATGCACTGATTCATTAAAAAAATATATTAGCGTGATCTCATTGTCTATGCCAAAACACCCGTCATTTTTATCCATGTCCATCGAAACTTACATTTCATTGAAATTAAAGTTTTATAAATTTTTTATATGTTTCTTTGAAATTAGATAGTAAAATATATAATTTAGTTTATTAGAAGGACTGAAACAAATAATCCGGATCAATGTTTTTCAGATCAGGTTTTTCGCAGCTGTAAGAAAAAGTAAAATATTTCATTGTGTGTTATTAGAAAAAATAAAACAACCATAACTTAAAAAAAAATGAAATGGATCAAGGGTCGGAAACATCGTTTTTTTTTTAACTTTAAACGGTCATATATTTTGCTAGGAAAGTCGGATTTACGCGTATGACCCCAATTCGGAAAGGGGAGGAGGAGACGGTGCTGACCGTCACCCCGGGGTTAACCCCGGGTATCCGGAAAAATCAGAATCGCCAAAAAACATTGTTTAGTGCCTCAAAAATTAAGTTTAAGATTTTTAGTGTCTTAATTGAATTTTTTTATGTTAAAAAATACTTTTTAGTACTGAGAAATGCACCAGTAGCAAGTGCAATTGCCACAGGAGAAGTCTCATACAAGCATTTTGTCTTCTGGTTTGATTTCAAGGACTGAAAGGTATATGCTCTAGTAAACCTGTAATTATAATATAGTTTACTAGTTCCGTTGATTCTAAGAAGCGTAGGAGTCTCTTTGCAAATTAGTAGTCTAGATAGGAACATTATATGGAATATATCACCTGATTTTGTCTTCAAAATATAAAGCATGTTTAGATACTAAACAAATTTTAAATTGTTCATTAGAAACAATTATCTATATATTAACAATCATTACTTCATTAGTTATGTGTTCACACAAATAAAGAATTCATCAACATTATCACTTTGAAATTTGTTACTATTAACAACCATCAAATGTTTTTTAAGGTTTACAATTAATAGTTTGTCATTGTTCAATTATATTATCCATTTAATTGTGTGTATACATACATAAGTAGACAAATTAACTATTTGCTCTTGAAAACCGACTAATTAGACTAATGACATTTTTCTTAAATAGACTACATATTTTTTATTTTTTTAATAAAAGGTATAATGGATATTTTATAAATTTAAAATAAGCTTTAACAGACAAAGGGATTAAAATGAGTAAATTTGTAAGTGTTTAAAGTTTAAAAGAATAAATATGATATTATGAAGTTTAGACAAGAAATACGTAATATTGACAAATCATAAATCATAAAATCCATCGTATTAAAAATATAAACAAATACATAATATTACCAAATATGATATTATGAAATCATAAATCATAAATATGATATTATGAAGTTTAACCCTGCATTCACTTATGTTTTAAACTATTCACAAATCATAAAATCTATCGTATTAAAAATATAAACAAATACATAATATTATAAAATACATAAATTATAAACATAATTATAAATAATCCATCCATCATCGCATTAAAAAAAAAAAAATTAGTAAACCGCCCCCCGGGGGGGCGGGTTGGGTGGGGGGTAAACCGCCCCCCCAGGGGGCGGTTTGGGCATGGGTAAAATATTTTCGGGGGGCCGGTTATTAATAATATTTTATTTTTTTTTTTGGTTATGAATAAAAATGCCGGTGAAATGCAGGTTACATCTGAATTATTTTTTAAGTTTTATTATGCATGTTTCCGTTCTTTTGATGGTTCTAAAATTATAAACTCTATTAATGTAACATCCCGAAAATTTTGATGGTATTATTTTCTTTATGTTTAAAATTATTTTGTAATACTAAATATACTATATATATATCTTTGTTAAAAAAAAAGTTTTATTTAATTTTAAATGAAATCAAGGATTTTGATATCAACTAATATAACGATTAATTTGAATTTTTTCTATATATGTATTATTTAGTATGATAAATAAATGAATTATTAATTTGTCTATTCAAATTAATAACGGAAAAATAAAGAATATGATGATAAAGTATAATATATGTTATATGTGATTGATTGACACAATTAGATAGCCTATCAGCGTGACAATGGTAACCAATAAAGAATTTATAACCTAGTTTATTTCTATTTTTATTCATTAAAAGAAGAATATAAAACAAAAACGTGGCATTACTTTCAGACGGTTATTCAGAGCAAAATAAGTAATTCCTGATTTCTCGCGCCCCTTGATTAAACCCTCCATCAATACATCAAAATCGTACCCCTTTAATTTATTTCTCTGTCAGTTCTTGTTTTCTCTTAAACGCACCATTTCAAATTCTCCATATCAATTTCAATCGGCATCCAGATAAAGGCCCCGAATAAGACTTCTCTCTCCTCTTTTTCTTGCATAATCAATTAAAAGGAACTTCATTGTATGTCCAGTTTGAATTTGGATTCTGCGTCGCCGTTTGATTATGTACAAGTGATTACAGTCTAACTTCTGTTTCTGAAATATCTCGCTAAAGGTAACCGGACTTCCCTATAATCTGTGTTTTCGTTTTGTATAGTTGATTTGAATATGGGTATTGCATATTGAATTATGATGGCATATTTAACGGGATAGCGGGTTTGAGGTTGGAATTTGATATGTGATTATAGCCTCTCGTTATTGGATGGATTTTCCAGCGGGTTGGCGGCCTTCCAGTGTTGGATGAATTTCCCACTGAATTGGTGGTTTTGTGGAATTGTGTTATGTGGAAGTTGGGAATCGCCTATGTGATGGGGTTCCAACTTTGTGGATATGATGTGACTTGTTTTACGGATAACCTAGACCGACGTGCTATCCGGTTAAATATGCGTGTATAATTTTATGTGTATTTGTGTGGATTAATCTGGCCTGTTTGAATGGTTGTTAAATTAAGCCAATTATAGATAAGCGCGTCGTTAAATAACCGGTTACTGAGCTTTGTAGCTGACTTCATTTTGTTATTTTGTTTTTCTTTCTGTTGGCGACGTAGGTTGACGGCCAAGGAAACATGCGATGATGATGTTATAATCACGCTCCGGATGGCCAAAATCTGGGGTGTGACAATTAATTAATGATTAATTGATATAAATTTTAGAACTTTGGGACTTTTATTAATTAGCATATTAGTTCCAAAGATTGTTTGATACAAGCAATAAATTTATAACATTCATATTTTATATCTTCAATTTTAAAGCACAATATAATTATAAGCAGAACTAGGATATTTTTAAGCTCAGTAAATCTCTTTGTAAACTTAACTCTAAAATTTATTGAATTAACTTCAAATGACGAATCCAAACCGTACAAACTCATCTACCTTACAAGTGATGTATCTACATACAAAATTTTAAATTTTCAAATTAATTTTATATAGAATCAAGTAGTAAAAAATGTTAACTAAAATTAATTTATAAATCTTTTAATTTTGTCTGACTTTATACTAAAATTTTCAAAAGTTTAAAAATTTCGTATAAAAACACATTACAAGTAAGGTAATGAGTTTCAATAGTTTGGATTCGTTATTTGAAGTCAATCTAATAGATTATAAAGTTAAGTTTACAAAGAAGTTTGATGAACTTAGAAATCAAAACATAATTTGTTTATCTTCCATCCGATAAGTTATTTAAAATTTAAACCCTTTTTTTTTAACCTAGTTAATTATGAAATTAGTTAGATATGAGAATACCCAGGAGTAAAGGGGGCACTGATTCATGGGCCTTCATCACTACCTAGCCTGTTTGTCTGGATAATTGTGATGTTTATTGGATTTGTGAGCGACACACTGTAGGTTAGTATTGTTAAGCATCGCTTTAATCTTAATTGAGTAGAATTCAGGTGTTCTTAAGTTTATCGAGTTATTTTTGTTAACTCAACTTTAAACTTTAAAATTCAGGTGTTTAAAATTTTTCACCACTTGACATTTTAGAAAAATAATTCGAAAGTTTGAAATATTTCCTAGATAATTGTATTGCTGTCTTTTAGTGACCTATTTATTAATAAACTTATTTTTCATGTTTTCTTTCGAAATTTTTTAGTTAGCACCCATAAAATCAAAATTAAACAAAAACTATCCATCTCTCCAAATTTTATTTCTTACCACCCACGCCCTCTCAGTCCGTGCATCAAATTGGACTGGGCACATACTGAGGGAGCGCACTAAGTGGTGCGTATTCTGGAGTTTACAAATTTAAAGAATCATGCGTGACCTCAATGTGTTAAGAAATTATTAAAAAAAAAAAAAAACTAGTGCGCACAGTATGAGCACCACTTGGTGCGCTTCCCCAATATGCGCACCAGCCCAATTTGGTGCTCAGACTGAGGACACATGGGTGGTAAAAAATGAGATTTGGAGAGATGGGTGGTATTTGTTTAATTTTGATTTTATGGGGTGCTAACTAAAAAATTTCGGTGTTTTCTTTCGCCAACAACATTATCTACCTGTTTGCCTACGGGCTATTGAAAATCTGTACATGTTGTTTAGATAACAAATCAAGTGCGTACATATTATAAAGTGAATCGAATTGTTTCGAGTAGGCATCATGACTGATTTGGATCCGATGCACATCGGACACACCTTTCTTTCTTTAATAAGTCCTTATCCTCCAAGGTAACATAATATTTAACGTCCGAATAATTCGGACTAATTTGATCTGATCCGAAATGTAATGTATGAGATTCTTTAATATTAGGGAGAAACTTTTTTATGCCACTTCAAAACTTGAAAATTATGAATTTGCCACCCCAAAACCATTAATTAGCTAATTGCCACCCTAAAACTATTATATTTCACTATTTGCCACAATTATATCTATAAATCACAGATTTAATTAAAAAAATTCTGAAAATTAATGTGTGACCAAAATACCCCTCA
>CAXKVW010000691.1:0-57349 GCA_964058825.1 Carex arenaria
ATCAGATCATTCATTCATTCATTCATTCATTCTATCACACGGTTTGGTTGTTTTTCAGACAAGTTAGAATGTCAAATTTTTGTACATAACTATTTCATTTTTTTGTTAAATAAAAATAATGAATAAGTTTTTCACATTTAAATATTCATAACCAACTACTTTTCGAGTTTTAAACTTGCAATCTTGTTCTTTATACGATATTGTAAGAAATAAGATCCTACAAATTAAAAACCGCTGGCCGAATAGTTAATTTATGAAATTAAATATGGTGCAATCAAAGTGGTGTGACGAAATTGGTGCAACCAGCTGGTGTGTTAATTTATAAATATATGTGCAGTGGTTCATTTTGATCTGACCATCTGAATACACATATACTATATTTCACAAGAATGAGAGAGAAATTAAAGAAGAGGGGATGTATGTTCGGTGCTAGTATACCAATTGACGATTATTTGTCAACATGTTTGTGTCAATACTGGTAGAAATGCGGTACATACATCCAACACGTAAGTGAAACAAAGAAATATTGCAACCAGCACTGTAAAGAGTCTCTGTTATGCTGCTGGTAGTAAATTTTATCTTGAATTTATTTTTTACACATAATTTCTTATTTGGATAAAAGTTGAATTGAATTATAAAGTATAAACCAATAATACTACCCGAATTCCTTACATTTATAATATTTTTCAGTTCTATCTAATAAAATCAAATTATACTATAATAGTTTATTCAACATACTAATCTCAATTTTTTAATTTTTTTTCTTTAGATTTTATGAGATATTTTAGATTTAGGATTCATTCTTAAACCTTTTGTCCAGCTTACCGAACGGATTAAATTGCAATTTCTTTTATAATCAAAGTAACTATCTAGTGTTTTGTATAGGTAATGCATGGTCTTTTAAATTTTTGATTTTTTATATTTAGGATTCATAGTTTCTTATTTGAAATCATATTTTTGTTTTGATTTTAGGTGAGTGAAAAAAGGAAAAAAAAACATTAGTATTGTTGTTGTGTAGGTGAGTGAAGAAGGAAAAAAAAAATATAAATAGTGTTGTTGTTGTGTAGGTGAGTTAAAATAAAAAAAATTATTATTTTTTATCTGTCACTGTTAATTTGTACAGTTTCTTATTTGGTTTTAAAGATTTATGTTATTCACCTTTCGGTTAGTGCAATTCTTTCTTATTTATCCCACATATAATTAGTTTCACGTTAATTCTTATTAAATTATTAAAAAAATCCTAATTCATATCTGACTAAGAATTATAAAATCAAAACTACCCTTGACTCTCTTTACCCTACAACCATCTTTGCATTTTCATCTTGTTATTAATTGTTTATCCTTAATGGCATGTTTTGCTCACAAATACATAATTTTCTTTCAGGGTAGATGGTGTAACAATTGATACTAAATTTTGAATTGTTTGTGTTTTTAATTTGATTTACGAGCAAAACAAGATTTTGAAAATTTGAACTCATACTGAACATAAAACACAATAATCTTAACAGTGCCAGTTAACCAAAAAAGTTTCCAGGTTTGATATACATCAAGTGAATACGTAGGATTCAAACATCCATAATTCCATATTCAATTAAGCACTTTTGATGTTGAAATTCTCTTTACTATTTCTATTTTATTTTTAAACAGGAAGAATATCTATCTTTTTCTCATTCAAAGCTGTATCTAAATCCGTCTGATTTGCATCAAAATTCAACAGATATTTAGATGTAATGAGACATTTAAATTTATTAAGTTTTAAATATGTTTGCACGAATCTCAATGCAAATTGGACGTTTAAACTTAGTTTTGGTTGAGGCTTTGTCCAAAGCCCTTTGGACAAAACCCAATTCCCAAAAATGAACAAATTAATAAATATATCAGATTATATAATATATTTAATTATATATATAGAGAGAGATTGGCTAATATGCTTTCGGTAGCACATTGGCCAAAGTGCAACCAAGTCGTTTTTCAATTTTCGAAGTCCAAAAAATCGATCCAAACCGTTAGATGTGATCTCTATATTAAAATGTGCTTGGAGACCAAATTTTATATTTTTTGTTGAATTTTTTTACTATTTATTAAGTCATTTTAAAAATCGATGATCCAACGGTGGCTTCTAGTTTCACTGTTTGGTTAAGCCACCGTTGGATCAGCGATTTTCAAAGTGGCTTAATAAATAGTAAAAATCCAAAAAATGTAAAATTTGGTCTCCAAGTACATTTTAATGTAGAGATCACATCTAACAGTTTAGATTGACCTTTTTTATTTTAAAAATTAAAAAACGACTTGGCTGTACTTTGGCCGAAGTGCTACTGAAAACATATTAGTCAATCTCTCAGTATATAGAGTTTAAACTATTGATGGGAGCATGTTCGATATTTAGTTACGAAGTCAAGAGTAATTTTGACTCTTTAAACTTTTATTAGAGGTAAACTAAGATTTTTTTATTTATGTAACTGGAATTTAATTACATTATAAATAAGAAAAAAAAGTGTAAGAATTGAGAAATAAATAATATAAAATTAAAATCTTTAGATAAGTAAAAAGCTGCATAAATTTTTAGGAATAGGTAGAAAAAATTGTTCAGAAAAAATGAATAATATTTTTTGTTGCGCAGGTGAGTCATAAAAAGAAATGAAAATTGGTTATTTGTCACTTCAAAATCTTCAAATCTGAAAAATACCATCACAAACTATAAATTTGAAAAATACCAGTCTAAACTTGGTTAATTCTTAAATTTGTCACAAATACACAAATTTTATATTTTTTTAATTAAAAATTAACTAAAAAATACAATTTTTAGATACATATAATGAGGAGTCTGAAGGGTATATAGGGAAATACAAAAATACATATCTCAAAATTGTATTTTTTAGTCAATTTTTAATAAAAAAATAAAAAAATTGTGTATTTGTGGCAAATTTCAAAATTAACTAAGTTTAGAGTGGTATTTTTCAGATTTATAGTTTTGTAATGGTATTTTTCAGATTTATAGTTTTGTAATGGTATTTTTCAAATTTAAAGATTTTGGAGTGACAAATAACTAATTTTCTCTAAAAAAAAAAGAAAGAATGAATAATTTTTTGTTTTGTTTTTTTTATGAAAAAAGAATGAATAGTGTGTTTTTTTTTTTGGATGAAAAGAAATGAATAGTGTGGTTGTTTGGGCAGTGAGAGGAACAGCGGTCAGCGATAGACTGATGAAGTGAATCTTGGCAGATGGAGTTGGGTCCCACAAGACAGTGCATTGTTTGAGATGCGACTGTTGGTGGGCCAGGAGAGTACGTCAGCCTCCTCACGTGTACGCATAACTACCTTTAATCTTTAAATGCATCATATCGTCGTCGTCGATGCCTCCAATCTCCCTCCATTTTTTTTTTTATAACATTATTATATAATAAAGTTTGAACATGTCACGAGTCTCGACAAGTTCATTTGTTGAATATCAAATTAACAATTTTTATTTGATATTTGATCTTTGATCTTCATCATGCATCTCAAATTAACAATGGATGAATGAAGCGTCACCGTTGATTGCTACCAGTACTGCATAGTTGTTGGATTTGTTTCTAAAACAAAACAAAAAAAGATGCGACCCATAGATAATTTGAGATGAGCCTCTTCTGACTGTTACTGACATCAAGTTGATAGCAATGACAACAAAATTATAATAAAATAAAGAAAGAAAGAAAGAAGTTGGTAAAGAGAGCTATCTAGAGCTACCTTTGTATTAGTATCCGTCTATGTATCAGCTTAAAATTCCACAGAGGAGAGCTACAGTATTATTAGTATCCATCCATGTATATAATATATAGTATTGGCAGGTGAAATTAATTACTTTGATGCAACTTGTAACGACAACAACTGCAAACAAAATTTGTTGCAGATTGTCCGATACTCCAAGTGGGAATTATCAATTAATTATAATATTAACTATATTAACTTGTAACCAATTTTCCCATTAATTAATTATAATTTAACTATATTAATTTCAAGTTTGCAAAGGATGGGTCTAGGCTAGGGGTGGCAACCAGCTCACTCGTCACGAGTTGGACTCAACTTAAATTTGTCACGAGCTAGTTTGTCCGTGTCACGAGTTGATTTTAGAGGGTTGAGCTGAAATCTCAGTTTGAAATTGTCACGAGCTAGCTTGCGAGTTGGCGATTTGACTAAACATTATTTTAAGAAGAAAATAATTTCTACAAACTTTTTGACCGAGCTGAATCGAGATGTATAGTATAAAATACACCCAAATTAATAGAAATTCACAAATTGATGCCTAGCAGAGCTAATTTGCGAGCAAGCTAAGGTCCAACTTGAACTCGTTAATTATGGATCGAGTTAGTGGCAAAGTGACTCATTAACAGTTTGGTCCAATAACGAGCGAGGTATTAGCAAACGAGTCAGATACGAGTTACGATCGAGCTACGAGCTGTTTTACCACCCTAGTCGAGTCCTTGGACATTGGGCCTGAAATTAAATTAACGGGCCGGTCAATTTCATGAAACAATGAAATAAATAGTTTGATTGTTAAAGCGGAATTGAGATCGATGGATCGAGAGAGAAAAAGAGCATTGATGGAAACGGAGAACTAAGGAAGGGTTTCTCGCTGGCCCCACGAGCACGGCAACGCTAATCAGCAAGTAATTTATTTTCCCCTTTCACTTCATTACTTTAATTCTTAATTCATCAATAAATTGCATACAATCAATAAATCATTCCATGCATTTTAACACCAAAATTAATATTTACATTACAATATCAGAACCTTGGTAGTCTCTGTCTCTACCAAGTCTTTAAAATAAAATACATTACAATCTCAGAAGGGGATCTTTGGATAAATAGCAATGCTTGTGTTGCCTTGGACTTTTGAGCTTCGTTGCAAAAGTTGAACCAGTGGCCAAACAATGTGAGTCCTGTCAAACCCTCTTCCAACCTCAAAACCAAATATAATATAAAAAATTATTATTGTTGCATCATACTATTAATTAGTAGCTTTCTCAAACTATTTTCACTGACAAAAATAAAACATTTACTACTTTCACTAAAGCAATTAATGCATATTTTGGTACCTCAATGACAAAATGAGCCCACAGCTCGCCACACCTGTTATCTAAAACTCCCTTCAGTATTTGCAGTTGCAAACCCTTCATGATATTTGCCATTTCAAGAAATATATCGTACTCCGAGCATAGCATCTACATTTCAATCCATAACTTCATTCTTTTAATATTAGACAATTAATCACAAAAAAGTCATTATAATTAGATAAAAGGAATCGACAAGTTTCATTATGTTTTCACCTCTATAAGGATATTTCCAGGATGATCAACATCTTCTATTATGAGAGGAATCATATTGGTTTTGTTCTCCTTCTGAGATGCCCAAATGTTGCCACTCAATTGGTTGCTGTGCTTGCTTTCATCCCTGTTATCTCTTCTGATCACCTACGCAGTCAAGGCACCGATCATGAGAGATATTTTAAATTGTTCAAACAAAGGTAACCTTTTTAATATATTTTCTAGCTTCCTCACTTTAAAACATTTCATAATTTGGAAAATTAATGTTAAAAAGAGAAAGAAGCATGTACCTGTAAAGATTCAGTTTGCTTAACCTTCTCTGCTAGTTTGGAGACATTCTCAAGAAACAGCATGTGCTTTACAGTTTTTTCTAGAAGTGAATCTATGCTACACTGTATAATTAACTGAATTTCAGGAAAGAATATTAAGAGAAGATAAGATAATAAAACCAATTGGTATATATTACTGGTAAATTAAGTAATATACCTTTGGCCCATCTGGTATCAGCTCTCGCAACTCCTTGATCCTGTTCTGGATCAGTTCCCTATCCCTGGGCCTCCTTTTCTCCATGTCCTTCTTCATTACCTTTCTTTTTTGAATTTTGTTAATCACTCCTGAATCTGAATTGCACATTTTCTTGTTTCTGATCACTGGCAAACAATCATTAAAATACTTGCTCAATGGCAAAGGAGTAGACGTCTGAACTCCTTCAATCTGTCTTTCAGACCAGTACAACACAGAAGAATCAGTTACTGGGTTAATGGATCTTTTTACCAGAGATGGATCATTGCTACTTATTATGTCCTCTACCAAATTTTCAGTGCTGGTCTCATTTGTTAAACCTGTACCAATTTTATCAAGGGAACTTTGAAGTACATCGCCTTTAGGTGCAGCAATGTTTTCATCCAAACAACCCAATAAGCTAACTCCATGGGGCCCATGCTCTGGAGTAAATGGTAAATTTGAAACTATGAAACTTTCATCTGAAAAATGATGCTCTACACTTGTATCAACTAATGAGCTGTCCCAAACAAAACCAGCCACATTGTGGTCAAGAGTTTGGATATGGATATTTGGATGTGTAAAGAAAGGTAGGTTGCAGGGGTTGATTGGTAAACATTCTGAGCTTATTTCTTCTAAGAAATCACGAGATGAAGTATACTTAGCAGCATTGTCCAAAGTTTGATAAAGCCCAGCAAATAATTCAATTATTTTTGACACCAAGTTGTCATCCTCACAGACCTAGCAAGTTGGTAAAGAAAAAATTATAGGTAATATATACTTGACAAGATGCTCAGAACAGTGCTTTTTTGGTTTGATGCCCCTATTTTTTTTTTTTTCTTTTAAACCTTCCAACCACTTTTTAACCTAGCAGACCATTTAGATTATTAGATATACTTAATTGCAAGTATTAAAGATATACTTAATTGTAGATTGGTATGAGGATGAACACAAGAAATGAGGGTTAGTAAAAAAAAACAATGGGTATTTGAGAGGGTTTGCGTGCAAAGTTTCCGAGAACTGATCGTACCATATGTAGAGACCCAAGTTGCAGGACACCAAAGTTGCCAATCGGGACAAGTAGAATAGTCTATAAAACCAAAAATTAATAATTAAATAATTAAAGATGGTAATAATAGAAGTATATAAAAATTATATTATTTGTGAAAATAAATTTGCTTATATGAGTTTATTTACCTTTATGCCAGCTAAATATTGACGCTGCCAATCCTCTGGAAGCTGAAAAATGTACAACTAATCTGGTAAGTCCATATTAACCCTGGGAACATTTTTAGAATCATATCGTCTTTTCATTTTTCAATAATAAATAAATAAACAACACAGAATCAATCAAGCTACTGGTACCTTGTATAACATATCAGGGTCGTACATTTCTGGAAAAATCCATTTATGCTGGCCAATAAGAGCCACTTCACCAATTATACTGTTGAGCAGATTAATTCAAGACGGAGGTGGTTAATATGTGAATTAAACAAATTAAGAACCTTGTGATGAAAGGATAGATAGAGTGCGCACATACGTACCCTTCTCCTACTGAGAACAAATGGTGAGACATGTCAGCCAATATTTGCTCTATTGAACAAAAATACACTGAATTCCTTTCTTCAAAATCAATTAAACCATTTTCAAGTTTTCTGCTGTCAACATAGCCATCCTCCCATGCCAATACTCTGGTTTAATAACAGAGAGTTATTCCAATCTAAATTTTATGGTAGTTCTTTTATTCCTTAATTAACACTAACAAAATCAAAGAAGAACTGTGATAACTTACTGGTGGGGCCCACAGTCCAGCCTCCAGTATATAGCATACTTCCACAGAGTCTCATGGCACAATTCCATCAATACATCTTTCAATGATATAATTGCACAGTTATCCATTTCACTAATTAGTCTCAGATTCACGTCTTGAATAATGCATACACGCGCATGCAACGATTAATACCTCTACAATAAAAAGTAAGAAAATACTAGCTACCCTTGTAGGACCCACGGCCTCCTCTTTTTAATCAGTTCGTCTTCTACCCTGGTTGCTCGATCCTTAAACCAGTTCGTCTTCTAATCAAGGGACCAGCAGAGCCAAGCAGCATATATCCCATCCCTATCCTCCTCTTTCTATGTATTTTGTCACCACTTCTTGCTCTCTCTCTCTTTTTTCCCCTTTTTTACTGACAAAATCTTTTAACAGGAAATAAAATTCAAGCTTGGACAATGCTTGAAAAGGTAACAGGTACTTTCTTGCTGTCAGAACTGAAGTACGAGAACATAGAAGGTTCCATTAGGTTGTTAATTTTGGTTACTTGTGTAACAGAGAGGAGTTGGTTGGGGGGGGGGGGGGGGGGGGGTGTGGTTATTTTTTGTTCTCCCTGTCTAGAGCTGTAATTTTTCAAGCGGCAACATACTTAATTAGCACCAATTGCAAGTAAATTTTGAGGAATCGAACAAGCCCAATATCGTCTGATAAGGCCAAATGTGAATACTCAAATCTGCAAAAAGGCTGTTGGGAATTGTTAGCCATGATTTTTTTAATAAAGAGATGAAATATTGAGGACAATATACAAAAAATAATAAATAAAAACTTCTTTTAGTTTACTAGCTGATACACTAATTTTTGCGGAAGTATGCATGATAATTAAATTATGGATGAATATTAATTATGATCCAACTCATTTTGTATAAGCTTGTTTCTTATAATTAAAGAAAATCCCTCCAGTGACAAACTTTCTAATATCTTGAAATTTTATTATCAAATCTGATAAAGCATTTATGAACAACTCTGGAGATAGATGAGAAAATTTATAAACATAAATTAAGTTTACAGACCTATATTACATGAGAGAAATCCACCTGA
This sequence comes from Carex arenaria, assembly GCA_964058825.1. NCBI lineage: Eukaryota > Viridiplantae > Streptophyta > Magnoliopsida > Poales > Cyperaceae > Carex > Carex arenaria. Next base: position 8,673 of record CAXKVW010000691.1, read on the forward strand.
AAAAGGCTATGAATTGTTTGCTTGACTGAAAGCAAAGAGAAGAGGAATTGAAAGAAAGGAAGCTTGGAGTTCCTTAGGAAAGGAGAAGGATACAAATATAAGGCAGGATCCAAAAAACGAAAGAAAATATATAGAACTTTAATAGAATCAGAAACAACACATGTTCTACAATATTTATGTTAATTAATTCTATTCAAGTATTCTTTTCTTTCCTTTGGGTTATTATATATTTCTTTCTTTCTTGGTCAAATGCTGCAACATCATCTTTTATTATAAACTGCTTACAATTCAATGCTTACGCTTACCAACATTTCAGAAAAGAGGGGAAAAAAAGGAAGTCCAATCATTTGTATAATTTATTAGGTAAATGCTACAAGTCTACAAGTCATTGTGATCATTATTGAACATACAAAATTCAAGGAAAAGCAATTTTATATCATATCTCTAAAGAGGAAAAAAAAATGCATTCACTTCAACAGTTGTTAATACAACTTGTTATTATATAAGAGGATAAAAGGGAGATTGACATATGGTGCGACTACCGAGGCAGCAAGGTGATTACGGAGCGAATTCAAGGCGAAATAATGGAGGTCACCTGCAAGACGAAGGGAATGAAGGTTGGCAGACGGTCACGAGAAGGAAGAGTCGCATCCTACCCACAGTAACACCACAAAGAAACCCACCAAAATCCACAAAGTACACACACTTCAATAGGAATAAGTGCTTTAGATGTTTATCTAAAGGACACAGGGTTGCGTACTGTAGAGAGCCGGTGTGCTGCCATAAATGTAGGAAGTTGGGTCATCACTCCTACAAATGCACTATAAAGACAACCAAACCAACCTCACAGCCAAGCACTTTCAAACCTAACTTCACAAAGCCTGAGAGATCATACGCACAAGTAGTTAAGTCAAGGATGAACGACGACGACTTCGAACCGTTTATTGACGAAAGGCCAGAAGAGGCAGACGCTTTCCTGCCCCCGCATGAACCTCTCAAACCGGTCAACCGCTACCTAGAAAGAGCGGCATGGGTAGGGCTACAGATTGGCCAATACTCCCCGGCTTTCACAGAGGCAGTAAAGACAACCCTGGCACGAGTGCATGGTGGGTTACCGGAAACCTACCGCATTGAAACAGTAGACACAGACAAGCTGCTTCTTATCTGTGAAACAGAGCAACTCAGGGATACGGCGGTCCAGGAGGGCCCGTATGCGATCCCGGCACTGGGTGCTCAATTCTCATTGTACGCATGGCTGCGGACAGACGACATGCACTACCACCCACCAAGGTATGAAGCATGGGTCAGGTTGACCGGCGTACCACTCTTCATGTGGAATAGCGAGTACATCAACAGGTTGGCGGTCAAACTGGGAACGGTGACAGGAATACAACCACATGGACTACCTGCAAGGCAGCTGCAGCACATAACAATCCAAATTGCAACCAAACATCCAAGACACCTACCCAGATATCTCAAGGCAAAGGTAGGGGACTATGACAAGCGAATCAGGGTCACACTGCTGGCTTGGAGAATACAAGACCCGACGGACTTCCCACCACCACCACTGCCAAACCCACCAGCGACAAGACAGGCGGCAAGAAGGACACAGCAACAACCACGGCAACCACCACAGCAGCGCCCAGCGTCCCCCAACATACACAGTTACTCTGGAGAAAGCAGCGCATCCTCAAATGACTATCCATGGGCAGCATCACAGTACCGGGCAATTAGAAGTCAAGCACAGGTACTAGGTCGCAAGCCCAAAGCTGTATGGGTCCCAAAGACGAAGGTGCTACCGGTAAAACTGAGCGGAAAAACGATACAGATATTGAAAAAACAGCCAGAGGCGGAACAAATCAGAGGGCCTAGAGAAACAGAGACACAAAAGGAGAGGGAGAGAATTCAGGCCAGCATCGACAAATTGGTGTATATTATGACCCTACCAGACACCACAACGGAGAAGAAGAAGAAGGAGATTACCACACCAAAGAAGAAGAAGGACGAACAATCAACCGCACAGGAGATTACACTCACACTGGGATCAGATGTGACAGTCCGGCTAGGATCAGTTGTGACGGCACACTTCGCAATGATACAGCTGGAAACACACCCTTTGCCGTGTTTCAATCTCACAAGCATTAAATGGAGCGTGACTGGTTTTCGTTGTACTTCTGATGGACTGCCATGGGTGCAGCTCGAGGTCCTAGCTAGGGGACAGATAGGAATGTCAGAAGAAAAGCCTACAGAGGATGAGACGTATAACGATTCAGCCAGCTGGATAACAAATGAGGTAGATATAATGCAGGCACACGTGGCATGCCCACTAATGGATCTCCAAGCAGAAGGCCCATTCACTCTTGGGCCGAATGAGACACCATATGAGGGAGACAGCCCACTATACCCCCCAGGCTTTGAACCAGATGGACATGGCCCATTTCAACAGGATACAAGCAGGCTGCCACTTCAGGTAATGAGCCCAAACAGCCCAACAAGAGACCCAAACCCAAACAACAGCACCACACCAACGCAGGCCAAGGCAAAAAGGAAAGACAATGCAGGAAGTTCGGAACCAAGGCGCAGCCCACGCATCAAGAGAAACATGGACGGCCCATATGTCACCATGCTGGATAGAGCAGTGAAGGTCATGGGATATGAAGTCCCCCAGCCAAAGAACAAGAAAAAACCCAAGGCAAAGGGGGCTGACAAACCAAGCACCACATACACACAGACTCTAAGCCCACTGACGGAACCACAGGCTGAAATGGTCTTACTCGCGGCGGGGATTGAACTGGACGGAACACTGGAGGAAAAGATCAACAAGGAACTGAAGAACCAACAGGGGCAGAGCCAGGAGGGGCAGTAGGCGGAACTGGCGGAAGGGGAAGCGCAAAACCATCTAGACGGGACAGGGATTGAGGGACTGTATTAGCTATTAGTAGTTATGTTTTACTTATTGTTTTTTTTATCTTTTCAAGTAATGGTTAGAAGGGAGATATGTTTGATTAGTTGCTGGTTTAGGGACAATGGTCAAACCAGTTGTAGTGCAAGTACTAGAGTTAGGAAGGAGGACTTATTTTGGCAACAAGGTTGGGGAAAAAGAAAAAGCCGATGTTGGAACCACGGCTTCAATATCTGTAATGGGTGGGATGCAGGCTTAGTGCCGATGTTGTACCATCTACCCAAAAACAAATCAATCCAAATTATGTATTGCTGTTACATGTTGTCCCTCACAATTCAAAATGAACTACAAATCCAAGATTAAAGTACTGACATGGAATGTAAGGGGTTTGAATGAAAAGAACAAGAGAATACAAGTGAGACAAACCATCTTATTGGAGAAGCCTTCCATCGTCTGTCTGCAGGAGACGAAACTGTCGCATTTTCATAACAATCTTCTCAAAGAAATATGTGGAAGCACATTGAAAGGAAACAGAACACTGGATGCAAATGGTACTAGAGGGGGAATATTGGTAGCATGGTCAGAAGGCAGATTTGAGGAGATCAGCGCGCACAACAGAAATCACACAGTAACAGTACACTTCAGGAATAAAGAGGATCAGCAACCTTTCTATCTCACTGCAGTATATGGACCATCGGCATACACACACAGACAGGAATTTTTAAATGAACTAACAGATAGCAAGCCTACAGATAATACCCCGTGGATAGTATGCGGCGATTTCAACTTCACGTTGGATCCGGCTGACCGTAACACAAACAGACCATGGTCACATACTGACAGATTTTCGCAGCTGGTATCGAATCTGGGGCTGATCAACATACCGATGCAGGGTCGCCAATTCACATGGACAAGAGCAAATGGACAGCACCAAACAGCGATGGCGAGACTTGATCGGTTCTTGATATCAACTGAATGGAATGCAATATACCCGATATCAAAACAAACGGCACTGCCGAACACATCCTCAGACCATTGTCCGATTCTATACACAGTAGAGACCAACAATTTCGGAACCAACTTTTTTAGATTCGAAAACCTCTGGTTGAGGTCTCCTCAACTCAAAGAAGTGGTGGGCTCCAATTGGCAACAAACGGAGATGGCAACAACGCCGGTGCAACTAAATGACAAACTGCAATCGCTAACAGGGGCAATCAAGAATTGGGCAAAAGAAAGGGTCACACAAATCAAACAACAAATCGAGGCATGCAGAGTGTACATAGGATGGATAGACAAGGTTGTGGAGGTCAGGGAAAAGACAATGAGAGAAAGAATCTTGTTAGATCTAATAAAGGAAAGATATGCTACCTTGACAACACTGGAAGAGGACATTTGGAGGCAGCGCGCAAAAACAAAATGGGAGGCACAGGGGGATAGGGGAACGAGATATTTCCACGCTATAGCATCGAACAAGAACAGGAAAAACTCAGTTCAGGCGATTGAACACCAAGGGGTGCTGCACAACGACCAAAGAGCAAAGGCGGACATTTTTCACAGATTTTTTATCGGGCTAATGGGCATGGCAAATGAACAGGGACCACGCATTCACTGGCCGGCATTATACGAGCAACAACAAAATCTGGAACATGTGGGAATGCCGATTACTCTGGAGGAAGTACGGCAAGCCATCCGTCAGTGGCCAAATAACAAAAGCCCAGGACCGGACGGGTTCACAGGAGAATTCTACAAGATGTTCTTGGACATACTCATTCCAGATATACACGCAGTCCTGTGCACGGTAACATCCCAACAGATATCACTACGACCACTAAACTCATCCTATATTGTGCTAATTCCGAAGAAAGAACAAGCAACGAAACCTCAGGACTACAGACCAATCAGCTTGATCCACGCCATACAAAGAATACTATCCAAGGTCCTATCGAACAGAATAAAAGAAGACATTGCAAAACTCATTGATCCGGCACAAACAGGTTTCATAAAAGAGAGGCAAATCACAGAAGGGTTCCTATATGCGCAACAAGTGCTCCACCACGCAGACCAACATAACATACCAATGGCAATATTTAAGGCAGACATCCATAAGGCGTTCGACACGGTCAGTTGGAATTTCATAATAACAATAATGAGGGAAATGGGGTTTCCTCAAAACTGGTTGGAATGGGTGCAAAGGGCGGTCCTGGAGGGATCGTCACAAGTAATCATTAACGGTTTGCTGGGAAAAAGAATTATATTGAGAAGAGGGGTGCGTCAGGGGGACTCGCTATCACCTCTCATATTCATCATGGCAATGGATTTTCTCAACTGATGGTTCTCAAAATTAGTACAGACGGGAGCATGGAACCTACCCTACCAAGACATGAAGCCTTGCCTACTCTACGCAGATGATGCACTCCTTTTCCTCAAACCAGAAATCAGATCGGCACAAATTATAAAAATTACCTTCATGATCTTTCAACAAATCTCAGGGTTAGCAATAAACCTGCAGAAATCAGAATTGATAGTTCTCAGAGACCAAGGACACCAAGGAGAAACATTGGCGGCATACCTGGGATGCAAACTGGGACAGCTGCCGATGACCTACCTCGGCTTACCACTATCATCACACAAACTGAACAAGAACGCATATCTCCCACTCATACAAAGTTTCAACAATAGATTGGCGGGGTGGGCGGCAAAACATCTCACAATAGCTGGAAGGCTAGTCCTAATAAATGGGGTCCTATCATCTCTACCGGTGTATTACATGTCTTGTTTCAAGATTCCGATCTAGGTAATCCAACAGATTGACAAGATAAGGCGTAACTTCTTATGGCATGGAGTCAATGATGGGAAAAAACTAAATCTAGTTGATTGGGACATAGTTTGCACCCCAAAACAAATAGGAGGATTGGGAGTTACGGATTTGAGAACTTTCAACAACGCGCTATTATTGAAGTGGAGCTGGAAGTGGATCGGCCCAGAAAACAACCTCATCAAGCCACTGTTAAGACACATGGAGATGGGACAAGACCTGATGCCATTACCAATAGCGCGCCTAACCAAAGAAACAAAGGAATTCTGGGATAATTCCATTTCAAGATCAGTCGGCAGTGGGGCAACCATCAGCTTTTGGTACCATGATTGGGGAATCGGTATCATCAGCTTGAGATTTGTGGAGCTGCACTCATATGCCCAAAGAGATACTGCTACACTACAGGAGATGATGCAAACGGGGACAATACCACTCAGGCACCCCATATCCACAACAGCGGAAGAACAACAAACGGAATTATCAATGCACATGGCACAAACCACAATATCAACACAGGATGATGGGGTCAAATGGAAATGGAAGGAATCCGGATTCTCAGTAAAGTCAGCATATGAGGCGATTAAACACACACCACATATCTCCAACAACCTTAACAGGATTTGGAAATGGAGGGCGCCCCCGAGATTCAGAGTCTTCGCCTGGATAATGATGAGAAACAGAATTTTAACAATCGACAACCTAAAGCGAAGGGGTATGACACTGGTAAACAGGTGTATCATGTGCAAGAACAGTAACGAAACGGTGAGACATCTCTTCTCTCAATGCCCATTCTCAAAACAATTATACATAAAGATGGTGGCAGAATACCAGATCAGAATACCGATAAACCGGCAGAATGACCATGCACTGGTCAACATAGCGTTTACTAGACGGGAAAGATCACTGTTACTAATTGCCAACTTCGTCATATGGCGAGAAAGGTGTGCCAGAATCTTCAGAGACTCAGAACAAGGACTGGAGGAGCTACTCTTCCAAATAAAAGATCAATGGCGGTACAGTGCAGGTTGAGGGTGGACAGAGATGCACTTCACTACCATTCGGTTTTTTGGTTATTTTTCAGTTTAATTCTACAATGCTACTTTCAAATAGTGAGGGCTTCTCTTAAGCACTCGATTTTATTTCTTGTTCTTGTTTTTACTTACAAGGAATGATCTGTAACATAACTTATGTAACTCTTCATTCTTAAATTAAATAGAGGCTAGACCTCTCTTTTCCTCAAAAAAAAAAACTTGTTATTGTATAAACATATATAGTAAACCATTGCACAAGATAAGACAAAATAAGCCGATTATCGTCAGCTAAAAAAAATGACACAATAAAAATAAAAAGAAATGTGGTCCCTTATTATTTAAATAATTGGTTGAGGGTCGCAAGCAATCAGGTATTAATGAACTGTAACTACAATAAATCTCCCCTTTGACCAGTATATTCCCTACTGTTACCAACAGTATCTAGAAATCAACTCTTATCTACAAATCAATAAATGTAACTCGTTGATTTCTATATACAAGATATTCTCATATCAGTGATCAGTACTATATTCATTCCCTAGTACTGTTATGGAGTCTCATGCGTGTTATTAATCTCAGCTAACAATTAATACGCTATCAATCTCAAACAGGTGATATGCGCCTGTGCTATATGTATATGACGTCTCTACTCCAACTTCCCAACAACAATCCATATCTCTCTCTATCTTCAACTCTTCTCATTGTTAAAATTATTATTATTATTATTTTGATAAAGAAACTACTAGGTCCGTTTCATTTCAAAACAAAATAAATATACACAAACTTCACTGTTCGGCCGGGACTATGCAACTGCCTGAGATAAAAACATTCTCCTAGCACCATTGAATTCTTAAATACTTTCGAACTATGAGGTCAAACACTTATTGAGATCAAATGAAAGTCAATATTACAATACAATGTCATTTTACTCTAAACTATAAAAAATCATACATAAATACAAAAGAAAAAAAATTGAAGATCAATTCACCCGATTTCCTCTTATTTCCTCTGTCTTTGTCCCTGGTTCCAATAAAGATAGTTGAGACAAAATATTTCTCAAGAAGAAAAGAGCACTTTTTCTGGACGCCTCTTGGGATCTTTTCATAGTTTTTTTTTAAATAAATCAAAGTTTCAAATTGAAAATAAATTCGGCAATTAAACTTTCTATTTTTTTTATTATGAATATCATGTTAGAATTCTATTTCTTTTTCCAAAAATGTCGGTCAAATCTTTATAAGCAAAGGAGTACAATAATATTAAATATATTTCATTACCGAACTACAAGATATTTATTCCTCCAGAAAAATAACACATCATCATTAAACGCCGAACAAGATTTAGTAGTCCGCGATTAATAAATGGAATAGATGCCTGCCACTCTTTCATTACATCTTGAACTCTAATTTCATCCTCAATTCCGGTTTCAAAAATAAAACTGGAAATCACGTCCTGTTTCCAAAATGAAAAAAAATCAGGAATGATATCCGGTTTCAAAAATAAATTTGAAACAGATATGAGAGTTGGTTTCAACAGAAAAAACTGAAATGGGTCATATTATTGTGTGGCATCTAAAACCAATACCTTACTCAGTTTCTTAAATTTAAAACCGAATGTCGTTTCCGGTGTAGATGGGTTTTATAAAAAAAATGAAAATCAAGTTGATTTCGTAAATTTTTGAGATTCAGTGATGTTTTTTTAAAAAAATTCCTTGGCTTACAGCCTTACACTAGTATATTCTCTCACACTATTACCAACGGTATCTAGAAATCAACTCATATCCACAAATCTATAAATGTAATCCATTAATTTCTATATACAAGATATTCTCATATTAGTCAGTAGTATATTCATTCCTTAATACTGTTAAGTACGGAGTCTCATGCGTGCTATTAATCTCAGCTAACAGTTAATATGCTATCAATAACTTCCCAACAACAATCCATAATATCTCTATCTATCCTCTGATTTTTTTTTATTAATACCCTCACAGAAAAAAATAAATAGCAAATCTGTCCTCGGCCCCAATTTATTTTTAAAAATACCCCAACCGCCCAACGATAAGGCGGTCAGCTTATTTTAGCGAACTGTCCAACGTCCAATGTTTGAGCGGTCAACTTTAATTTTTTTTTTCCAAATCACCCAGTGACTAGACAGTCAGCTATATTAATTTTTTTTAGAGATCTTAATATTTTCATCTAAAAATAGGAAATGAAAAATATTCAATTTTATAGCAAACAAAATGTTCGATCTTAAACTAAGTCCTCAATTTTCTTCACCAACCCCATACGCTAAAATGAAAATTTATAACAAGCTTAGGGTCTTAATTATTTATTATTTTATTTATTATGTGCTATAGGATAAAAAAATACAAATAATATTTTCAACAATATATTGTATTAAAATAGTAACTAGAATTCTAAAATTAAAAACTATTTGTCTTTATTTTTTATTTTGTAATTAGAGGTTTTGTCCTAAATAAAATAATAAAATAATTTGTTTATGTACTACATTATTCCTTCGAAAAGTTGAAATTTTTATTTCTACCATATTGAAAAAAAATAATAAACCAAAAAATCACTTTTTCTGAGAAATTCTAATTAAATCTGTCATGTCCGCAGCTTTGATGGGCAGTTAAAAATGGGCAATTCCACCTATCAAAACAAAGGACATCATATAGTATCTGCCACCTTGATTGGCGAACTTGGTATATTTATTTTTTCAGAAAACATGTTTTTTTTTGTTTTTAATATGTTATAATTTTATTATGTTTTTAATATGTTATTTATTTCAATTTACTTTGATACGTTATTTATTTATTTATATTTTGTCGTATTGTTTATATATTTTGTCGATTAATTGTTCGTTTGTCGCATTTAAACCATTGTTTTCTCATATTGTCGATTAATTGTTCGTTTGAAGTGATATGACAATAAAAATAAAAAAAATAAAAAAATGCAATAAAATAACTGGCCAGCAAAGTAAATATATCAAAGAACTATAGTATCTCAGTATCTGAAAAATATAAATATATCAAATAACTGATAATCTACTGATCCGGACTGAACATGGTCTTCAGCTTCTTAGAACAATTGAAGTTTAATTTCGATAAAAATTACGAGGAATTAAGAACGTACCACTGCAGCAGCATCAATGATGGAATGCTCGGAGTTGGGGTATACCACAGGAAATTGCTAACCCTGTCAGTGCAACTCCGAATACCTGAAATAGCTGTCAATGCCTGGTCGACATACTATGACATCTCAAAAGGAGTGGGTATGGGGTCATGCTGTCTGGAGCGACTGGAGGATGCCCCACCCCTACTTGAAGATGGTATCTCTCTACGGAATGCCATGCTCTACTAGGAATTGTATATTTTTTTTCCAAAATTGTCGGTCGAATCTTTATAAGCAAAAGGAGTCGCTTATAAAGGAGTACTGTAATGTCAAATATATTTTATTACCGAACTACAAGATATTTTTTTTTCTCCGCAAAGATAAAAATAACAATTGCTGAGAGTAAGTCGACAAAAATTGTTATTTTTAAGAATATCACTATTACCGACGGAAGTATCCGAGTACCTCACTCTAGTTCCTCACATTTTTCCTATTTTCTTTAATTTGTTCTCTGAAATATGAATAATTTCTATAGTGAGTATGAATTATATTTCGCGCACTATAGATGTCAACATATATATGGAAAATTAATTTATGTTGTCATTTCAAGATTGCAGATATTGTTGTTAAATAAATCAGTTTCAATATATACAAAATTTATGTTGTCATTTTCAAGGTTATTGATATTGTTGTTTAATAAATTTAGAAGTTGTTTAGAAATATTGTTGTCTAATAAATCCGGTTCAAGATTACAGATGTTGTTGATTAATAAATTTATAGATGTCGCATATACGACCTTTTTTTAATATGTTGATTATAGAATATATAAAAGGTATACATTTGTTGATTTCATAATAAGAAAATTATAATTTCCTATATTTGACATTTATCAAGTAATCCCAAACCTTGAATTCCATAATATTATTTTATATATTATGAAAAATAACATGCACGCAATTTTGCGAATTCGTATCCTCTGCAATGCATCTGAACCATCTGATCTGCTTTAAAATCCGTGCGGACTAGATCCGCACTAATATTAAAAATCATGTATTAAAACTAAACGGTCGGATTAGCTCCGTTTAAAATCAGACGGCCTATATGCGTTAATTGAAAAGATTCCCTCTTGAGTTAATGCAGAGGATACGGGTTTCAATTTTGCTCCGTATGAATAATACTATAGGAAATAATTGTGTGTTTTCAGCTAAATGAAAATGACCAGGCTAATTAATTCATACATATTCTTATATTGAAGAAATGAATAAAAATTAGTGTAGGTTGTGTATGGTGCGTCATCATACATCCATTTGTCAATTTGGAAGAAGAACGACTACCTTCGCTGAATTAAAAATTAATGATCAACAACTCCTGCTAAACTAGCATATCTAATATAATATAATACAATATAATATGATCTGATGATATCTTAATTAATTAATGGCTTGGCCTTGGCGTCATGCCATCCTATTCTTCTGCATTCTTCATCTGGTTCCCTGAAACAACCAAGGTGTAGCATTCCATGTAGCAGGTTCCTAGATGTGCAATTAATTAACATATATGCCGAAATTTTTATTTATATACCATATTGAAAAAATAATGATAAACCAAAAAACCACTTATTTTGAGAATTTCAAAATCTGCTATGTCCGTCAAATTAAATAGCGGACTAAAAGTGAAGGTCCGTCGTTTAATTTGGCGGACCCCAGACTAGGTCCGCCAAATTAAACGACGGACCTTCAATTTTTTATTCTTCTTCTTACAGCTAACAAATACAAAAAAACAAAATACAATTCAACACCATGTTACATTTGAAGGAATAGAGTCAAAAAGTAATGATGACTTTGTATTAAAAATATAATTTTTATATTAAATATTAAGTGAATCAGTCAAAACTAAAAAAAAAAAAAAAAAAACTGGATGCCCGCCATTTAAGATGGCGGACCCAGACTGTGTTTGCTATTTTGATGGGCGGAATTGTTCTTTCTTGTCCGCTCATTAAAATTATGAACATGGCAGATTTTGAAATTTAAAAAAAAAAATATTTTGATTTATTATTTTTTTCAATATGGTACAAATAAAAATTTCGGACATATATGCATATCTCTACACAGAGTCTTTCCCAACTGTTTGCACAACATATTAATAAAGCAAATGAGAATTTGGGATTACTTGCAATCCCAATCTTCTTCCATATATTCTTCTGTGTCTTATCAATTAAAGAAGGTACTTATGATCCAATATACACATCATTCAAAGGTGTTATGCATGGATCCATGCTATTGGATAGGTACTAAACACCAACAAGTAACATAATATAACATCATTATATTAGTTTCAGTTATGTAGTTAATTAATGACGTGCATGCTACAAAGATGTTGATGATTTTAAAATATAAAGGGTTCTTACTTCTTAATTAGACTAGGATTTTCTAGTCATTACGCCACCATAAATTATACAAATTAATTTATTTAAGCCCAATATCTGTACTTGATTTGGTGAGATTGATGCATTTCTTGAAAGCCTAATCTTTTCCTCTAAGCTCTTTTAAGCCTCTCTTACTTGTTCTCGGTTCCATATATATAAATGATTTCTTCTTTGCAAGAACATTAAAACAAAAATCAAACCATTTTTTGTACCAAGTCAAGAAGGATATATGGAAGGTATTATACCATATGTGTACAAGATGATTGTCCAATATAAGCAAGGAAGGCAACTCTCTTTTTCATTGAATGATTCGCCTTCTTCTTCATACATAATGCTTCCAGGAGATTCGGGAAGGTTCCGCACAACCGATGCAATGTTCTTTTCTTCTTCGCCGGAAGCTGCCTCAGTTCCTGCTCCTGCACAGCTATCTCCCCTTGGAAGCCGCCCCACCGCCTCCTGTGGCTAATCATGCAATGCTGCTTATTGCTTTGGTTTGTCTTGTGATGAGAAAAGGTGTTTCGGTTGATGATGCAATTAATTGTCCATTAATTATATATTTAATAATTAAATCAGTTTCCATTTGAAGGTCTTAATGAAAGATTGCTTTCGTTTGTATATTATATGTGTTGTTTTGAAAAGATGTATTGCATAGAATGCTGATCCATGTGTTAAATTCTGCAACTATTTTAAAATATTCTGGTAATTTGTTTCTGGTGTGTTAACTGACCTGTTTGCAATGTACTGTGGTTCTTTTTGTTTTGTGAAATTTGTTACTCAATTTGACATGAGGCCTCTAAGCTTAATAATGTACAATTTTTATTTTGCTCTAGCCTTGTTGTACAAACCTAATTAACTAATCTCCTTTTTTCTTGGTCCCAAATTTGTTTATGTATTGTTTACAGCTCTCAGTGCGAAGAATATATACAACATAACCAAGGTCATGGATTGCACTATACTGGCAATATACAGGTGTTCGATTATAATAATTAAATAATGAAAACAACTGAGTTGGAGGTAGGGGTGTAAACGGAGCGGATTCGGAGCCGTACCATATCTCTATCCGTCTTTCAATGAACGGACGAATACAGATATAGTAAACAAATGACAAAATTCAAAACAAAATCCGCCTTAAACAGATACTGATACGGATTCATATACAAAACAAATAATTGTCGAATAATGGTCATATAAATTTTATAATATAATTATGGTTTTAACTACATTAGTTATCAGAATTTTAGACTTTTATATCAAATAAGGTCCAACAATAAGCAGGCCTTTTACACGCTAGTTGGAGGTCACCACATCTTACATCTACCCTATTTCCTAAAGGATTCAACTCCTCTCCAATATTGTAGAGGATGAGCCTCACTTTACAATTTGAGATTAATCACACCGCTTTGGGATTCGGGCTAGTGCAGGGGCAACATTATTAGGCTTTGAAATTCGTGCCAAGTTAAAAAGAATGGTCCAATCTCTCCACTCCCTTCCATCCAACTCCGTTATTTTTACTTCTTGTAGATCTCATTCTCAACACAACACCTTCCTTATCTTTCAGTACTACCTCCTCGAGCAAGGAGAACGAGAGAGGGAAGGAACCGGAGCTGAAAGTGAGGTATCGTCGGAGCTTAGAGCATAGAGTCTCATCTCGGTCGAAGCACGGTAGTGAGTAGATCCAGTTGTCGTTGGAGCACGGCGGCGATCGAAGAAGCGGATCCGATTATGAAGCGAGAGGGAAGGACTTAGTGCCAAGCGGAGCTGATTGGAGCCGAAAGTGCGGTATGACGTCGGAGCTCGGAATTTAGAGTTTTCATCTTTATCAGAGCACGGCGGTAAGTAGATCCAATCGTTGTTGGAGTGCGGCGGCGATCGAAGAAGCGGATCCGATCGTGAAACGAGATTGAAAATAAATTCTAAAATTGAGTATGAATGTAAATATTTACTTTTATATTATATGAGGAGATAGAATTAAAATTTTGTAAATAATTTTTTCTTATTAATATATTTGTTAGTGGTATTTTAACCACTAACTATAAAAAAAAAGAAAAAGAATGGTCCGGATTCACTAATTATAAAAGATTCCCTTGTGCATTATTGGAGAGGATGTGAATTCCTATTATATTACTGGTACCAGTAATGGTACTGTTATTGGTACTGGTAATAACTAACATAACAAGAAGAGTGTTAGGAACCGGATAATCACCAAAATTTCATTCAAATATTTACCAATCAATTTGTGTGCCCCAAATCAAATACTAACTGAGATGCAGAAAAAGAAAAGCAACAATAAACGTTCTTGTTTAATGAGAAAACCTGGAGATTCAGATTCTGTAATCTCTGCACTACCTATATATTCTTGGCATCATGCAAAAGAACCCGTAGGAAACCACCATCAACACATGTGTCACGATCTAATCGTGATTGGGGGATAGACATTGGCGGAATTGACTGGTCAACAGGTCTAATTAAAGAAGAAAGGGAATGGGGCAGGACGGTTCGTGTACGGGCAGAAATTTAATTAAACTTCGCACTCTGCATATGGGGTCCGCATTTAAATGGCTGACCGATAACGCTGAGAAGTTCAGAGCCGCATTTAAAAATGCTTGGCAGATGCTGCCAGCTGCCTGATGGATCTTTCTATCTGTGGCAGTGTGGCGTGTTGCCTCTTTCCTGGCTAAAATATTTTGGGCTGAGCCTTCCAACTGGGCCCAAATAAGCTGATAAAAATACAACAAATATAAGAAGAGTTTCTTATTCTTTAATTGACTGGGCCCGCCATATAGATGCATTACACAGGCAATTCATTCATTCTCATTCTTTAAATTGGATCCAGCACAGTAATATAATTCATGGTCTTTAAGAAAAATAGCATAATGCAATGCAGTACGCCTTTTTAATTATATGTTACTCGTCCATATATGCAATATGATATATATTATTACTTGTCAATTAAATTAGAAGGGGGGAAACCCTTCCTTCTCCGTTCAACACACACACACACATAAACACACAATGATACTTACTGCTAATCTGTAATATACTCATCATATATGATACTTTTAATTAATAAGTTGATGGTAGTGTAACACCACGGACATATAAATATCAACCAGATACACAACTCCTTAATTCATTCAGAATCACAGGCTTCGAGCATGCGAACCACGTCAGCCATGTCGGGCCTCTTGTTCCTCTCTTCTTGTACGCAACAAAGTGCCACATTCACCATGACCAGAGCTTGGGAACGGTTAAAATTGCCATTTAACCTGATATCTATAAAATCCTCAATCCATGATCCTTGTGTGTTCTTCAACTTGTCTTTAATAATGCAAACGGATTGTCTAAAAATCATGTCTGTCTCTACTTCGCTATCCAAGATCCAATCACATATTCTTACGCCGCTCAATATCTCAAGAAGGACAACACCAAAACTGTAGACATCTGCTTTTCCTGTGATCGGGAGATTAGATGCCCACTCTGGGGCAATGTACCCTCTCGTCCCCTGAATTCGGGACAACTCCCGGCCGCACGAACTTCGGTTCAAAAATTTCACTAGTCCAAAATCGGCAACCTTGGGCTCAAATTAGTCATCAAGGAGGATGTTTTCTGGTTTTACATCACAATGGATTACCCACTCGAGGCATTCATGGTGGAGATAGGCCAGACCCTTTGCAACCCCTATCGAGATTTTGCACCTCCTGTTCCATCCAAGCGAGTGCTCACTCTGAGATGAATTCATTTGGCTACTAAACAATACTTTCTCCAGAGAGCCATTCTCCACAAACTCATACACTAGTAGCCTGTGCTCACCCTCCGAACAGAAGCCATGCATCCTCACTAGATTCATGTGGTTTATCCGCCCAATGATGCTTAACTCAGCAAAAAATTCTTCATCCCCTCCACTCACACCATGCAACTTCTTCACGGCTACTACAAGTCTCCCGGTCTCCTGATCCCCTACTATACCCTTATAAACAACGCCCGATCCGCCCCTACCGATTTCATCCCTAAATCTTTTAGTAGCTATTTCCATCTCTTTGTAAGTGAACCTTCTGAAGGAAGAAGGCACAGCCTCGTAACCCTGCTCCCTCGTCTTTGGTTTCCTCTCTCTCCAGATAAACCAACATCCCGCAATGATGAAAAGAGCTTCTACCACAAACACTGAGCATGCAAAAGAATACAGGTATACCCATTTTAGCTTTCCATCATTTTTCCTTTGCCCCATAGTGGAATAGTTCATATATTGGACTTCAGTAGCATGACAATCAATTAGATTTTTTTCGGGAGAGGACCCTTTGGGGACCTTAAAAGATCGAGGAACTTTCAAGTATATAGTTTGCATTGTGTTTTGAGAAAATAATCCGTTAATGAGTGAAACCTTCGGGTAGCATTGCCCACTTCCTTTCTTGTACCCAAAACCTTGGCAAGAACAATCATGTAAACAGGTGTTCTTGCAAGTGTCATATGACACTTGAGTGGTATAATTGAAATCAAAACCATAAAAATCAGTATGCCTAAGTTCGACAAATCTTACTTGACGAGCAGAATTACAAGTTACTTTGAATGTCGGCTTGCAACCCTTTCTCCAGTCACTTGGATCAACAATCTCAAAGCCAATAGGACATATGCATCGAAGAGGTCGGTACATGCACAGCCCATATTGGCCGCAGATTCCATGCACTTGACAAGGTTGCAAAAGAGTAACCCATGAAACTGACCAAGCTTTTACGGATTTGTTGAGGCTATAAAGACGGAGAATGCCATCGTGGTCTAGAGTTAGTCTCCTCATGACATGATCACCAAAATCTGAAGCGTAAAACTTCAGATTATCACTTCCCAAAAACCGGCCCATCTCATCAAGAATCCCGATCCGACTACTGTTAGATGATGTTCGGTTATTTACCCACCACATATTGAAAGGATCTGGCCAATATATGCTTGACACATTTGGGCTTTCATATATGAGTTGCAAGATATTATTGCTATCAAAGTAAAATTTGAAGTAGCCAGAGGAGAGCATTCCTTTAGCCACACTGGAGACCAACTGGTTATCCTTGGTGATGCGTTGACCGGGAAGGAGCGTATCGGTGGGATGATCAAAACTTTGCCACAGGATGTTGCCGCTGTGGTCGGTGATAACAAGGTTGCCGTTATCTAGGACTTGGGCCTGGTTGATTAGCTTGTTAGTTGATCCTGTATTTGCACTCCAGACCATTGTGCCATCGAAATCGAACAAGATAAGATGACCGTCATGCCGCAGGCTTACCCATGACCCTTTACCATTCACAGGTTGATCACGGTTTGCTGTCCAAACCACAGTATTGTCGATAGTGAACCAAATTGAGAATGTGAAAGCATTGGTGCCCACAGGATAGAAACCGCAAGAGAAAGAGCCACTGGGCGAGACTATAAGCTTTTGTGAGTCGTCAATGTTGAGAGACCGACCTGGTTTTATATTATTGTAGTTGAGGTTTTTGGAAAGAGAAAGAGTAGGGGAGACGGAGAAGGAGATGAGAAAATAAAAGATGAAGGTGATGGAAAGACGATGAATTTTCATCATGTCTGTTTGCATTAATTGAAATTGTTATATGTGACTAAAATATCATCTCTCTATATATATACACTCACGCTGTCATGTAAAGACTGAAGTGTAAGCATTAATTTTCAATTAATGAATGAAAAGGAGATGGCTCGGCTGCTGGATGAGATGTAGATAGGATATTTATGTAGGATGTACATTTTTCCACGTATCACTTAATACAAGTGACAATCAAGTTTGACGATCATGCACAGTGATGGCAATGAATGCAATTGACCATATATTAATTATATGCTTGGTAGAACTGTTGTGTAGCAGCCAAGAAATAAATGCGGCGCAGTCTCATAATTGATGTAATTAATTACCGATTACTTAGCAGCCCTCTGGAGGTTCAACAGATATCTTAAATAATTGTACTCTCTCATCCTCTGGTTGGACTGGATTCACATCAATTAATTCTCTCATATACATCATAGATATATAGGCCCGGCCCATTCTTGATTAATGGGCTTTTCATATGAAACATGTATCATAATGTATAAGCGCAATCTTATCCTCAAGGATAACCTTATCACTTCGTCTGCAAGCAATCAATAATTAATAAATAAGATGGAAATAAATGGTCAAAGTAGTAATGGAACCTAGCCCCCTTAATTCAGCGCCTATTATTAACTATCTCTGAATTTATTAATTTCGGTTTGCTTCTGCGTATAACTTTCTTAATTTATTTTTTCCTTTAACTAATAACCTATATATGTTTAAACTTATCATACATTTACTTTGACAAGTCAATATTGCTCTCCAATTTTTATATTAACATGTTCCATCTATGTATCGATTTGTCCTTAATATTAGCAGTCACCAGTTACAACCAATTAAGAGACTGTAGGATGTAGCCTTGTTGAATTGAATTAAATTTCTCAATCAGTACTTGGATAACAATTAACGATCGAGAAGCTATATATAGGTACAGCGGCACAAGCAGAGGGCCCCCAATTAAATATGCATCTTTATTTCATATGCACTGGACGAAAATGAGAATCTAACAAGGGGATAAGCATGAGAGGTGCTTACTGATGAGAGAAAGTTGGAGAGGGATAGATAAATGGATAGATGGATAGATAGATAATATTCTGTTTGCTTTCGTACAAACATGTGAAGCGATCCTTCCAGAGATATCTACATGTAACATATCCAATATCCAGCAAGTAACAGATCTGGTGTTTTTTTAGTACTAGGATAGACCTTCTGCCATCTGTCCAAGTTTCTTAATTTCTTTTCCTTAATTTGCCTTGCTTGTCGTTTTTGTTTTTATTGTGTGGCTGTTGTGAGGAAATTATCTCAAATCAAATCAAACAACGTACTTGAGAGTTAAACGAAGACGTTTGCAAGTACGTAATTATTGCCACGTGTAAGCCAGTAGGGGCAACTGAAATGCCTTGCTGTCTCACTGGGGCCCGCATACTGTACTACTTATCTATCCATACCAACCAGTCCCCAAGATCACTATTTTGGCCCTTTCCTTGATCGATTCTTCGGCCGTACATTCATTCATTGCTCCCTTTCAAAAGCTGTTGGAAAATATTAACTAATCAACTAGTTTTAAATCTGAATTTTGATAAATAAAATAAATAATAATTATATTAAAATATAATCAAGAATATAATTAAAACTTTATTATCCGGAACTGCAAAATGCGGATCTAAGGCAACTTCTCGTCCTAAGAGCAAGAATAATCGGTTAAGCTTGTCCCAAGTTACGCCGGTATTTCTCTGCCTGCGGGCGCAACCGTGGTAGAAGTTGATGTAGCTTCTTTCAACAATAGTAGCAAAATAGTATTTTTACTATAAAGAAAATATTTATTTGTGGGAGAATAAAATTGAACTTTATGAATTATAGAACTAAGAGAAAGAACAAGATCATATAGATTATTAGATTGATAGATCATAGAGCTCTCCAAAATATAATGTGTTATTTATAGGCAAATTAATTCATGACATTAAATTGCTATTCTTACATTACCGTTTTATTTTTATATTAAAAGATAAACAGTCAAATAGCAATTAACATTGCTATTATGTTGCCCAGAAGAATTAATACGAGTATCAACGGACAAATAAATAGCAATTCATGATATTGAAATGAATGTTATAATAGCACCTCAAATGAAACGGAAAATTCAAATGAAATTATTTGCCTATAAATGTGACCACCAGCTCATTCTTACATATTTATTTGATTCGATCCTTTGTGTCAATGGAGGAGTGAGCTTCTATGTTGAAATTGAATTAAAGAAATTAATTCACAAATAGCTCTACAATTCATAAAGTTAAAAACATTAATATTAAAATAAGTATTTATTTATATAAAATTTTGAGTTTTCAAAATATATTTCTAACAAAAGCAACCAACCAGAACAGAAAATATGGTTTATAAATAAATAAATGGACGCGACAATATTAGTAGAAAGATACATGGATAATGTTCCTTGAATGGATATATATGTGTGACCTAAATCTATGATAAGAATTATAATATAATTAATGGTCCAAAGTGCAATTCAAATCCCAACCGTCTTTAAAAGGTGGTGCGGAGGCGGTGCACAATTGCACATGGTGACATGTATGGACTATGGAGCATATAATTAAGGTAGACGACACATGACACGCGCGCACCAATTATATTGACACATACTTCCATTATTATTTTTCTCAAGATAAAGATAAATAAGATATGCAACCATATATATCCAGTACCGAGAAATTAACTCCTGCTCACGTGCTCTTCTTCTCTGCTTCTAAATTCAATTCGTCTCTTTCCAAGAAGAAGAACAGCAACTACTGGTAGCTAGTACATGAACCTTCCTTTCATACAATCTCTACCTATATATTAATATATAGCACGTACTGAGATTACATTAATCTGAATAACAAAGGAGAGGAGAGGAGAGGAGAGGAGAAGATAAGATAGGTAGAAATTAATTATGGAAGGGAATAAGAAGCATGGTGTTGCTGGTAGAAACAAGTCAACAAGCAGTTCAAGTTCAAGTTCAAGTTCAAATTTCGATTCCAATTCAAATTCAATCTTAGATGAATTGTCTGGTAGAAAGGAAACCAGTTGTAATTATAATCCCAAGGTGAAGAGCTCTTCTTCTTCAAATTCTCCTGTAGCTGGAGCTGGAGCTGGTTACTTCAGCACTGTCTTCCCGTATCCTAATCCTGATCCTTATCATGTATGTATAGTATATATATATACACCTCTCTATCTATTATTGTATTTATACACCTTAATTTACCATCACAAGAAAGAAATTAGAGTATCCTAGCTAACTGTTCCTTGACATATTCTATAGTTAGCAGGAAATGATACTTCGCATTCGGACCTGTACTGGACCCTCAACCGCCATCGCGGTACGTACTAATTACCACCGTCCTTTTCTTATTATTTTCTTAATTGCGACAAAAAAAATATACACATTCTGTTATATTTTTTCTTGTAATTAATTTCTAGTTAATGCTTTAATTACTCAATGCAATATGTCTGACTTGACAGTAGATGGAAAGACAAATGGAAACAGTAGCAAGAATCAATTGCCCTCGTATTCTTCATATACAAAGGATGGCAAAGCAGCGGCTTATTCAACTGAGTCTGCTGAGTCGTCTCATTTCGGGTCATCAGTGCATTACGGTGCGCGTGATTTTTATGCCACCTCGCCTTCAAATTATGCTCCTCCTGAGCTGCCTCAAACTGTAATTATTCTCTATTTAGCTTAATTAATTTCTATATTAGTGCATGCTCAAGTATCATCCTAATATAGTGTTTTTGTCTCCTTGCATTAATTAAATTTTTCTTTTTTATTAATTTCAGCATAAGAATGATGACAACAACGACGACTCTGTTGCAACTAGAGGTGATTGGTGGCAAGGTAGATATCTATATATTTATGTACCTACGCTAAATTAATTAATCAGATAAAAAGTGTCTGCTGGTTCACAATTCACAATTACGAATTAATACTTCAATATTCATGCTTCCCGTTCATTAATTAATTCTCTGTTGCTCGTTGTTTCCTGATCAGGATCCCTGTACTACTAATGAAAAGTTAATCAGATCTTCTAACTGCCGCGCGCACGACGTGAATTGCTCTGTATATTGTTTGTCTCTTTTGCAACATTTTGATCGACTACAGATGTGTGAACAACATGGCTGATCTTCCTGAGTTAGGCTTCTTAGATTAGTGGTTTAATTTTAGGTGGTTAATTTTGTTTTCTCTTTTGTTAGGACTTAAAGGGTTTTGGGTTTTGCATCGACTATGAACACCTAGGAAAATGTTAGTCTTCTCTGGTATATGTACATGTAAATCCAAGGCAAGGAATAATACATATTTGTATGGGTTGGGTTAATAATGGGACAGAGATTTTTCCCTTTGAAGTTTAACTAATTCTCTTAAACTAAGGGAAGAGATAACAGCATAATGGGCCGGGCTCATTATATCAGTCTGAGTCAAAATGGGCCCAAAAATTAGGCAATTAAACCCATCAGATCCCATCACTGGATCCTGTATTCCTGTACCTGTTCCTGTTTTGCTTACTATATGGAAAACAGTTTAATTTTTGTTGTGTTGTGTTGTCTGTTCAAGCTTTATCTCAGCTGGTAATCTGGTATATAGCAATTCCTGTTTTTCTTAGAAATTAGTCCTGATTGCTTTTCACTTTGTGTGTGCTGCAAGTAATTTTAGAGTTGTAGAACATACCAGTTATATAACAGGGACGCGGCCAATCTTAACACCGTTCTGGACAAGTAATGATTGATTAACTTGATAATTTCCCCTCAGTGTACTCAATTTCGATCAATTTATCAGCGCTAAATATAGCTGTATACAAATTCATTATCAAATAATTATCATAATGCTCCTACCTCGTAGCTGTGTACTCAGGTCTATATAGTTTAATTAATGTGACCTTCAAGTCTTACCATCTATTATAATTTAAAAAAAAAAAAAAAAAACACTAACAAGTCAGTAAAATTATAATTCAACATCTCAATTCAATTCCATTAATTTTTTTAAGGTCAGTGAGAAATCTCACCAACATTTTGTATTGAAATAAAAAAATCATGTACAACGCCTTAGTACATAAAATAAAATTACATTTAGAACCCCCCAGAGTTAGCTATTTACAATGTAAATAAAATTACCAGGAGGCAGCAGTAGGCTGCAGCAAAACTCATACTAAAGGTTATTGCTCCAGTGTGTTATGGTGGATACCGTTTTCCGTACCAGTTGTACCACCAATTTACAATTCAATTCCATTAGTTATTCAAAGAAAATGATAAGGCTTAAGAACTATAAAAGAAAAGCGTCAACAATTTGTACAAAGATATGAAAGATAGTGTCACGACCCAATTCAATTTTAGTTAGAAGTGAGTTGGCTTACCGTGTTGGGTTGGAAAGATCCATTAACCCAAATTGTATTTTCTTCCTTTCTTAATATTGCCTATGAATAGGCTTCATTTGCACCCGTTCGGATCATGGAATAAAATGGAAATTTGAATAGTTTACATTTCGTTTTTTTTACCTTTTTTCATCCAGTACTAACTTTTCTTAGAAATTAGCTAGATTCTTTAGATTTTCTGTGTACTTCTGCTGTTTGTGAGCATCTCTATATCAGGGGTGTTACATACAGAGATAGAGAAAAGAAAACAGAGGGAGTTCAGAGAGATGCAAAGAACCAGCAATGGAGACAAAGACAGCTGTTAAAATTGTCAAAAATATGAAGATAAATAAAGGCTAATGCAAGATAAGGGTCCATTTTAAAAAGAATTTACATTATTATTTTTTAAACAATAAATGTAATTGAAGTCAATCGAAGATCTCTGTAGTTGGTATTATAACTGGTACCAATAATGGTACTGTTACTGGTACTGGTAAATGGTAATAACTAACATAACAAGAAGAGTGTAGGGACCCGATAATCACCACAATGTCATTGAAAATTTTTATCACCAAGGATACTAGCGTCACACTACACACATACATATAAACTATATACTTAACTCCTTTTAAAATTACACAAGGACGTAATATATATAACATCTTAATTAATCGATTAATTAATTATTAGCACAACACACCACTTTAACAGCGTTTGCTCAGAGTTAATATTAATTAATTTCCTTCACTGATTCAGCATTTCAGCATCACAGTCACATGCTTGGAGCATACGAACCACATCTGCCATGTGGGGCCTCCTGTTCCTCTCTTCTTCCACGCAACAAAGCGCCACGTTGAGCATGACCAGAGCTTGCGAACGGTTAAAATCTCCGTTCAACCTCACATCTATAAATTCATCAATCCATGATCCTTGTTTGCTGTTCAAGTACTTGTCTTTAATAATGCTCAAGGATCGTCTACAAACCATCTCTGCCTCTTCTTTGCTATCCAAAACCCAATCTGATATTCTTACCCCGCTCAATATTTCAAGAAGAACAACTCCAAAACTATACACATCGGCTTTGCCTGTGATCGGCAGATTGGAGGCCCATTCCGGAGCAATGTAACCTCTTGTCCCCTGGATCCGGGACAACTCCCGACCGCACGAACTTCGGTTCAATAATTTGACCAGTCCGAAATCGGTGATCTTGGGCTCAAATTCATCGTCAAGAAGGATATTTTCTGGTTTGACGTCACAATGGATTACCCACTCGAGACAGTCGTGGTGGAGATAGGCGAGACCCTTTGCAACCCCCACTGCAATTTTGCACCTTCTGCTCCATCCCAGCGAGCCCATACCCTGAGATGAGTTCATTTCGTGACTACAAAACAAGGCCTTGTCTAGAGAGCTATTCTCAACAAACTCATATACAAGGAGTCTATGTGAAGTACCCTCCGAACAGAACCCTCGCATCCTCACTAGATTCATGTGGTTTATCCGCCCAATGATGCTTAACTCTGCAAAAAACTCTTCATCTCCTCCACTCACAGTCACACCATGCAACTTCTTTACAGCTACTACAAGCCTCTCAGTTTCCTCCCCCAATATACCCTTATAAACAATACCCGATCCACCCCGACCGAGTTCATCCCTGAATTTGTTAGTGGCTCTTTCCAACTCTTTGTAACTGAATCTTCTAAAGCAACCAGGCGCTGCCTCATAACTCTGTTCCCCTAGATCTACTTTTCTCTCTCTCCACATAAACCACCATCCTACAAAGATAAAAAGAGCTTCTACCAAAAACACTGAGCACGCAAAAGAATATAGGTATACCCATTTTAGCTTTCCATTCTTTTTCCTTTGCTCCATAGCGGTATAGTTCATGAATTGGACAACATGACAATCATGTAGGTTCTTTTCGCGAGGTGACACTTTCGGGACCTTAAAAGATCGAGGAACTTTCCAGTATATGGTTTGCATTGTATTTTGAGAAAATCTCCCGTTCATGAGTGAAATTTTCGGGTAGCACTCCCCGCTTCCTTTCTTGTACCCAAAAGCTTGGCAAGAGCAATCATGTAAACAAATTTTCTTGCAAGCATCATATGACAGTTTAGCAGTATAATTGAAATCAAAACCCCAGAAATCAGTATGCGTACGTTGAATAAATCTTACTTGATGAGCAGAATTACAAATTACATTAAATGTCGGCTTGCAACCCTTTCTCCAGTCATTTGGATCAAGAATTTCAAAGCCAAGAGGACATACACATCGAAGCGGTCGATACATGCAAAGCCCATATTGGCCACAGATTCCATGCACTTCACAAGGCTGCGAGAGAGAAACCCATGAAATTGACCAAGTTTTTGTTAAATTGTTGAGGCTATAAAGGCGGAGAATACCGTCGTAGTCTAGAGTTAGTCTCCTCATGACATGATCACCAAAATCTGAAGCATTGAACCTCAGATTATCACTTCCCACAAAATAGCCCATCTCATCGAGGACTCCGATGCGGCTACTGTTATATGCCGTGCGGTTATTTACCCACCACATATTTAAAGGATCTGGCCAATATATGCTGGACACATTTGGGCTTTCATATATGAGTTGCAAGATATTATTGCTATCAAAGTAAAATTTGTTGTAGCCAGAGGAGAGCACTCCTTTAGCCACACTGGAGACCAACTGGTTATCCTTGGTGATGCGTTGACCGGGAAGGAGCGTATCGGTGGGATGATCAAAACTTTGCCACACAATTTTGCCACTGAGGTCGGTGACTACAAGGTTGCCGTTGTCTAGGAGTTGGGCTTGGTTTATTTTTTCAGTTGGTTGTGTATCTGAGCTCCAAATCACTGTGCCATCATAATCCAACAATACAAGACAACCGTCATGCCGTAGGCTGACCTGTGATCCTTTGCCATTCACAGGTCGGTCACGGTTTGCTGTCCACGCAGCAGTTTTATTGTTGATGGAGAACCAAATTGAGAAAGAAAAGGCATTGAGGCCAACACGATAGAAGCCGCACGAGAAAGAACCGCTAGGCGAGACTAGAAGGTTTTGCGAATCATGAACGTAGAGTGACCAGCCTGGCTTTATATACTGGTAATAGGGATTTGTAGAAAGAGCAAGCAGATGGGAGGAGGGGAGGAGAAAATATGAAATGAAGGTGATGGCTAGAGAAGGAATCTTCATCATGTATGTTTTGTTTGTGTATTGATTGGATGCATGGGTTTCTATTTATTTAACTAGCTAGGTAGATATATATATATATATATATATATATATTTTAAAAAGTGAGCATAGCTCACCGATTCTATTACTAGAACTAACAAATTCAGAATTTAACACCAAACCACTGGTACCGAACCTGTTATTACAACCAGAAAATGAAAGAAAAAGCATCAATCTAGAACCTTGAAGTTTGATGAAATGTCATTGTCCGGCCCATTCAACAAGCAACAATAATACTTGGTTTAATTTTATTGACTATGAGTCAACAGCTATCTTACATGTATGGTTACTTTGGCTTTCCTTAGACCGAGGGATCAGCATCAGACCACAAAAATAGGGCACCACGATTAATTGAACTTATAATTACTTGCCGTCTATTTTGAGTTCCTCACTTCCTATATATATATATTAAGAGGAGGATCTCATTACATTATTTTTGAGTTACCACAGAGTTACTCTCTATATTTTAAAGTCTAAATCGTCGATCCAAACCGTTCAACATGATTATTTAAATAAAATGTGTTTGCATATCAAATTTTATATTTTTTTTTTGAATTTTTTACTATTTATTAAGTTTGGTACAAAATTTGATGATCTGAATTTGACTAGTTTTTGTAAAATGTTTAATAAATAGTAAAAAAATTCAAAAAAATGTAAAATTTAATATGCAAGTACATTTTATTGTGGAGATCACGTTGAACGGTTTGAATCGATAATTTGAATTTTGAAAATGTAGAAAATGAGAAGGATGATTTTGTGTAACTCAAAAGTGGTGTAATCAGATTCCTCCTCATATATTAATTACCAACGATGTAGGGTGGTACAATGAATAGAGAGCAAGCATCTTTGCGTCAACTTCTGCAAGTGCCAATTAATGAAATGAAAAGAAACCACCAAACCAGTAGGTAGCTAGATATAGATAGTACGTATGTGTATTGTGTAGCATGTACATTTTTTCATATATGGATCACTTAATTGATATGCAAGTTTCACCTTCATATATAACGCTCTCTATTATAATAAGTTTTTGGGCAAGTATATAACGCTCTCTATTATAATAAGTTTTTGTGGATCACTTAATTATAATAAGTTTTTGGGCAAGTATGCAATTCCGCGAAGTGATTATCATAGAAGGAAAAATCGGGATCGGAATCGGTCACTTGATTGTGGAGTTGAAATCGGATGAATCAGTCAGAATTGACCGTATCGCACTACTAGAATTCTAACTTTTTCCATGAATCAGAAAATAGCTATTTCCAAGGGCTTACTCATGGAAAAAGCCCAAAAATCGTCATTTCCATGCGCTACGCTTGGAAATGCTACCGTCGCTAATACCGTCGTTGGAAATAGTCAGTATTTCCAAGAGCACCGTTGGAAATGCTCATTTCTAGCTTTTTCCATGAGACTGCTCTTGGAAAAAGAGCGCATGGAAATACTTTGAGACTTGACGCTGGCTGGATTATTTCCAAGGGGAGCATCATGGGACCCACTTCAGTATTTCCAAGGATATCCAATGGGGACCCACCAGAGTATTTCCAAGGGGAGGGATTGTGGGACCCACCTTAACATTTCCAAGGGGAGGCCCCTCGGACCCACCTCAGTATTTCCAAGGGTAGTTTACGTGGGACCCACCCCAGGCTAGCGAAAGTGGGCCCCACCTGTTAGAAAGTGGCGTTATTATTTGAATGGTGGCGTGCATTTTTTCCATGGATATACCCCTGGAAATACTGCCCTTTTTTTATACCAGAATACTTTCATTCGACAATCCTCCTGGTACCAACCCAGTACTTTATAATCCCAAATTCACATTATAACTGATAACACATCTTACAAATTGATAGAAAACATTGAGAATAGAGATTGCAAAGCATTTAATAAGTATAAATCATTAACACAACATAATTAACACATTGTATACAAGTTCCTTTGTTAAGCTACTACAAAACATCTTTTTAAGCGCATTGTTTTATCCAAATAGTAAGTGTTCTCTTTATCAAGACACTAAACAAAATATTATTTACACAATCAACAAAATTCATCAAAATTGTGTAAAGAGGATGTATTTACTCTTTGTTGTCTTTTGCATTGCTATCTTCACTGCTGCAAAATTAAGAAAATATGTTATTATGTTGTATAAAAACATATGAAAATGTGCATGTGCAGGAATGGACCTAAGTGTTGATCACCAACAGACACTCATATACATGCCATCTGATTTGTACTTTTACTACACATATTGGTACTAATTGCATAATATAGTCATTGAATGCAAGATTTTGTTTTCTTCTTCGCCCGGTATTTATGCAATGGATATATCTTGCCTATATGCTATAATGAACTGAGACCAATCACAGATATATTTTTAGAGATTTTTTTTTTCTAGAACAGTTTTTGAACAAACTTGAACATTTTTTTTATGTGTTAAATAAATTCTACGCTAAATCTATTTATATCTCACATGCTATGAACATCATTTACTAACCTTATATGCAGCTTTCTGAGCAAGTGCCCAACCAGGAACTGGTACCTTCTACTATCATGTTCTTTCTTAGTCTTATTATGTTTCAGAACTGTAAGGAAAAAGCGAAACAAAACATAAATCAGAATTATTAGACTTGAAACTTTGTTGGACATATTTGAGACAATGTATCACAATTTAAGTTAGCGCATTTTAAAACAACACACACATACACATTATACTATTCTAGAGAAAATGACACCTTTATAAGTACCTTTTTTTTGTTTTTTTTATGTTTCTTTTTTATTTATAATATTTTCTTCTGTTACATCCATGTACTAATTCTGAGCAACATAATGATTTAAAGAATTCAAATCGATTCAGCTTTGGATGCCATTTTTAAAGCTAAAATGAAAATGAGTAATTTCAAAATACTAACAAAATCAAACCGCACATATTCCTTTAATATTGAAAAGCCTATTTAAATAATTGTTTCCTAATATAAAGTTTTTTTTAAAATTGGTTTCCTAATATAAAGTTGCTATAAGCATTTACTATGAATAATCAGAGGAAGTCAATATTTTAGCGACATTAACCACAAAGGAGGATAAGGGAGAACGATTTTGATTGACCTGCATGAATTCTATAGTTTATATCCCCCCTGAAGAATCATCCCAATACATTATTTGGCGGTACAGCTGGACCAACCTGAAAAAAAATGTGAAGAGAAGGTAATGGAAAAAAAATCAATATGGCACTGTATAATAAACGCCACTATCTGATCCTCAATAACTAAGCAGCAGACAAATTATTACACAATAACAAAATCTGGTCTAATCTCAAATCCACTTGATGCCGAACTAAATTCCCAATCATATCAAGTAAAATCAATTGCAAACCATGGGACCAGAAGCCTAATTATAAGACACTAAAATCCAAAAGATAATTCAACCCTTCCACCCAAAATAAAATCAACAATAAATCCCAATCAAAGTTGTAAAGACAGAAAAATATAGATTGACCTAAATAAAAACCCGACAGATCCAGCTCGAAACTAAATTGACAAAATCAGCATACCAGATCCAAATGAACCAGGGCTAAATTTGACCAAGCCTAAAATGACCTAAGCAAAGCAAGTGCTATTGGTACCTATTATTGTGGCTAACTGAGGCCTAACAAAAAAAAAAAAATTAAAAATACAACCAACACCTATTACAAATAGTATTTCAGCGAGGCACAAATAACTAATCTTCAACAAACTTTCAGTGCTAAATATAAATTTGCTATGCACTACACTGACCTTGAGAGTAGGTAGTCCCTTCGTACCAGCATCATTTAGTTGTTCCAGCTATAATTTCTAGATGTAATTGTTCGTCTAATTGTTATGTTGACGTCTATCAACATTCAACACTGATATGGTTACAAAGATATTAGTGCTTCTCTAGATCAATAATTATTTATCTCAAGAAAATCAGCCTTTTCTCTCTCAAGAAAAAAGGACATTCACCAAAGAGATCCCAAAATTGTCTTTAATTTTGATAGAAGTTAGGTACTTTGTTGCAAAATACACTAAAATTGGGTTTATTTATATTTTTGACAATATGCTGAAATCAAGTCACAAAATTTACATTTAGCTAAACAGCAATGTCATGAGAAATAGTGCATTCAAATCACAAAATGTAAGTGATTAAAATGGGTATTGAAAAAAATTCATCCTTTTCAAGGGCTAAAAATGGACTTTAAGAAATCAATGCTTAAATTGAAAAATGCAAATTTGGAGCTTAATTTTACATCATGTATTCTAGTATGGTACAGTTGCTGTAGAAATTAACATGCTGATACAAATCAGTAGTTGTTACTTTGCACTTTCTTTGGTTTACGTGTCTAAGAGGTATGGTGAACCATAGCTCATATCAATTGAACTGGACTAATTATCCAAGACTAATGCAACCAATTACCTTGATTCTCCCGGCCTTGGTCGCTTTGGGTCAGCAATTCGTACAATTAGAGGCTGATCGCAAAAATCTGAAAATCTGATCACAATTAGATTCTCCCGGCCTTGGTCACTTTGCACTTTCATCTCTTTTTTAATTGTGAAATCTTTGGTTTCATGGAAGCTTACTAATAAAAATCTGAAAACTATATCTTAGTCCCCCAAAAAAATAAATAAGAAACCTGTATGAGTGTAATATGTAACTCAACAAACGGCATTATGGTAAATTTTTAACTTAAGAACCCTAGACTATTATTAAGTGTGAAATCCTAGACTCGTATTAGATCTCTTTCTCAAATAAAGAACGAAACACAAGAATTGAAAGGATTTTAGGGGGGTTACCAACCTTAAGCAGTCCAATCAGATGGAGGTTTGGAGGATCCCTTCCGATCAGCTTACAATTTGTCTCCGAGATTTGATACCGAACAGATAGGGAGGGTGTGACATTTGAGTGCAGTGTGATTTGTTGAGTGGAACGGAGGATATTAGTGGCAGACGAAATCGAGGCGAAAAAGTAGGGGAAATTTTGGCGGAAACCGAAAAACTTGGCGGCCATTGAAAATTTTTGGATGAGTTTGGGGGGGAAACCGGATGACATTGGGGCAAAAATGTTGGACCCTGCATCTTATACATTGGGAATAATTAGGCAGGAAAAGGTTAAAGCATATCGGCCGTCTGATAATGATCTGAACCATTCAATCATCCCCAAAATGAGCATCATGAACTTTAATATTAGTGCACATGACAATGAAGCGGTTCAGATATAATTAACGCGCCACCCATCACTACAGAGGATATGATTTTGGAGTACTTGTGCTTTTTGAGTTGATCTGCGAAATTTTTAGGGTTGATCTTTACAGAGCAGTTTATTCTTCATGCAAGGTCATATATGTATATATTGTGTTGGTTGAGTGTTGCTTTTATTGAAAAGTGATCTGTTAATTATTCATCCAATTTGATCTGTTAATAAGTGTTGAAACATTTATACAGCAAACAATTTTATTTGAATTAGAGGCTATTTAAAAATCTGGCTGCGATTAAATATATATAAGAAATTTCTATTGTAACAGTTTTAAATTTTGTATATATTCAAATTTTTATAAAATTGTTTATTTTAACTAATTTGAATACCCACTCAAGATATTTATACAAGTAGTGAATTAGTGCATGTTACATGCTTAGTGAATTAATTTAAGTTTAGTATAATACTTAATTCAAATTTACTTCAACAATTAATCAAATATGTATTGAAATAATATGTTTGTGAATTATCAAAGGTCTATTGGAAAAAAAAAATATATACATCATAACATGGAGATTGCATTGTTAGCTCATCGTTACAACATTGAACATAGAACATGAACTCTCGAAGTGTGCCATAATGAAGTGCCCCGAGAAAACAAAGTCCGATTGTCAATCGGAACCGTTAAATAGGAAGAATATCACACTATAATCACTACGTTGAAATTTGGAGAGATTTGATGATCATATACTCAACGATCTGGCTTGCATAATATACATTCATCGTATGGTCATAAACGATTCGCGTTGGATCGATGCTCCGACATATGAAAAATATGAAAATTGTTGTTTGGTTACGTTCAATGTTTGCTCTTGATCGGTTATAAGCTAATTTCGAATACTTTGACTGCCGATCGGCCGTCAATTGCGCACCTCAAAATGAACGGTCCGAATTAATTCACTCAATTTTGAAGGCATATTAAGGTTGAAATCATATGAAACTGACTATTTCGAACATTATCTTGTCACATGCTATATAGAAATTTATAAAATTTAATTTAGGAAATTTATTCCTATTATTTGCCGTACAAAATACTACACTTTCATTAATCTTCAGCGTGAATCATCTGATATACAATGAAGAGTTAGGATTACAAATGGACCCATCCATTAGACTGTTTAATTTGCTGGAGGTTTTTCTCTGAGGTGACATAATATACGTGGCTATATCTTACCGTCTCGCAACAATATTGATTGGTTAATAATCGTGCCTACTCTAATCTATTGGCTCTGATTTTACATGACACATAACGTTACCTCAAATAAAAATCAATAGTGGGTAGGTGAACTGTAAATGGGTTGAGATAGGTGTGGCTCCGCTGGGCCCTACTTTTAGGTCCAATTAGATTTAACACCATACGATTTTAATAGAGATATGTGCTCACGTTTTTTGAAACAGACTTTCAAGGATTTTAATTAAACTGCACTAATCTTGATGCAGATCGAATGCTAATTACAACCTATATGATGAAAAATTTGTACTAGGGGCATCGGACCTATGATTAATTATAAGGTCTATGTATTTCCTTAGTGTAGTTGTATGCTAGAGAGACGGGGACTTAGACGAATTTTGAAAATCTATAGCCCTCTCAAAACCCTTTCTTCCTAAACCCTCTACCTTCAAAGCATCACAATACGGCGATCGCCACCATCTAAACTCCCTCGCCTCTGAACCAGATCCAACGACGTAGGAGGTCTCCCCTCTATCGACGCTCCTCTCGGCACTTCGATATCAAACCCTAGCGTCTCATTCACACGGCGGCCGCTCAATCGCGGGGCAAGCGGCGGGCATCGGAGAAGCTCTGAAGGTAACCGAGCACGACCGAGGGGTTCTCCAGAGGTATGTTCCTTTTTATTTAGATTTTCTCTTTATTTTATTTTGTTTACGTCCTTTTCCGGTGAAATGACACACTCTTCAATTTTTAAGGCTCTCTTTAATCAAACTCCACCCTAAATTTCAAAAGAATCTCATTTATGTTGACTGACCTAGCAAGCACATGTATATGAGCAGATTGAAAAACCTTTTCATTTCACATTTTTCCATAGCCACAATAGTTGTCATGAACCCCTGTTGGATTCCCATATCTATATGAGCAGAGCATGGAGTCTTTGAACTTGTCAATAATTGGTAATAGTTGGCCTTACTCCATTAAATTACTAGTTGATTTAGTTGGAACTGAATCTCAACTAGCACTTGGTATATGTACTTCATTTTCAGCAAGTATTATGGGGTTAATTTCTTTCAAGTACTATAATCTGACATCAGAGTTATAAAATAGTAGTTCTTATGTACTTAGTGAAAGTTTAGGTTGCTTTGAGAATAATTTTAGTGGTTGGCAGCAAAGGCGTCAACGAATATATATTAGAAAAAATGATAAAAAGTTATATTTACACTTGATATCGACTGATTACAATTGATCATGTATTTATATCCTATACATCTCCTATACGATGTCTAAACAAATCAATTAATAACTGACAGCTCCTATTACATTTTCCATTTGAGCCCTTACAAATCTATATAACTGCATTACTAGTCGAACTCACTTATTACTGGGCCTCGACGTTTTAAAAAAAAAAGTTAAGCTATATAAAAAAACTCGTTCAGCCATCTGTTAAGCAATTTGCAATTGTTTAGGAGTTGAAGGAGAAACCAAAACTTCTTAATTAATTTGACATAACAAGCATCCAGACATTAAAAATTTCTATAAGAGCTTATTGTGTCATTTCTTCTTTATACATAACTTATTTATCACCAATTATCAATAATTAGACAAGACTTGGGAAAAATCAGTATTGGTACCAGTACTGTACCGGGTCGATTTAGTCATCCAACAATGTGTTGTTGCCTTTTTTTTAAGTTTCTTATCTCTTTTAGTTTTCAGTTTTTATTCTCAGTGTAGTTGTTGTATTTATTTTTAGGAAATGAGAGTACCGTACCAGGTCACTCCATCCTTTTCTGTTTTTAGTTGTTGTTTTAGATTTAACATAAGCTGTAATTTCTTCATGCCCTTATAATTCAGGCTTAATAACTAATTAGGCGGTGGGATGTCGGCTATAGGTAACTATGCTGCCACGTGGCAGATCTTAAGTCGATTGATGGTTTTGTCTGTTGTCTCTAATTAAGGATCCTGCCATTCATTTGTTTTACATCCCTGGAGATTGAGTTGATTAATTAAGGATTAATCATTAATCTCCATTAGTATGCACTCATATCTATGGTTTAAATTTTAAGTATGCACTGATATAATTTATAGTTCTGTTTCATAAATTTTTCTTTTGAGAAAAATTCTGTTTCATAAATTTGAACTCACTGATATCTATAGTTTAAATTTAAAATAACATCTTTTTCTTCTCCTCGTAATATGCACAGAAATCATGACACGTGACGATGATATGACACAGAAATGGTGGTCAATGCCTATATTTACCTCTTTTCATTTATGTCCCTAACTTCTATATATTTTTTTTGTAACATAATGCATATATATATGAAGTTGGTTATAAGTAGCACTACCAACCCCTATATGATATAAGAAAAGAAAAATTCAAACAAGCTTAAAGTGCAAGCTGGATTCACAACTAATGTCAAACTTCTACGAAAGAAATGTTTCCAAGCACTGGATTCACTTTTTATCATATCAAAATTTTATCATCCTAATTTACATCCTCCTAATTTACTTCTTTCCCTAACTTCTATAATTATTTACATCCTTCTAATTTGATTTGCTTTTAATTTCTTACAACTACAGAAACTCTATACTAACCTTAAGCAGCAGTACAATGGTACAAAGGAGGATTAGAAAATATGGGAGGAGGCTGTCAACGAAGAAAAGCAAGGAAGGTTATACGGTTTTGGCAAGATATCGAGGACTAGCAACTCCACCTGCGTCATGGAGACAGTGGAGGTCGAACCCTCTAATCCAACGAAGAGCACCGCCACATCTGCTAGTGATGTAAAGAGGAAATACTCAAAGGATGAGGTGGCAGATTTTCTAGTAGCTGAACGTGCTTGGTTTGCTGCTGAGATAGTTGCTCAAGAGAAGCGGTACAAAACTGAGATGGAGGAGGTTAAAAGACACCATAAGTACAACTCTCAATGTTTTGCTACCCTTTTCGACGTAACAGGCGCAACACCGCCGCCTCCTCCTCATAACGTAAGCACTTTTCCTGCCTTTGGTCTCTGATTGGCTTACATGAGTATTTTCCAACCATTTGTCTTTGATTGGCAGGGTTCGACAACACCAGGCAGCACTGCTACGGGCAAAAGCGGAGGGGGAGAGGACTGTGTTAATTAATTTAGGATGTGTGAACTTGTGACTAATTTAGGATGTGTTTTTATTAATTTATAATTGTGAACTACTTGTTTAATTTAGGATGTGTTCTGAATTTCTCTTAAATGATGTATCTTTGGCCAGTGGACCATGGGTACTGGGGGTATGTAATAACTTCAATATTTATGCGTACACTGGGTACGCACTTAATCAATAGGTTGTACTCAAACAATATATGCCACTATTTCTGTAGGAGTGCCGCCAGAAATACTGTCACTATCATCTTCGTGTATTTGCCTATCTTCGTGTATCTCTTTATCTTCATGTATTTGCCTATCTACGCATTTAAGCAATAGGTTTTGAATTCCTCATCGTCCCGCCAGAGAGTATCTCCCTATCTTCGTGTATTTGCCCTTCCTATCCTCTCTTTCTATTGCAGAATATGTCGCCGCCTTCAGCCCCAACAGAGAATTTGTAGATATCCACCGTGTACATCAAAGAGAGATATTATGTATTACTTGTCTTTGTCATCTTAATTGTGTATCTAAATTAAATAGAAATGTGTCTTTTTATCAGTAAAGACATAAATTTTATGTTTTCAATTGTATAATGTTTCATTTTAAATATCTCAATTAAATACTGGTTGCTTATTGTTGTGATTTTCTTTTGTTGAACATTTAAAGAGGCACCTCAAATAAATAGAAACAATTATGTTTTCTGGAACTAAGTTTTTTCAACGGTAGTCTCATGAAAAAATATGTCTAACTATAAAATAATATAATTGAATCAATAAAATATTTACAAGAGCATTGTGTTTAGTATTTTCATGAGCCTCCCTATAATAATATAAAGATATATACCAAAACATTTCCAAGGGTAATGTGTTCCACCATTTCCATGAACCTCACAATAAAATAATATTAACAATCACAACAGAACATTTCCATGGGTAGTCGCATGGAAATAATATGTCTCACAGCTTCCAAGTTATTTCCATGCGTTGGGGGTTAAGTATTTCCATGGACTGTCAATAAAATATAGTATACTGTCTGCAAAAGTTTTTCCAAGGGCAGATAATAGCCATTTCCAAGGGGAGGCAATGTGCATTTCCATGCACTGCTATTTCCATGAGACTGCCGTTGGAAATAGATAAATGTGTCAGCAAACCCGATTTTATTTCCAAGGGCCCTTCCACCCTTGAAAATAGGATATGCTACTCTTGGAAAAAGTTGAAATTCTAGTAGTGTCGGATCGGAAACTCGGATTGTTTTCCCACAAAATTATTTTGTACTAAAAAAAATGGAAAAAAGTTAATAAAACATTAATTTGTCAAAAAATTGAGGTTCTGGAAAACAAATTAACGAGTGTAGTATTCATCCCTTAAAAAAAGAAAAGGAAAAAAGAAAAAAAAAATTAAGACAAACAAATAAGAAAAGAATGGAGGTGTCCAGTGAAAATGTAAATGGAGAAGGGAAAAACGAAAAGATTTTAAAAAGGAATGGAACTGGACTCGGCCAATATTTTACAAAATGGAGAGCGAGCAAAACGAAGGGACTTTCTCCCGAAATTTTTATTAATAAGAATATAAATAAAAAAATATCGGTTTTAGAAAAGTTTTACGTAGAATTTGAAAAATAGAAAAACTGTGATTCTTGACAACGGCCAAATTAGAGAAATTAGATTAGCGCTAATTAATGCGTTTAAAAAAAATCTGACCGTTATGGACGATAACAGTCAGCTACAGTGATTTTTTCCGGAATTGAACTGAACTAAACTATAAAAAAAACACTGTAGCTGGCCGTTATGGACTATAACGGCCAGCTACAGTATTTTTTTTTAAAAAAAAGCGTTAATTAGCGCTAATTATGTTTCGCTAATCTGGCCGTTATCAAATATCACAATTTTTTCAGTTTTCAAATTCTACGCAAAGCCTTCCTCAAAATTGATTTTTTTTATTTATATTCTTATTAATAAAAATTTCGGGGACTTTCTCCCTCAATCCGTTGCGAAAAAAAATGAAAAATATCTCCCTCAATCCTCTCTGTGACCACACCAAGCTGCTGGGAATCCGCCAATAAAGGAAGAATTGGTTATGAACGGTGAAGAATCGCTTGATCAGTCGAGTCACCACTGTTAAATCCAAAGTTCTAAATAGCAATTATAGCAGCGTAGCGGGGAGACGAAAAAAAAAAACTATAATGAAAGCTTTCCTAAATAGTGTTTTTTTTCTTTTTAAAAATTATATTTTATATTTCTACTAATAATGAACATTATCTCTAATAATGAACATTATCTATAAAATCTTATAGAGTAACAAAAACATCAAATTGATTAAGAAGTTATAATATTCATATTGAACCAATACAAAGTCCAAATTGTCATTCAAAATATCCCTAATTCTATAATTCATAAACTATCGATACATTTTCTATTCAAAATATCATACTATCATATATTAAGTATCATTTTATTACATATTCAAATCAACCATTCTTTAGATTAGTCAGACTGAGACACAAAGCCCATTTAAATTGAAAAAAAATAGAAAAATAAGCCCATGTA
Organism: Carex arenaria; assembly: GCA_964058825.1. NCBI lineage: Eukaryota > Viridiplantae > Streptophyta > Magnoliopsida > Poales > Cyperaceae > Carex > Carex arenaria. The sequence continues at coordinate 47,246 of CAXKVW010000691.1, forward strand.
GCATAGCGGACCGCTATTCCGCTATCCGCTACGCGCTATAGCAGCCGTAGCTCGAATAGCGCAGTTTTACTCCGTAGCTTAGCTTATGGGGTCTAAAACCGCTATAGCTAGCTATTTAGAACACTGGTTAAACCTAATTCCCCCTATTCCGCATAACTCAGTCAAAAATCAGCTCAGTTTAGTCCAATTCCTGTCCGACTCGGCCGATTTTGGTCTGACTCTTTGTCTTCTATAGTGATTATAATAAATGAGGTGCAGTGCAGGCTGATAATGTATATGCATGATTATTTGGATTGATCGAATTATAATATATATATATATATATATATAGAGGTTGGCTAAGCTCAAAACGTTTGTTCCTAGCCTCAGGAACAAACGATTCGGTTCTCCGATTTTCAAAGTTCAAACGGTCGATCCAAACCGACAGATGTTTAATATATATTAAAATGTGCTTAGAGAGCAAATTTTACATTTTTTTGAATTTTTTTACTATTTATTAAGATGGTTTGAAAATCATTGTTTTTATTAAAATTCTGCACCATTGAAAAATAACGATTTTCAAACCATCTTAATAAATAGTAAAAAAATTTCAAAAAAATGTAAAATTTGCTCTCCAAGCACATTTTAATATATATTAAACACCTGTATATTTGGATCGACCGTTTGGACTTTGAAAACAAAGAGTCAGACCAAATTTTACATTTTTTGGAATTTTTTTACTATTTATTAAGCCACTTTGAAAATCGCTGATCCAACGGTGGCTCAACCAAACAGTGAAACCGTTGGATTATTGATTTTCAAAGTGGCTTAATAAATAGTAAAAAAATTCCAAAAAATGTAAAATTTGGTCTCCAAGCACATTTCAATATAGAGAACATGTTGAGCGGTTCGGATCGGCTATTTGAACTTTGGAAATAGCGATATGAGCTCGAATTAAAACACCCACTTTAATTCGCAATGCACAATAGCCTTATTATATATATATTATATCAAGTTCATTTGGTCAACGAGTCAAGCAAGCAAGTTTGTCTTGACCTATCCGTATCCGCACAGATATTCAGATATCAAATATCAGATATCTGTATTTAATTTTTAAATACAGATCCAGATATAGATGGATAATATTCAATTCGTTTACATCCTTAGTTAGAATTGTGTGTCTGTAATCTAGTAATTAGAATTTTACTTAATAGTCGTAAAGACTTATGTTCAAAATTAAGTGATTATGCATTTTTCGTTTTACAATTCAATCAGAATTTTCTAGTTCCATATCTCTGATTACACAAGTTCAACAGGGACTGGAATCCTCTGGTCCCAGTAATATTTGGGACCTGTCTGGTCCCAGTTAATTTGGAACGTTCGATCAAAATCCAATGGGTGGAGAGACTTTGCCTTTAGACTTTGCCTTTTGTCTCCCAAAACTAAAAAAAAACGCAGCTCTCTCTTTATTTGCCCTTGGACGAAAGAAATTATCAAGAAGGCAGCAAGAACGAAACGAGCTGGGGTTGAAAATCGACATCGAGCGGGGAGAGCGAGCGGATACATTCCTGTGTTATCTTCATTCCGTGCTAGGGTTGCGTTGCTCTCCACGAAGTCGAGCTAGGGTTTCCTGCGTTGCTCTCCTCTTCGCTTCCCTGTCGAACAGTGGGGCAATTGATCTTCTTCTTCACCGGCTTCATCAGAGGAAACAGAGGTGATAATTCATTCATACAAGCTTCTCATTTTTGCTGTGGCTTTCTAGTCTATCTAGTTAATTTGGAAAAGACCGGCTATTAATTTCATTTGCATGAAATTGATCCTTGAATTTTAGTTTTTGAACTTTGGAAAAGGACAAACTTGATCTCTGAGCAGCTGAACTTTTATTTGCACCAAATCTCTATTGAACTTTCGAAGACGAACTTAGTACGTAAATTTCTCTCAGCATAACCATATTTGTCCTCAAAAGATTAATATGGGTAACTTGGTTATTTTAAGAGAGTTCATGGACCAACTAGTTTTTCTGGGGAAGTTCAAGGACTGATTAGGCACAAGGCACAAGTCTAGAACCAATTTGGTGCAAACAAAAGTACAGACCAATCTGTATTTTCTTTTTTGATAAAAGTTTAAGGACCAAACCTGAATATCTCTTTTTAATTTGCTCAATTGTCAAATAGCAAAATATTCGGCTCTATTGGCTACTGGAAATTACCATGGTGTAGTGGGATTTGCTAGAGCTAAGGGCCCAACAGCTAAAATTGCAATTCATTTTAATGTTTGTAATAAGGTAATAAGGTATAGATATATGTATGCTTGTAATTCATTTTAATGTTGTGTTATAATATTTATTGTGGATTAGTATTTGTTATTCTGGTATGTATGCTTGTGATTTCTCATTGTAATTCTAGTATGTATGCTTGTAATTCATTTTAATGTTGTGTTATAATATTCATTTTAACTTATGCGGCAGCTCAGTTGGTTTTGTTATAATGCTTATTTTGGGATTAGTGTTTGTGATTCATTGTAACAAATTTGGGTTCTGAGTAGTATAATTATTGGACCAGATATATATAGAAGTGTCTAGATGAGGTATAGATATATGTAATTGATATATATAGAAGTGTCTGCATTCATTTTAAATTGAGAGACATTTCTTACTTTAGAAGATTCGTTCATATCTTGAAATAATGAATCTAACATACACTCTGCCAAACACCAAGTCATGGATGGTACCCAAAGCAAGAAATTTGGTCTCTTTCTGATAGAGGTGTGTAATAGACATTTCTTAAATGCCACTTTCTCTTTATGACAGACAACCACATTTTATGGTACCCAAATGCTAATCAAAAGAGACGCAATGTATTTTTTACACATGGGTCCCACAATTTTTTTTTTTTTGTATAATTTCAACAATAGCACAGAGGCTTCATTTGTATTTGATAGTATAACAGTCTGTATGGTGCCATCATAAGATAATTTACAAAAATTGCTGCCAAAAATTGTTGCCAAAATTTATGCTTCTACTCTTGGGTAATCCTCAAATTGCTGTAAAAAAAACTTATTTAGACATTTCGATAGTTTCATACTTGTTTTTGTTGAAAAATTTAAACTTTATTTAGATAATGCACTTACTATAGGTCTTCAAGGTTTCCATAGCACCCAAAATTTTCCTCTAATGTACCTTGCGATAAATTATTGCTCGACCTATAATTACGACATAAATATTAGCAAAGAGATCGTATAAAATAAATTGAAATGTTTCTACAATAACTCACCTTAATGAATCTTGACTATTTGGGAGACTTTGCCTTTTGTCTTTCTTCGTTCTTGCTAATTTCTCAATCCAAGGACGATTTCGTTTCAAACGTCTATCGCCACCATTCTTCTTCTTTAAGTGAAGTGAATCTTCGGATGTTGGATTGACCTCACCACTTGGATTGCCAAATTTCTCTTCATATCTCTCTCGGACCGCAAGCAATTCATTGCGCAAAAATTGCATCTGTTCTTCACTTTGGGCCGCTTTATCACGTGTTGATGCTAATATGCGAACCAAATCAGCACTACGGTTTCTAACATCCAACATAGCATCTTCAATCACCCTTCTTCCCTCTACATTCACAACGGTATCATCATTTGCCTCTTTAGACCAACGGTTGAGAACGTACCTCAGTGGTAAAACCTTAATGTTCTCTCGATCCAACACCTTTAATGCATACCAACACAAAATACCCTCTCTCTCAAACTTCTTACAAGAACATGAAACCGTTTGATCATCCCGATTCCAAGCAACTTGTCTATTCTTGGGTTGGATCTCACTATCAATGTCACACATACCAACCGTGAATGTATTACCCTCTAGGCCTACTATGTGAGCCGATCCGACTAACTCGTACTCCGCTTGAAATAACTCAAACACTTTGGGTGTATAGATCTTTCTGGCTTCACGAAGAATAGGAAAATTCAATTTGATCCTTGGTAACTTGCTTCTCATTTCATAATCGGACTTAATCTCTTTTTCACTGTTTCCATCAAGAACCCTATCAAAGTGCTCCAAAAAACGATAGAAGTCCAACTTGCAATTTAAATAGTTCTTCAAAGTTGAATTAATGCTCTCACTAGCTTGTGTGCTACGGATCCCTAAAGTGTAAGCATCCTTCATGAAACAATATGCCCACTTTTTTCGGCTTGGGTATATAAATTTCAGCCACGACTTGTCATCTAACTTTTCCATGATATCATTGAATTCTTTCTCGAACTCGTTCTCCTCCTCGTACCTGAATATACAATAATTATATCATACAAAAATAATATCATTTCGTTAAATGCATAAAAACTTCAAAGCAAATAAGTACCTAAACATACAAGCCGAAAATTCTCCCGTCATGTTCATCCCATCCTTGTTGTAGCGCGACAAATGTTTTACACAATTCTGACCAATATGCCACACGCATAAACCATGTTTTGTACCCGGCATTATTTTCTCTAAAGCAACTCCAATTGCAATATCTTGATCGGTAAATATGGTAATGGGCTTTCTGCCACCATGCACCTCGAGAAACTTTGTAAACACCCATTCAAAAGATCTTTTAGTTTGATCACACATAAGAGCCGCACCGAAAATCACAATCTCCCTAAAATGATGGAAGCCGACAAAAACACCAAACGCCCACTTTTCATTGTTGGTGCCAAATGTAGTATCAAAAACAACTACATCTCCAAATCGGACGTAAGACGCAATCATCTTTGCATCCGTCCAAGCAACATTAGCAATTTCTTGTTCTTCGGTTGTATCCTCAAAATGTTTGAAAGATGGATTTTCCAAAGAACGTCTTGCAAAATACTTCGTCATAGCAACAGCTGCCCCGTATTTCATTGCTTCCTTTCGCTGATCCCTCAAGCAATTCCTATGGTCTACCTCTGTGTAACCAATGCCTCTAATTCCACCAACTTGTCTACTATGTAGCTCATGTGCCGCTTTTGGCCGAATTCCTGAACGATCGGCTAGTTCAATGTCAACGCGCGCTACTTCAGGCACTTTGCGTTGGCTAGGTATTAGGTAACAAGCTTCGGGCTTTTGGAGAGGATGGTTGTGTTCGGAAACAAATCCAACTACTTTGTATTTTTGGGAGCTTCTTTCAAATTTTAGATTCAAGCGAACTTGACAATTTGTTCGTGTCTCTGCTCTAGGATCTTTCGTCAGATGATCTCTTTTATCTTTTCCTCGTTTACCTTCACAATTGCAGAACAAAACTTTCAAGGTAATCGCATTATCTATTTCACTCTTATGTTCTTTACATTTTCTTACTCCAAAACCCTTTCTTCCACCATAGTAATTCCAAAACGACCATGCTTCGTCTAGTGTTTTGAATTCCATACCCAACTGAGGTGCAAGATCATCTTCTTGAAAGCTCGTATCCTACATAAACAAATAATTGTAAGATTCAAGCACCATGACAAGCACAAGTACATTATTTTTGGGATTCACAAACCATCTAAGAAATAATAGATAGAGAAATAACAGATAGAGAACAAATACCTCCATCGGATTCAGCGTTTTTATCTCGACAGATAGAGAACAAAAATCGCAATGAGAGAACAAAAATCATGAGAAGAAGGGTGAACATACCATAGTGCTGATTTAGCGATGAATAGAACAAAACCACAGAAACTCACTTTATTTCCTCCATCAAATGAGTTCCGGCGACAGAGCAAAAGGCTTCTCTTTATTTCCTCTTTTGGCAGCGTTTTTTCTCTTTTTCTGGGCGGTGAGAGGACAAAAATCGGCGGGAATTACAGAGCAAAAGGCTTCTGATTTATCTGAGGCACAAAAAGGCAGATTTATGGACAAAAATCGGCGGGAATTTTTGGTGATGAATTGTATTTGATCGGACGTCCCAGATTAACTGGGTCCAGACAGGTCCCAAATTTTTCGGACCAGAGGATTCTGGGCGAGTTCAACAGGGTCCCAACCCCAGATCGAATTCTAATGCATTCATACAGCTTGTGTTTGTTGCAACTTCAGAGATTAATAGGCCCGGCCCACTCTTCCATCAACAAAATGTTGCGCATCTCCCAGTTCCTTTCATACTAGGATTCGTCTTGGCGTTTGTAAAAGAGGAGAGCAGCATAATGGGTCCATTTTATCAGGCTAGGTCAAAATGGGCCCAATAAAGTTGAACAAATTCATCATGATGAAAGAAGATGCAAATCCAACCGTTCCTCTTTCCTTACTTTCTGCACCTTAATTTACCTTTACTTTGTCGACCATCACTAATATGTAATAACAGTTTGGGATTTGCTTTGAAGTTGCTACGAATAGAAAAGAAAAGGAGAAATCCTTATTTGCTGCGCATTGGCCCAATTAAACTGTTATTGTTCCTTCTTGTTATGAATTTTTACTGTAATATTTTCGATGATCGGAAAGGGAATAAGAATATAAATTTTAAGGCGACGGGCCTGTAGAGGAAGGCCCACGGTCCTGCTGAACCCAACACAAAAAATAGCAAAGCAAAGCAAAGCAATGCAAGAGGACAGAGACTGGGCATCCTCATTTTCATTTGTAATTCTACCAAAAAGAAAAATAATAATGAACAAAAACCATACACACTGAAGTCAGGAAAATTATAATTTAATTATTCAACAAGGTCTCAATTCAATTACATTATACCGAAATTCAGGCTTCAACAAAAACATCTAAGCCCTGAATTAATTAATTATAACTATATGAGCACCTCAAACGTTAACTTGGGTGCAAGAAGCTACATTACATTACATCTCTCTAATCTATTTACACAACGCATTACATTCATTAATAATCATACACTTAAAATCTTTAATTAATCTGCAGTCCCGGTGACAATATCGACAGCCATCACCCTGACCGGTCCGAACCAAGCACCTGCACCGGCTTGTGCCTTCACTCCGATAAGTGGACGTGCATTATTTTTTTCTGACACGTCACAACTTTCCTTTTTCTCTGTCTTTTTCTCCTTCACCTTCTCCTCCTGCGGCTCTTTCAGGTCGGCCGGGGGCAGAAAGCACTCATTCGACAGCCCCACAATGTTGAAATCTATCTCTTCGATCTCCCACGTCTCTTCCATGAGCGACTTTGTACGTCCACGGCCTTCGTTTGCTCCGGTTCCACCAAACCGCAAGAGTGAAGCCGAGGTGCGGCCGGAGTGTGCAATGTTGACACCCTCAATTGTTCTGTAGTTGCTGAGAGACGACTCCATGTTTGTTTCCCAGAAGACGCTCTCGGTGTCGGTGTCGCCTGGAATCTTGAGCAGGTGGCTGTCTTCTATCTGAATGAGTAGACCTGTTTTCTGGCTGAAGTAGCCCCACATGGTGTGCTTCACAACCTCTGCCTGGCTGCTGCTGCGTGCGTGCAGCGAGTCGGTTTTGGTATCGACTCGCAGAATAAAGCAGTCCTGGCCAGAGATGGTCTTCTCCCCTACCCAGACTGCGTCAGAGAAGAGGTCGGCCGTTGACCTGGGGTCTAGACCCTGAATTACAAACAAATTAATCAATATTAATTAAAAATTATTATTATTATTATTTTAAATATTTAATTATGGATTGAATAGCACATAGTTGTCCTGTGATGATTAAGTTAACTAGAGATGGAGGCATGCATGTTGTATTATTGTTGTTGGCACAAATTAAGGGATGGAATAGGCAGCACATGGCTCCATGTTCGTACAAAGGGAATAATTCCTTTTTCCAACCAAATTAATTAAAAAATGAAAGTTAATTTTCTTGATGTGACTTGTATTCTTTTTGGTATAGCACATGACCAAATTTATTGGATTCTAATTTGACGTCATAAATTAAATTATTGCCATGTTTACTGAAATTAATTGATTCTGAAATGGATTTTATATAGATCGTTAGTTATACCTGAATGCATCGGCGGAGGGGTCGGGGTGGGCCACGGGAAGCATAGGGCTGCTGCCACGGGGTCTGTCGCCAGGACACCTTGCCGTTGCTTCCGGCAGTGATCTTGCATCCCGACACAAGCAACTCAATGCACCAAAGATGGGGACTTTGCTGCCAGAGCACGAAGCCGCCCATCTCTCCGCCCGTAGCAGATCTGGTGTTGTTGCTCTTCATGTGCAGCTTCCCCATGGCATACATGTTGTCGACCTTGCCCAGTGCTCCTTCACCTCCGGCCGCCGCCACGTACTGATGCACTATGTACTTTGCCATGGACGTCTCCTGTAATGTCATGCCATTTAATTAAATAATTAGCGCGCTCTTCATTATAATTTTATCTATTCGATCATCTTGTCATACAGATAAATTAATAAGTTAATTCAAAGAGATTGGGTACACGTGAAGGAAGGAATTAAGCGCTTACGATGGGATCATCCTTGATGGCGCTTCCAGTGAAGGAGGTGTAGCATTGGAGAGGATGAGGGAGCAGAGGAGCACCAATGACTCCGAGCATGAGCTGCAGCTCAGCCCCACGACCCAAAGAAGATGGTGGAGATGAATGGTTGAGGATCCGCTGGGAGCGCATCCACGACTTGATGTTCTTCAGCTTGGCATTGCTGTTGCGGGTGCCTCTCGGTGATAGACCGAAGCTGCCGGTCTCATCAGGCACCGGCACTTCCAGCACTGTTTCCAATGCATCCTCGCGCTCTAGATTCGGGCACAACGTCCTCATTAATCAATCAATTAACTGATCAGCGATTACAAATTATAGATATAATTGGAATAATTAATTGTTCAAATGGTGGAATGAAGGTAACGGAGGAAGAAGATGATATGGAGAGAGGTGGAGGTATGGGGATTATATATATATAGAACATGACATGACATACATGTATGTAACTAAATTATTTATTTGTTTAATTGAACTATATAATGTTGGTCGTGAATTCGTGATGGCACGTCCCTTAAAAGATTCATTGGATGCATGCTCAAGCAGATCTAGACTGTCCATTTTCAATCCAACGACGTCGGATTCATTTATAGTGATAAGCTTTACAGAACTATACAGTCAGACAGTTGGGGCCATCTTATTAGTCGTTGGATCTGAGATGGATGGCACAGAAATATACTTGGGCCATTCATTTATTAATAAGCCCCTCCTGGACTTGGTATTGGCCTATTGGGCTATGTCGATTGCTTTCTCCACAAAATCATTAGCGATAATTATATACAATTTCTTCTATTTTAAGATAAAGGGAGTTTACCTTAATTAAAATATCCCCTGTTTAGACTTTAGACCTTTCAGCTTTTCTCTCCGTTGCTTTTCTCTTTCTTTTATCATTTTTTTAATGTATTCAACATGTCCCTTGACCTTGTGTGTTTGTGTGTGTGTGTGTCATTTTTTTTACAGATTTAAGTTAATATTACCTGATAATAGAATATTTCATAATTAATTTATTGCAAGTTTTGTTGCACAATTCATATTGCATGATCTTAAATTATGTATGTTATGAAATTCTTGAAGGCCTAATTAGCACTTTTATCAATTACTTGATGGAAATTAATTTCAAATTAAAGAAAGCAAATGTAAATTCATCCATCTCGTTTTCCTTCAAAGTTTACTGAAAAAACATCCGTCCAAATGTTCTGTACCATAAAGAAATTAAAGTCATAAAATAAGAAAAAGAAAAGGTTTTGTTGAGATTTGAGAATGTGAGGTAAACATGCATGCAAAATAGTAGACAATTAATGTACAATATGCAATGAGCAAGCATAAATTGCACGACAATTAATTCACCTCTGCTATATGTCGGGTAAAAATATAATTTGAGATTTTTTTTGTTCAAGATTCAAAATATAATTATTTTAACCGGGATTGTTTTGCTAGTTTCACTTCAAAAAATGAAATATATGTTGGAGTTAAATTAGTGTTCATTAGTTATAGAATATATTTTGTATTATTTTACATCTTTAGGGCTCAATCCAAAACAAATCAAAAGATTATACTAATTTGAAGGTCTTTGGTTTTAGAAATGCTTATTTTGACCAATAACCTATTTTCGAAATATTCATTCGAATAGACTTGATTAATTTGACTAAAATTTTAGTGTGACCACACACACGCGCGCGCGCACACACAATGTATATATATATATATATGAGGAGGGATCCACTTACAACATTTTTGGCTAAGAT
>CAXKVW010000692.1:0-37265 GCA_964058825.1 Carex arenaria
TGTACGCATAATGAACGAATATGGAAAGTGAACAGGAGCCGATATGCTTGCATATCGGGATGTATACATTGGGTCTAGTGTTCGACTGGACCCCTCAATAACGTGACTGTAGGCGAAAGCGGTCCTATCACGGGTCAATACCTTGCGTAGGGTGGACTCCCCGTCTAGTGAGACAGCCTCTCGCTGTTGTTTGGACTTTCCAGTGAGTTGGCGGCCTCCTACTGTTGGTTGGACTTCCCAGTGGGTTGGCGACATTCCAATGTTGGTTGGACTTCCCATTGGAATGACATGAAATAGATTAATGAAAATTTGAAAGTAAATGAAAATCATAAGTAAAGATAAGATATGCATTGCATTAGAATAAGCATACGCATTTTTATTTTATTTGTTCATATTTGTGAGAAAAAGTAAGAGTTTTATAAGCTCTAGGCTGAAACTAAATCCTGTACTGAGAGAAGGTTCGATCTCTCACCCGTTCCACTTTTACGTGGGTTGCAGATAACGAAGAGGAAGAATTCGAGCAGGTACAAGAATAAGACTAAGTGGGAATATATGAATAATGATGATCTACCACATATTATTTAGTTTTGTTTTTTAAGATTAAATTATTGATACATTGAGTCGGCATGGCAGTGTTTGTGTACTAGCTATGTCGGCTGTGATCGTTTGTGCAACTCTTTTGTTTTATGAAATAAATGTGGCTTTATTTATATTGTTATTGATAATGTATGTGATGTGTGTACACCTTATGTAGAAATATGTGACGGATTGTCTCGGGACAGAGGAGGAGCTTTTTAATCCTTGGCACTTTCTCTCTTGCCTTACTTTTAAAAGAGAATATTTTATTTTCTGGGTTTTGTACAGTTGCAATTGGTGCCGCCTCTGATTCCAAGTTAGAATCTTTGAGTAAATTCACATGGTTTTTACTTGAAAACAACTGAAAACTTTTCTGAATTGTAGTCAATTTGACAAGCAGTTGAAATTATGCCCAAATTTAATTTGATTTCTAGTATCCAACCCATGACTTCTTTCCCCTCTTTTATTTTTACAGAGAGAAGAGAACCCTGCTATCCCTTACCATAGAGACGAAAGAAAAACCGACATATTAACCCAAAACAAGCAATTCAACCATGGCTACCTCTCCTGCATCTGAGAAGCCATATGGTACCCCAACACAAGAGAGATCACTTAGCTTTAACAATAGGCAGTCCGACGCCTCCACTAATACCGGGTCTGACAAGCCGACGGGTCTAAACAAACCTGAATCGATGATTTCATTAAGAATTGACCCGGGTATCAGCTTGAAACCAGAGACAAAATTGTTGGAGTTCACTTCACCTAGGCCTTTGTGTGAGCTTAATAGGCACGCAACAACGCTTCAGAAGGTGTATAAGAGTTACCGTACCAGACGAAACCTAGCTGATTGTGCAGTTGTAGTTGAAGAACTATGGTATGTATTTCAGTCTTAAACTAAACAGTAAAGTTTGTAGGATATCGATAATATGCATGCATATAAAAGGGGTCAAGAATGTAGTTTTCCTTTCTAATATTCCTTATAATTGATAATTTGTGGATGAACAATTTTCAGGTGGAAAGCACTTGATTTTGCATCTCTGAAGCATAGTTCAGTTTCATTTTTCGAAGGGGAGAAGCAAGAGACTGCAGTGTCTAGATGGGCCCGTGCTCGCACAAGGGCAGCTAAGGTAATTAACCACAAAACGATGATGGAAACTGCAACTACTTTGCCTCTTTGTATTATTGTATACTTGTACTAAATATTTTCTCTGATATGTTTTCTTAGGTTGGAAAAGGTTTGTCAAAGGATGAGAAGGCAGAAAAGCTAGCTCACCACCACTGGCTCGAAGCAGTTAGCAAACTTACCCTTAAATTTATATATATATATATAATTTTATTAATTGTTCTCTACTTTAGTGTGCTTGATTTGTTAGATAAATTTTCTAATTGTAAACAATTCTCACACAGATTGATCCACACCACCGATATGGCCACAATTTGCATTTATATTATGACTTGTGGTTCAACAGAGAAAGCACAGAGCCATTTTTCTACTGGTAAATAATAATCTCTTAATGTCCACCTTTCTTTGGAAGAAAAAAAAATACTGTTCAGTTAATAAAAGGCTAGTGATTAACTCTTAGCCTCTTCTATTTTTTTGTCACAAACAGGTTGGATGTTGGAGCTGGAAGGGAGATAAATATAGAGAAATGTCCACGAAGCAAACTTAATTCACAAATAATCCAGTATCCCGTACCGGTAAGAACTGACACTGTCTAGATGAGACCTCCTGCCGTCCTGCAGGAGGAGGGGACACCAGAAAGAGTTTTGTGAAGATCAGAACAGGATGCTTGCGACATTGGTTCCTCACTATTCTTGTATTATTTATTTAAACTTCTTCAGTGTGGGTTTGATGAAAAACAATCCTCTTATAAAACCAACTCGATCCAATGTAACTAATTTAATAAATTAAAGTTTCTTTAGTAATATAGATGAGTAGCAGCAACTCAATTTTGCATCACTTAAACCTTAATTATTTGCATAATTATGTGACATCAACTACACACATTCAGCTTCTTGACATTGACATAGTAGAGATTTTGCATATGTATTTTTTTATTCCTCAACCTTTTCTAACAGCTGAGCCAGGGTTCAATTGAGACAATTACTGCTGGGATTCATTATAAACAAAGTGGCGATTAAATGCAACATAGCCACTAAGACTGTGCTCCACAACGAGGGTAAAATACCCTCACTAATAGAAGGGGAAGGAAATTGTCGGAGGTGAAGTTTATCCCGAACAGTAATTGTTACACCCCAAATCGGAGGTGAAGATTTTCGCCAAAAATCAACAGCGTTCACCTCTGAATAGTACGTCTTCACCTCCGTTTCCTCTCCGCTTCACCTCTGTTTTTCCAGTTCTGGAGCAGGTGAAACCTTCGGGCAGCTGCGGGCTGAGGCACCGTTCACCTCTGCACACTGTATTTTCCTTCATCTCCCTCCGCTTAACCCTAATTGGAGCAGACTCTAAATGTCAGTTGATCACTTAATGTTAAAATGCCCATTGATACAAACTGTTTAATTGGTTCTGAATGGGTAAATGTCAAGATCTATTTCACACATGGGACACAATTAATGTCGTCGAAAACCCTAGTGTCTCTGTATCTGGTTCTTTTTCAGTTTTCAGTAGAGACTAGAGACTAGAGACGGACTGGATCACTGGACTCGCTGATCTGTTTATTTCATTTACACCCTCTCTGTAATATCCGCGTGCATTTGCTTTAATAATAGTGCGCATGAATCTTACAACAGATCGGACGGTTAGGGAGTCCATCGGACCCAAACTGCTCTCTTTTCGCCAAATGCCCAGTCCAACGAGTGCGTATCCTCTGAGATATCTCAAATTTTGCATGACCGACGTGTCCGGTGCCTATTCGGGGATAGCGTCGGGGGCGGTATAATTTGTGCTTCGAGATTCGTTCAGAACGTATTTGAACGATTGAGATATTCCAAAAAGTCACGCAAATTATGAGATAGGCCCAATATGCATGTATCTTGCTGGAAAGGAAACCCGTACCCAAATTGGGCTAAAAATTTAATCTTTGTTCAAAATATTAGGCCATAACCGGTTGGATATATTTTTAGGCCTGTAGAGAGTATGATTTAGATCGGACGGTTGTCTCAGCCCAGGAAATGCCTTTTCATTTTTGGTACAATCAGCTCAGGGAATTCTAATGATACAATTTCCATAGTCGAAGATAAGAAATGCAAATGCGAAAATATGATATGTTTGCCTACGAGTTTTCAATAGGCGAATGTTGGGCTTTGTTTATGTTGGAGTTGGAGGTGCTTATAATTTGCAGATGTGAACATCAGTTTATATTAGCATCACATTTATCATAAATTTAAAAGTTCCGACTAAAAATAAGACAAATGGATGTTGCTATTGACTTATTGCTATGATCCTTTCAAAATTGAAGATTCCTAATTGGATAGATAATTTTTGTTGAGTAGGGTTAAATGTCCCCTTATTTTCGTTTCTCCCATCATACCTCACATTCTTATTTCTATTTTTAAAGTTTTAACAACTAATTCGAACAGCTCAACATGATTTTTAATATTTCATATTAAAATGTACGACCAAATTTTATAATTTTTAAATCTTTTTTAGAGAGATGAATGGTCACTGTTTTTGGATGGAACATAATATTACGAAAAACAATGATTTTGTACCTATCTAAAAAAATAGTAAAAAAAATTCCTAAAAATTATAAATTTTTGGTCTCCAAACACATTTTAATATGAATATCCTGTCGAGTGGTTTGAATCAACTTTTTTCTTACCTTAAAAACAGATGTAAGAATTTGAGCCATAATTGAAACATAAAAATAACAAAGCATTTTAACCCTATTATTATTGGAAGGACGTGTTTGATGATGGGCGTCGAACCCAAATAGGTCTGATGCCTGCTCGGAATCGTCCGATTCACTTCATGATGTATGTGCGCTTGATCCGCACTAACAAATTATGAACTGATCGGACGGTTCCGAAAGAACATAAGACCAATTTGAATCCGATGTCCATCGGACCCATCCCGCCCCATTATTAGTGGGCCTCTTGAAACATCTGCAGGTTAACATATTTTTGTCAGCTAATTGCTCTGGTTTTGGTAATTAATATCAAATTATAGTATAGAATGAACTAGCTTTGACTCTTTTGGGTAAAAGTTAGAAAATGTTTCTGTATAAATTAAAGTTTTGCAAGGAGAGTGATCCATGCTTCTAGATTTATTTATGGCTTAGAAATAGATTTTATGTGTCTTGCAAGAAGAGAACCGGATCGTTTGTTTTTCTATAGGCAGAAAATTTATGTCTCTTGATACGGATTCAAAGTGAGTTTTGATATTTTTCAGTCCAAAAAAGTGCAAGAGATTCAATTTTGGCGAGTAAGACCCTTTTTTTATATAGATGCACAAGTTCCAAACATATTTTGAATTGTTTAATTATGGGAGGTACTCCATTACGCTATTCAACTGCAAGATCGAATTGTTTTTTATCAAGTACTGTACAAGCAGAGATAGGCTCCAATTGCAATATTTTGTTATTCATGCATGCAAGTTGCAACATAAGTACATAACCAAATTAAATTAATAAACTTCCAACAAAAGGATATGATTGAATTGGAGATCTAATTTCAAAGGTGTATGAGTCATGAGGAGGATATGCATATGCACGACTGTGACAAGCTTGTACTATCAATGATTCAATGCTGTGCAGAAATATCTATCATGTTCATGCATCTATTCAATAACAATGTTTTTATGTGCATTTAATGGACAACCATACATTATTACATTAGTACATTCTCATGAATTTATTTATGGTTTAGCAAGACCTTGGCTGCATGGCTGCATACTATAACTTATATTTTTATTTTAAAAGTTCAAGTAATCAATGTGAATCACTCAACTTAATTTTCATATTAAAAATATATTTAGAGATCAAATTTTATATTTTTACAATTTTTTCAAATTGTTTTTAAATAGATAGAAAATCAGTTGATTTAAATATTATAGACCCCCTCCGAACTAGCTAGTGACTTTTTATCATAGTAAAAATATTCTAAAAAAAAGATAATACTTGATCCCAAATACATTTGCATAGTACATATAATTATAATCTCACTCTTGAACCACAGTCTCCTATTGAACATTTAATAGACGCCAAATGTTTCTATTTTTTTTCCACAAACATCATAATCGTAGTACGTAAATTAGTAGCGGTGTTGGATTTTGTACCTCATTGTTTCTTCTTTAAATTGTGAAAAGCTTTTAATTTTAAAGCATGGAAGCTGGTTCGAAATTAAAATGATTTTTTTTTAGATATTAAATTAGTTGGATGACTTGACTTTCAATTTTAATAATAAAAAAAAGCAAAAAAAACTAACTATTTGGCAAAATATACTCATAAACCTTCATATCTGAAAATTAGAAGCAGTCTGATGAAATATCAAACTAAATTCAATATTATACTCGGTCAGGACTATTTAATCTGCATCAAAATTAGGATGAAAAGTTTTGAAATCTGTGTTAATCAATTACACGGATCTTGACAATAACCAAATGATTTTTAAGTGCATCTAATTTTTGTGGTCCTATTGTGCGTCAGCTATGATTAGACTACTATCATAGCTGACGCACAATAGGACCACAAAAATAAATAATATGGCCTCTAACATGTCAAAGCCAAATATGGTTGTTATCTAGACTCTTCACTGTCAACCCTTTAAATGCATTGATGTTTACTATTTTTTTTTTTTTCATTTTTTCCAATAAAATTTAAATTAGATGGATATTAAATTAATTGAGTGATTTGATCTCCAGCTTTAATAAAAAAAGAAGAAGAATAAAAACTAACTATTCAGCAAAATATACTCATCGTGAACCAATTCATATCTGAAAATCAAGGGCGTTCTAATGATTATGAAACTAAATTTAGTTTGATACTCGATTAAAACTACTTAATCTGCATCTCGATTAAAATCGGTGTTCTGTTGATCAATTACACAGATTTGAATGAGAATGAAAGAGTTTTAATCGGACATGCATTAATTAAACTGCTATCATAGCAGACACACAATAGCTAAGGAGTCTAGGACCACAAGAATAAATAATATGGCCTCTAAATTAGATTAGGTCATCATATCAATTAATTAAGTTGTTGTTATCCAAACTCTTCTCTAGTTCTCTGTCGAGTGTCGAGGCTTTAAATGTATTATTGTCCTTTACTTCTTTTTTTTTTTTTTCTTATTTCCTTCAATAATTGATTAGCATATTATTATATAGTTTCTCCGTACAATTATGAGGCGGCTAAGATGAAATGACACGTCATCATTCAGTCCATATATTTTTATCTCCATTTCAGTAGCTACTGGAGATCGAAATTTGTTGTGAGAACAGTGAGATGCAGTCTCTGTTATCCAGCTAATTGATTAATTAATTGAGATAACGCAAATTTTGTTAAAGTTATACTCTTCCGACTGAGGCTATTACGTTAATCTGCATATTACGTTCCATCTCTGCTATACACTTATATTTCTATTTACAAAGTTCAAATAATTTATTAGAATGGTTACATATGCTAGATCTCTGTGTAAAAATATATATCTGAAGACACAATTATATATTTTTTTTACATTCTTTACTATTTTTTAGATAGATAAAAAATAATATTGTTTTTGAATGATTCATAATTTTCAAATTAAGTGATTTTCTACCTATCTAAAAATATAGTACAATAATTCTAAAAAGATGTAAAATTTGATCTGCAAGTGCATTTTCATATGAAATATCACGTCGAACGGTTCATACATAGGCGGGGCCACTCACAATGAACAGGGGTCAATTGACCCCATTAGTTTTCAAAAATTTTGTACTTTGACACAGTTTGTTATATAGTTTAGAATAAATGCTATGAATACAATAAAATAGATGCCCATATTTTTGTCAAAATTTTATATGATTGACACTCATACAAAACTTTTAAAGTTGGACCCCCATAACATGAAAGTTTATCTGCCCCTGGGTTTATAGCTCAGATCATTATGTAATATGTATATTGCATAGCCTCATTCTACTCTTCCTGTCCTATAAAAATATTATATATATTGGACTCGGCTACGGTGCTACGCGTAGCATAGAGACCTCCATGCAACGGCTCAAAATTTGTATTTTCAAAATTCTAATGGTCGATCCGAACCGTTAGATGTGTTCTCCATATTGAAATGTGCTTGGAGACCAAATTTTACATTTTTTGGAATTTTTTTACTATTTATTAAGCCACTTTGAAAATTGCTGATCCAACGGTGGCTTACCCAAACAGTGAAACCGTTGGATCAGCGATTTTCAAAGTGGCTTAATAAATAGTAAAAAAATTCCAAAAAATATAAAATTTGGTCTCCAAGCACATTTCAATATGGAGAACACATCTAACGGTTCGGATCGACCATTAGAATTTTGAAAATACAAATTTTGAGCCGTTGCACGGAGGTCTTCTATGCTACGCGTAGCATATTAGCAATTTCCTATATATATTTAGTACCATCTCATAATTAAAAATAGAGGTTTGCATTTTTGCAATTGATTGATTCATCAGTTATGAACTTTACATTAAATTAAATGTAAATTTTGTATACTTTTTAAATTTCAATTTGTTTACATTATTCTCATAGATAAGAATTTTACATAAATTAAAATTTATTTAAAGTTCGTTTTCTTATATATATAAAAATTCTAGAAACTAAACATTGATAACATATGTAAAAAATTGTACTTGTTCCTGCGGTTGTCAATGGGTCAAGGAAAATGGCCATGCAGAGGGTTGAAAGCCAATCCTAAATTCCGGGTTCAAAGAATAATAGAATAATATAAAGAGTTGTTTATAAGCATGTGATTAATTAATAAATTCTCATGGCAGATTGGGAGATTGGCAGATTCTACACTTCAACTTGCACTGCCACTATATATATATATATATATATATGAGTAGAACTTGGGTGCTCCTAGGAGTATCAAGCTCCTTTGTACTCTTAACTCTAAAATCTATCGGATTAACTTTGAACGATGAATCCAAACCGTTGAAATCCCTCTACCTTACGAGTGATGCGTCTACATGTGAAAATTTTAAAGTTTCGAATTAATTTAGTATAAAGTCGAGAGGTCAAAATTAGAAGGTTTCTAAATTAATTTTAATGCATTCATTTTTTGGAAGCCTTTTGACCACTTGACTTTATACTAAATTAATTCGAAACTTTAAAATTTTCACATGTAAACTTTAAAATTTTCACATTACTCGTAAGGTAGAAGGATTTCAACGGTTTGGATTTGTCGTTTGAAGTTAATCCGGTAAGTTTTAGAGTTAAGAGTACAAAGGGGCTTGGTACTCCTAGGAGCACCTTAGTTCTACTCTCTCTCTCTCTCTCTCTATATATATGGAGTAAATCTAGGGTGTGACGTGCTCACTAAGAGGGTTTTGTGAGCACAATTCCAAAAATAGATCGGATCGGCTTCAAATGACGAATCCAAACCGTTGAAATTCATGTACTTCGTGAGTGATGCATGTACATACAAAATTTTGAAAGTTTCGAATTCATTTGCTACGAGGTCAAGCAGTCAAAGTAATGATGAAAAATGAATATATAAAACAACTAATAGAATAACTTATTAAAATATTCATTACTTTGATCGCTTGATCTCGTAGCAAATGAATTCGAAACTTTCAAAATTTTGCATGTACATGCATCACTCACGAAGTACATAAATTTTAACGGTTTGGATTCGTCATTTGAAGTCAATTCAATGTATTTTTGGAGTTGTGCTCACCAAACTCTCTTGGTGAGCACGTCACACCCTAGATTTACTCTATATATATGTATAACAACTACAAGATTCACTTAATTTTTTTCTCCAGTGCTAACAAAACCACAGAGCTACTTGGTACCATCCAGTGCATTAAATTCCCTTCATACTTAAATTCAGAATTCCCTTTCATGTTTTCCCATTATTCCAAAAAACCTCAAAATTGGGGTATTAATTACCCATACGATGACCTAAATTTACAGCTATACTATGTGAAACTTGAAATATAATAAAAACACTAATCTAAGTACGTAATTAAGTATATTGCACTTGTCAAACAAAATTAATACATATAATAATGTTTTGACTAGTTTAGGATTTCAATAATTAATCTGTTTCATGTAAGAACTAATAATTAAAATAACAGTGCAAAGGGAGATTTAAATACTGGAGAGGATTAATTCTGGCTTATTATTTTTCTGGTCTTCTGCTTAGAAAGTCTTGCGTTTAAAGAAAAAAAAGAAGCTTCCTCTTTGGGAAATCAAGCAAAATCTGTGGGCGTTCAATTCCACTTAATTTTGTAAAGCAAAAAAGAAGCTTCACCTTGCAAAGCCACCAACGTAGAGGACAAAAAAAGAGAAATTAAATCAAAATATTTCAAAGATCATATATATATATTTAATTTCTTGACGTGAAACGTCCAACCGACAAATCTTGTTTTGATAATTTTATTTTTATATGATCTTAATTTTGTAAAATACAGTCAAGAAATAAAATACCGGCATAAATTCAGTAGCGGACGGATAGATTTTTTAAAAATTATATCTAGATCTATGTATAATTGAGCTATATATTATAAGCTTTTTGATTAAAAGAAAATCTTATTTATAGACATCTTACAGTCTGAATTAATTCACGACACTTCACATTTTGCTAATCGTATCAATAAATTTATTTTATCTACTTTTGATAATTATTCTAGCTACGCCTCCTATATAGATCGGAAGAAAAAAAAGGTTCCAGCGTACAAGTTTGGCATGACTTCTAAATGTTAGGTAAATTATGTTTTCTAGTAGAAGAAGATTAAACCTACCTATCAAATTACCCACAATTTGGATTTATTAGATTTCAAACCTAAAGATATTTACAATATATAGATCTCAGATAATTGTATGTGCTTTTTTTCGAGTTTATTAGTTGAATATGCTAGAAACAATTTCAAGAAGAGTTCAGAGATATCTCAAAATTATACATTTTTTAAATCGATGTATATAACAATTTACAAATAAAAAAAAT
Organism: Carex arenaria; assembly: GCA_964058825.1. NCBI lineage: Eukaryota > Viridiplantae > Streptophyta > Magnoliopsida > Poales > Cyperaceae > Carex > Carex arenaria. Next base: position 10,667 of record CAXKVW010000692.1, read on the forward strand.
CTCTTCATTTTGAAATTCAAATAAAAAAATATTTTTTTTTATAATAACAGAAGTATTAAATAATTTGACTTCCAACATTTACTTGAAAAAAAAATCCCTCTCTTTATACACACCTACCCATTATAGATGATAAGATTATATCTACAATTTTAGTGTTTAATTTACAAGTCCTTCAAAAATGTAAGACTGTTCCTGTAGTTGCCTTTGACCACTACATTATATTCTTTCTCTAGTATAATAATTCAAGTCTCCCACATGCATGTTATAACATTTTTTTTTAAATCATCTAATGGTTTTTTCTATGGATTGTCCAAAGATGGAAGCTTCATTGCAAGTTTGCAACACCTAACGGCCTATTATGCAAATTTCTTAATAATTATTATACTGTGTATTTTTTATTCTGCTCACCATCTTTGCATACACACCCTTCTTTCAATTACATATCTGAGATTTCCGATTGTCAACTTAATTATTTTTTGTGCTTACATGCTCAATTGAGGTGGATAGTAACAAGAAGGATGCGCCTCATATTATTTTTGAAGTCTTGTATTTGGTGTATAGAATTGTCAAGTATAGAATTACATATCATTTTAAGTACATTTTTCTCTGATATTTTTTTATGGAAAAACACAATTAAGTTTCAGTATACATCTAGTTTTAAGTGCATTCATTTAGTGTCTCGAAAAAAAATATATTTGTGCAAGTTTGAAGATTAAAATTATAGACGTGTTTTTTATTTATTTCTTAAATATGATGCACATCAAATTTGAACTTATCGATAATTGGCTAATCCTGCATCAAATAATTTTTAAGTTTCTAACGGTGCAATTTTAATGACTTTATGATGGATAACTAATCAAACTAGCTCCAAATTAATTTTTAATTTTATACGTGCTTTATCTAAATAATTAAATATACATTTATAATTGTAATTTTTTTAATCTGAACGGTATTTTTGCTATATATGAAATGCATCTATGATAAAATTAGATATAAGACTAGAAATATCCACAAGTTTTGGTGCTAAAAATTACCATATGATAGTTCATCAACCTGATGAACAATCATCATTTGTAGACGCCTGTGATAGTTCTTCTGCTATTTACACATATTATGGAACCATGAATTTGCATGGAGCTTGAAGCAAAAAATTATCTTTTTGTTAAATTATTCTTGAAGTTTGTGCTCATTTGATTTTGTTTGTTAAATTATAAAAGATGGTCTTTACAACTTGAAAAAAATAAGATTAATGCTAAAAACATAATTAAAACCAAATTTGCTTTCATGAGCTCTAACTAAACAAGGTAAACCATTAGTTATTTTAAATAAGTTACTTGAGAAATGTTTAGTTGTACATCAAAATTACCATATTCGAATTGCTCCCAAAAATTTTAAGCAAAAGAAACAATGTGATAAGATATTAAGACCGATTGAAAATTTTAAGAATCAATGTCTATATATATAGGTTGGCTAATATCAAAACGTTTATTCCAGAGCCAATCAACTAGTTTTCCAATTCTCAAAGTCCAAACGGTCGATCCAAACCGTTAGATGTGATCTCTATATTAAAATGTGCTCGGAGACCAAATTTATATTTTTTGGAAAAATTTTTTTACTATTTATTAAGTCAGTTTTAAAATCATTGATTTTAATAAACAGTGAAAAATTTCTGGATCACTGAAAACAACAATTTTAAAACTGACTTAACAAATAGTAAAAAAAATAAAAAAAAATGTCAAATTTGGTCTCCAAGCACATTTTAATATAGATTGAATATTGAACGGTTTGGATCGACTATTTGAACTTTGAAAATATAAAAACTGAAGCGTTTGTTCCACGGGCTAGGAGCAAATGTTTTAATATTAGTCAACCTCTCTCTCACACACACACATATATTTATTGTGTAATGTGTAAGGGAGTGAGTCCTTTTCTTTTTCATGTGTTACATTTCATATTAACATTTTTCACAGAAAATATGTTACTTTAGCTAATTGTGTTAGATATGAAAAATATAAAGCTCATTTAATTGTTGAATTTTTTTTTGAAAATATTAAAAACAACAAAACAATTAATAAATTAGTTCTATTTAAAAAAAAAAAAAATTCTAACAAGATTGACAAACATATCCATACTATCATTAATGGTGGTACAATTTGGAGACATATATGAAATCCCGTGTTGATTTAATTGGGAGGTTGTTATTTGTTAATTCATAAACGTCTTTGACAAGAATGTGGAAAAGACTCGGACGATAACAGGCGTGAAACAAAAAAGGAAAGGGTTGGGAACCTGTCCGAATGGCTTTGGAGTTTGGACTTAACTCCTCTCAATATCATTTTTTTTTAATGCGGATTGGAGATTTTTTTTAAATATAATTTATTTTAAAAAATTAACAAAAGTAGTATTGTACTTTGAAAAGCTATAAAAAAATAGTCTTCATCAGTCTCCCAAACTTATGTAATTTGGGACGGTGGACCTTTTTAAATAGACACTTTCAAGTTACACTAGTTTGGAGACCAGTGGAAGTTATTTTTATAGCTTCAATAGATATGAGTATACTTTGATTAATTTTTTTTGTATGAGTTCTATTTAAAAAAAATCCGGATTGGATATTAAGTTAAAACTCCCAAATCTTTTATTTTTAGAAATTAAACACTTACATTATCAAATATAAGATTGATTTTTTTCTTTTATCTTCTCATTGATTTGATTCCAATAATTATATATATAGTTGGTTGATGTGTGTCTTTCTTAAAGAAATTTAATTACTTGAAATGAATCATTGGTTCAATTTCAATAGAAACTGTAAAATTTATTGGCCATCTCTAATCCTTTCTCTCTCTTCCACCCTTTCTCTCATTGGAGAGGAATTCAAATCCAGTGCAACATCTACCTGAGTAAAATGAGATATGAATCATCAATTTTAATTTTACACGAATCTCAGAACATAATTCCTATGTCCGATAGTTATCTAGACACCATAATTTTTTTTTTTTTTAATTTCATCTTATTAAATTTGGATATAGATCTTGTACGATCGGAGTTCAAATTTTGTTAAGATAAGTTGATAAATTCTAATATATTAAACGTGATTTGAGTTGTTTTTAAGCTATTTATATTATGTATATTAAAAAAATAAACCATAACAATAACAAATTAGTTTAATTAAAGTCATTACTCCTAATAATATAAAATAATTATATTTGCTCGTATTATGCCAAGTATTTTACTATTTTAAAAAAAAAAAGCTAAAATATTCAATATGACCCGAATGCAATATTGGCATGCTTTTATAATTCAAATTTCGCCGTTATATTTTCCAAAAAAAAAATCTTAAAAACTACTAGTTAGATGTTGAGTCTTAATTTCACTTTTCATTTTATACAATTTTGGAAGGACCTCAAATAAATTGAAAGAAAAGAGGATCAGTTTGTTTTGTTTTTCTCTGTACTGAGGCAATATTAGATCTTTCAATCAAGCTACACAGTCAAAATTTAGAAAGTTTATAGAATGGTTTCGTTTTGGGGGTTTGATTTTACATGAGGAAAATAATTGTTCCATTCCACTTTAAGTTAAGAGGCAAACTTGAGTAGAACTAAGGCGTTGTTAAGCTCATCAACTCACTTTATGAGCTTAACTCAAAAATCTATCGGATTGACTTCAAACGACATATCCAAACTGTTCCATGAGTGGTGCGTTTACATGTTACAATTTTAAAATTTTAAACGAATTTAGTATGAAGTCAAGTGGCAAAAAAAAAGATGATTTATAAGTTAATTTTAACGAGTTCATTTTTCTTTATTTTTTTTACCGCTTGACTTTATACTAAACTAGTTCGAAAAATTATAAATTTGACTTGTAAATGCATCACTCGTGAAATAGCTTGATTTCAACGGTTTAGATGTATTATTTGAAGCCAATATAATAGATTTTTTAGTTAAGTTCACAAAGAGACTTGGTGAGCTTAATAACACCCTAGTTCTACTAGGCAAACTTTTTAATTTCAATGTATCATGCAATGATGCATTATATGTCTTCTATTTCTCATTGCAAATTGTGAAGCAAAATTAATATTGACCCAATACTTACATTTTCTAAAATTAATCAATTAAAATTAAAAATTGACCCAATACTTCCGTTATATTTGCTTATCTTTATTAAAAAAAAAGTTGGATCGCCGCCTTTGATATGCAAAAAGAATTCTGATGAAATTTGCATTTATTGATTTATCAAATTCAAATTTCAAACAAACAAACACCTACCGTCCAAGAGTCAATGCAAAAGTTAACAACGGTCAACCAATCCTTAAAACATCCCAACCGCAGACGCGGCTAACATTCCTCGTTCTTGATCCTCTACAATGCTGTGAGCACCAGAAACCGTCCGTCTTATACAACTAAAGAGAGGGGCTTCACTTAGAGAAGAAAATCTGTCACGGCGTGACGAGTCACGTCACGTGTGTCGATTACGTGACGTGACTGCATTCTATGAAAATTATACATCACGTCACGTAAAGCAATCACGTCACGTGGTCACGTATAGTCACGTGTGCTCACAATTACGAAGATTATGGGTATAATATGTACAATCAGGGTTGGAATTATTAATTTAGCTTAATGAATATTTATAATTTGAATTTTTAACAATATTATTTACTCATTTCAAATTTTTTAGAATTTTTTATTTTTTTATTTTTTTTATGGATTTTTAACAATATAAATTAAAATATAAAAAAAAGTTTGACGTGAGTAATTCACGTTATGTCACGTCACGTGTGATCACGGCGTGACTACGCGTGACGTGACAATTTGCGTGATGTGATCGTCTGTTGCTATTTTAGTTACGTCATGTGGAAAAAAAAATTAATCACGTCACGTCACGTCACGTTACGTGACTAAATCACGGCGTGATTGTCACGTTTTCCATTCTCTAGCTTCACTGAGTAACCGACTGACTGGTTGATAGCACGAATCTCGATGCATATGAAACCGTCCATCTGAGTCAAAGTAGAAAGAAGGTCAGCTATGACGCATCGATCGTTTCAAAGTAGAAACAAGGTCAAGTATGACGTCACGGTGTGCCTCGATGGTTTGAACTTTGAAAGCAGAAGCAGAAACAATCAAACAAGGTCAGCTATGACGCATCGATGGATGATGCTACAGTGTTCTTCTCAAACTGCGAGGACGGAGGACCTATCTTCATTCTTCAACGTCACAATTCCCGACATTTTTTCTTTCTGAATTTATATAAAAAAAATAATTCTAAATAAGTACCCTTCTATTTTTGTTCAGAGAACGGAGTGGGTCTGATTGCCCATCGAATCTAATTTTAGGTTTAACGAGCTTCATGATTGTCCGATTCATATTAAGATCTGTACATGAAAATCGAAGCAAATGTGCACGGAATTTAAAGTATTGTGCACGAATTCTAAAGCAAGGTGATTGAACTGGACAGAGATCACCTGCCCCCAGTGAGACTGACAAGTGGGTCCAGACGGATTTATAAATTTAGATATTAGTTTTTAGTTTTCGTGTGGCCCACATTTCAGTGACTCAGGAGCAGGAAAATCCTGCCCCCTGGGGGGCAGAGAATTCAATCCCGATTGAACCTACTCTCAAGTCTTTTGTTCAATGTTGATTCTACTATATATTATCAATCAAAACTTTATTCAACAGTAAGAACTAGACTGCTCTAATTAATTTTGTAAAGACTAATGAGATTATTTTTTGGCTGCTATTCATATACGCGGAATTGACCAATAAAAATTTGACAATGTTTAATTTTAATAGTATATAATATAATATTATTATCGTTCTATTATTTTTTTTCTATTACTCTACAGGGTGTTAATTCTACGATTGACTTTAATGATGATCTAAGATGATGTTGAAACCAATATATAAAACCAAGTGATTAAAAAAAAAGGTTTTTAAACTAATATTAACCATTATTATTCTTCATTTTTTGACCGCTTGATTTTTATACTAAACTAATTTAAAATATTATAAATTTTCTGTAAACTCATCACTTTTGAAGTAGATCAGTTTCAACGGTTTGATTTTGTCATTTGATGAAAACAATATGATAAGTTTTAGTGTTAAACTCGTTAGAGGGTTTAATTAGTGATTTGATAATACTATTGGATTGTGCTCCACAACATCTTTATTAGAGGAAATGAAGTAAGAGCATGGCCAACACTTGATCAGTGCAGGTGCTTGCTCCAAAATAAAAAAAAAAAAATGAGGAGACGGAAGAGGAGCGAAGTTGAGTTGTGTGCATAAAAGTAGCAATTTTGGTAATTTTTCATTCAGAGTTTAGAGAAGCTAAATTATATCATGTCTCTTCTATCTTTTCTCATTTTCATTCCTTTCTGTCGAGCAATTATATATTTGTAAAGCACAATGAGTAAAAATTAAGAATGATCAAATTAATTATAATATATCAATAAGAATGATACCTAGCTAGATAAGTGATATTTTGTAATCTAAGATGAAGCTAAAAATTAGATCTTGTTTATATCCGAAAGTGTTAGCCACTTCTAGGGGCAGAGCCATAATAATCAACACAATTAATAAAGTAAAATTTAAGGATGAGACATAATTTTTAATATTAAGTATATTTTTATTAAAAAATATATTTTCAAGAGTAAACAAAATTTATAATTTTTTTTAGTCTTAAATATATTCTTATAATTGTTTCTTATAAAATATAGACATATTTAGAAAGAAAAAAAAAATCAAGTCAGAAGCAAACAAGTACCTGTTTCTGATTTTATGTAGCTTCTGCTTCGTTACTGACCCTCTCATATATATATTTTTAATGAACTAGTACCGTAAATGAATCAGATTCAGTTTTATTAAAATAGAACTAATTAAATATCTATTTATTAAGATCGGATAAGATTCAATAAAAGTTTGACCCAAATAAAGTACACGATCGATCAGACCGAATAAATAAAATATAGTTATTATTTCTTCGCGTTGGACTCGCAGTTATATTGGTATTTGGTAGCATGCTATAATATGCTATAAACATCCGTAAGAATAAACTTTCTTTTATTTATTTTAATATTAATATGACGGATGCAAGAACATTCCATCTATATACAGTGTAGTCAAATTTCATCTTAATATATCATAAAAAATAAATAGTTAATTTCGAATTAACCTTAATTAAAATAAAATAAAAAAGGTTTCGAGAGCGTTATAACGTACTAACGTGTACAAATAAATTGACCCCACATAAAATGCCAAAACAAAACAAAAAAAAATTGACCCAACACAAGGGGCAGCGGTCAGCGGTCAGCGGTCAGCGGTCAAACAAGTCACATAACACGTCCCCTAGCATGGCATGGGTCTTTTACTCCTGTATTTGTCGGAACTCGGAAGGAATAAGTTTTATGTTTAAGCCCCTTAACTATTTTAAAATATATAAGATGTACTCTAGTGATACTACTAGCTGGATAGCTTCAGCTTGTCTCATGTTTGGTTGCTACTTCAATTATTACTTCATTTTTACTCTTTATATTTTGCATCTCTTTTGGCACTTTAAGTTATAACTTAAGTTAATCTGTTTTGAGGAGTAAAATGTTGGATAATAAATATATATATAGGACATCAGACTCTATATGCGAAGTAAGTATGGAGCAAATCAATCCATCTAGAGATGAAGTATCACTTTTTATTAGCTCACTTATTACTCTATCTTACTTTTATTTTACTTATCGCTTGACAACTTGAGTGCGGTGTAATAAATTTATTCCACCTTTCACTCCACAATAAAACACGACAGTAAGAATTGAGATTGCTTGGTTTTTTTTTTTTTTTTTCCTTTTGTGCATTTAATAATATATATAGAGTCATTATTTTTATATTTATCTTTTATGTTCAACAAATTATCGAGAGAAAATACTAATGTTTCCTCTCCTTGAGGAAAAAAAATGCTTATAAGTGTTCATAAATAATAATTGGCACGTATGTAATACAGGATCTTGAAATTCCGATATCAACCATTCTAATTTTTTTGTGCACGGATCTCGCAAATGTTCTCGAAAAATAAAGTTTTATGCACGTATCTCGAGAAAAGACCAGCAGTTGGAATCATAATTACAGGATCATGTAATTCTCCGAGAATTACAATAGATTTACTTTCCTCATTGGCTGATATTTGAATCATATACGTTGGTTTCAAAAATTATGTGTCATCGGATATTGATCCTTATTTAATTTATATTGAGTCTTTATTTAACTTGATTATTTTTTTCAGATGTTTCAATTATCTATTTATCGATATAAGAAAAATAAAAAATATATTTTGTTTTATTTCTCTTTTATTCCTTTTATTTCGTTATAAGAGGAGCTACTCGTTTTTCAAGTAACAAGTGATATTTTATGATTTTGTGAGGGCGTGCTAAAAATTTCTACCGAAACAAAATCTGAAAATCTTCTCCTTTCGCAGTTCACACCACAAATATTAAATAATAGGACCCAGATAATTGTCCCCCCACTACCATCCCCCCAATATCCCCCCACTAAAAGACAAAAAAATTAGTTACCAGCAATTTGATGGTTTAAATTTTATGTAGTATTTAACTTCAATCTTTAGTGTATTTATCGTACATCGATCTCGTATTTAACTTCGTTCATTATAGTATTAAACATCAGCGTCCAAAAGTGAAAAATGTTGTCCCCGCACCACCATCCCCCCATATCCCCCCACTAAAAGACAAAAAAAAAATAGGTTCCGACCATTTTGAGTATTTAAATTTCCTACATTATTTAACATCTATATATAGTGTATTTATAGTGCATTAAACAAGTATTTAACTCTATTCATTGGAGTATTAACCGTCTATTCAACAGCGACACAATCTTTGTCCCCGCAAAAAATCAAAAAATGAAAATATCTGTCCCTGCACATCCCCGCACTAAAAGACAAAAAAATAGGTTCCAATATTTGATGGTTTAAATTTCTTGCAGTATTTAACTTCAATCTTTAGTGTATTAATAGTGCATCGAACAAGTATTTAACTTCATTCATTGGAGTATTAATCGTCCGCATCCAACAACGACACAATATTTGTCCCCGCAAAAAATGACAAAATAATTTGGTATCGTCCCCGCGTTCACGCACATCAGTATTTAACTTTAGGAATGTTAGCATTTAACAATATGAACGTTAGTATTTATCTTTAAAATAAAAAATATTAATCTCTAAAATTATAAATATGTTGCATGGATTCTATTTAGCATCATATATCTTAATATTTAACTTTATACACATCAGTATTTAACTTGAGGAATGTTAGTACTTAACTTTAGGAATGTTCGTATTTAACATTATGAAAGTTAGTATTTATCTGATGAAAAAACAAAAGAAAAAATGTAATATTTATTCAGATTAAGGAAATAGATCATATTTAATTAAGGTAAATAATTAATGTAGAGAATGATGCTAATTATGGTAGTTAATTAATATGGAGAAAGTGCAGAGATGAAAATGGAATGTGAGGAGAATGTTAATTAAAGTAGTTAATTAATGTGGAGAAGGTGTGGGAATAATGGGGGGATGGAAATAATTATTCTAAATAATATTGTAATGCCCCTTACCCTTAGACGAAGACTAGCTAGCTATTAGCAAACATTGAACATTCTTAATTTTGTGTGGAGCAGATCAATTAGCCTCAAGCTCAGGGTACCTAAATTTCCAGATCAAACAAAACATGTCTTTTTATTTAAATATTCGCGGAGAAACATGTCTATCGCATATAATGAGTAACTAGGGTGCTTCTAAGTTCACCAAGCTCTTTTGTGAACTCAATTCTAAAATCTATTAGATTGACTTCAAACGATAAATCCAAACCGTTTAAATTCTTCTACCTTACGAGTGATGTGTCTACATGTAAAAATTTTAAAATTTGAAATTAAATTTATATAGAGTCAAGTGGTCAAAAGACTTTCCAAAAATGAATGCATTAAAATTAATTTATAAACCTTCCAATTTTGATCACTTGACTTTATACTAAATTAATTTGAAACTTTAAAATTTTCACATTTAGAAGCATCACTCGTAAGGTAGAAGGATTTTAACGGTTTGAATTTGTCGTTAAAAGTTAATCCGATAGATTTTAGAATTGAGTTTATAAAAAGGCTTGGTGAACTTAGGATCACCCTGGTTCTACTCCGCATATAATATATGCACCTAGTATCATCAAATAAAATAATGTGTTTTTCTTTTTGTCATTAAAAAAAATTTCATCTATCTCTTTAAAAATATTTATTTCTTTTCTAGAAACAAAACTGTGAAAAATGCGCCATAGACAAAGTTTTTGCTACAAAAATAGATAACTATCCGTGGGTATAAAATGTGACTATTCTTGAAAGGACACCAATAAACAATACTATTTCTGATTGTATTGATATTACCGACAGGAATATTAGTGAAGATATTGTCAGAAAAAACACACACACACACTTTTACCTCTTCGCAGATAGTGACAGACTTTTAATTTTTCTCATCAGCAAAAGAACACATTTATTATCATCAACAAAAAATACTTCCGCTGTAAAAGTAAGTAACAGCCAACAGGACCAACTTTTACTGGTTCCATAATTCTAATTTAATGTTTAGATTGACCAAATCTACACGACGACCAGATATGATCTGCATTGTTCCTTTTGAGGTTTAGAGATTTTATATTGTTCAAAAGCATTATTAATCAATAACAAGTAGAAAATATTTCAATGTTTTTGACAAATGATGTCCGTAGCTACACTACGTCAAAATTTATTTCTTGGGCTACGTATAATTATCATCTCAAAGATGCGATATAACAATTCCATACATACCAACTTTAACCAAATTTACTTGGGTTTTGAACATTTCATCCAAACTTTTCAATGGTTGCTAAAAAGGTATATCTATCGAGCAAAGTTGTAGCTTGTGCTATGATCATCAAAAAAATTAGGTAAACAAAAGCTTCAAAATTTATTAGATTGATTTTAAATGACGAATCCAAATCATTGAAATCGATCTACTTCACGAGTGATGCGTGTTCATGCAAAATTTTGAAATTTCAAACTTATTTAGTACAAAGTCCAACGGTAAAAATAAAATAAAAAATAGAGTTTATAAGTCATTTTAATGCATTCATTTTCCATAATGTTTGATCGCTTGACTTTATACTAAATGATATCAAAAATTTCATAATTTTGCATGTACACACATTACTCGTAAAGTAAATCGGTTACAATGATTTTAATTAATCGTTTGAAACCAATATAGGAGATTTTGAAATTTATGCTCACCAAACTCTCTTAATAAACATAGCACACACTAACTTTATTGTATATATCCTGCTATAGTGTATTATTAGTCTAATTCAATGACATACAAATCCAGGTCAAAGATATGTGTTTTACAGATCTGGGGATTGGTGTAATTAAGTCGTAAAGATAGCCAACCAACATTTTTTTAAAATAGAAGAAAATGTTTACTTTTTTTTTTTTTAAATAGAAGAAAATGAAAGCTTTTACCAAATAATTATAATTACATTAACATCCTCGGTACTTAAATAGCTGTGTATTCACAATTTTGGAACATGAAAACAAGTACTGCCAACAAAAATAAAACACCATATGTAAACTTGTATTCAAAAGTTTTAATTATTCAAATTCAAAACTTGTTTCGGTTTAAGATTTGTACTAAATTTCTGAAATTAGACAAGAATTTTAACAATGAACACTTGATCTAAGCAAGGCGTTTACACCACCTATTACCAATCTAACTTTGTTGTGTTTTTAAAAAGAAAAATGTGTTCAGTTCACTCTTAAGTGTTCATCTTGGTGTCCCGCCTGTAGAATTCACATCTGCTGTGATCCTAAAATGATGAACAGTACTTCTAAAATTTCTGTTTTTCCAAATCCAGCCGTCCAATAATTTATGTTCACGTATCTCAAAAACAGCTAATTTTTCTTGTAGGTATCTCAAAACAGCTATTTTTTTTTTGCACGAATCTCAAAATAATTTAACAGTTGGATTTGTAAAAGCAGAGATGGTAGGGTACTGTTCATGGGTAAAGAATCGCAGCAGATTTGGATCCCCCGCCTATATGTGTTCAGTATCAAATATCGTTTAATTAACAAATATGTTTCATATATAAACACACAAGTAATTATCTTTAGCGTTAAGTTAATTACTTTTAACATATAATCTTAAAATTATGACACTCAATTAGATAATATTTATTTTCTCTTTTATGAAGCGATATGACAAGTGATCAATTTTTTTCTTTTGTATAATCTGAAACAGGAACATTAATTACTTGACAGCAAAATGATAAAATATCACACAACCATTAAGAACTAATTGACATATATATGTCTCTCTATCTCTTCTTAATTTTACTATCTATTATCTTTCATACTCAATCGATCTCTTCTTTTCTTTCGGGAGGAATTTTATGTGTATCCCTCAAAAACTTCGAAATTACGTACTTTTCCATTCAAAAGTTATAATATAATATAATATTTATCCTTCTAAATATTAGGAAGAGGAGGGATCCAATTACAACATTTGAAAGTTACAATATTTAGTTTTGTAATTTTTAAAGTTCAAACAGCTAATCCAAACCATTGAACATGATCTCTATATTAAAATGTGTTTTGAGACCAAATTTTATATATATTTTTTAATTTTTTTTTATCATTTATTCAGTATTTTACAAAACTTAGACAATTCCGAACCATTGAAAAACAATAGCTTTGCAAAATACTTAATAAATAGTAAAAGAATTAAAAAAAAATGTAAAATTTGATCTCAAAGCACATTTTAATGCAAGGATCATGTTGAACGGTATGGATCGACTATTTAGATTTTGAAAATTGCAAAATCGAATGTTGTAACATGTTGTAATATCTAAATTCACAAATTTTATCCAATTTATTACGTTTCTACTGAAAATAATTTTAAATTTATAAAATTTTAATTTAATATTTATTAAAAATAAAAATATATAGTCCATATAAAAGAAAAAACAAATTTAGTCTTCGTTTTTTGAAAAAGAATTATTTATTTATCTACTTTGAGCCGGTAGATATTTACTTTTCAGCGTGTGTGTTAATCGGTGACAAAATTACTTTTCAATGATCTCATTTATCTCCCAGAGCAATTCAGAGTAGGTCCGATGCTGGTTAGATGGGTGAAATGACCATTCGATTGCATCAGGATACGTGCCGGGTAATTAAAATATGTGCCAGAATGTTTCAATTTCCATGCGCACTAATCTGAATGCTAATCGTAAAATGCTAGAGCTAATTGAACCTAAAAGTAGGTCCGATGGGCAACGGACCTACTCCGAGATACAAAAAAATGGGTGAACGATTCAATTCAACCCGTGGTTACCTGGTAAGAATTAAGAGAGCTGTGTGATGGAGAGAGACGACTCTACAGGTGTCCCTTGTCACACTTGCTTTGCGCTTCGTCAAATTCTACCAGCCTTCTTAACTTCTTTTCTTTGAGCAATGTAGTGTCAGTCAAACGCGCTATCTCATCGGGTGTTAGCGCTGTTGCTTCTTTCGAGTGGGACTGTGGGACCCGTCCCACTTGGAGCTTGGGTTGCTTATATTATATAAGAGGTGCCCCCGGATGAATCTCGTTGCCTCTCAAGTCTCAACTCAATCATCTCTGCAAAATTTAATCAAAAACAAAAACAAAAAAAAATCATCTCTGCAAAATTCTGGTTTTTGAGGCAATTTTTTAAGCCCTCTTTTCTCTTCTCTACTTATCTAGCTTTGCAAGGTTGCTGCTCTCTCTCTTGGAAATCGAAAGAGAGGTATGCTGCTTTCTCGTGTAATCCTTGGCACTTTACTTGCTCTCTTGCTTTATTTTTAAAGACATTTTTTTTTAATTTCTTGTGCCTCCTCTGATTCCAAGTTAGAATCTTTAGAGTAAATTCACATGGTTTTTACTTGAAAACAACTGAAAACTTTGCTGAACTGTAATCAATTTGACAAATAGTTGAAATTATGCGCAAATTTAATTTGATTTCTAGTATCTAACCCATGATTTCTTTACCCTCTTTTCTTTTTACAGAAAGAATAAAATGACCCTGCCATCTCTTACTATAGAGACAAAAGAAAAAACCGACATATTACACACACTTAGTCCCAAAACAAGCAATTCAACCATGGCTACCTCTCCTGCATCTCAGAAGCCAAATGGTACTGCAACACTAGAGAGATCACTTAGCTTTAACAATTGGCAGTCCGACGACTTCACTGATACCGGGTCTGACAAACCGATGGGTCTAAACAAACCTGAATCGATGATTTCATTAAGAATTGACCAGGGTATCAGCTTGAAACCAGAGACAAAATTGTTGGAGTTCACTTCACCAAGGCCTTTGTGTGAGCTTAACAGGCACGCAACAACGCTTCAGAAGGTGTATAAGAGTTACCGTACCAGACGAAACCTGGCTGATTGTGCAGTTGTAGTTGAAGAACTATGGTATGTATTTCAGTCTTAAACTAAACAGTAAAGTTTGTAGGAGATAATATGCATATAGAAGGGGTCAAGAATGAAGTTTTCCTTTCTAATATTCCTTGTAATTGATAATTTGTGGATGAACAATTTTCAGGTGGAAAGCACTTGATTTTGCATCTCTGAAGCATAGTTCAGTTTCATTTTTCAAAGGGGAGAAGCAAGAGACTGCAGTGTCTAAGTGGGCCCGTGCTCGCACAAGGGCAGCTAAGGTAATTAATCACAAAACGATGATGGAAACTGCAACTACTTTGCCTCTTTGTATTATTGTATACTTGTACTTAATATTTTCTCTGATATGTTTTCTTAGGTTGGAAAAGGTTTGTCAAAGGATGAGAAGGCACAAAAGCTAGCTCTCCAGCACTGGCTTGAAGCGATTGATCCACGCCACCGATATGGCCACAATTTGCATTTGTACTATGACTTGTGGTTCAACAGCGAAAGCACAGAGCCATTTTTCTACTGGTAAATATTTTATATCTTAATCTTCACCTTTCTATGGAAGAAAAAAAAATACTGTTTAATTAATTAAAGGTTTAGTGATTAACTCTAAGCCTCTTTTATTTTTTGTCACAAACAGGTTGGATGTTGGAGCTGGAAGGGAGATAAATCTAGATAAATGCCCACGAAGCAAACTTACTTCGCAAATTATCCAATATCTCGGACCAGTAAGCATAAATTATTTCAACTTCACTACATTCATAGAGTTAATCTTACACAAAGATTTTGATTAAACTAATGGATTTCATTCATTTTTCTTTTAAATTGTCTCAGACTGAGAGAGATGCTTATGAAGTAATTGTAGAAGGAGGGAAGCTAATGTACAAAAAAAGCGAAGATCTTGTAAACACAACTGAAGGGTCTAAATGGATATTTGTTCTTAGCACTACAAGGTCGTTATACGTAGGACAGGTACTAAATTTATCTTCTTATAACTAATATATATATATTTTTATTTCATAATTTGACTTTATTTGTTAACCTTTTTATTTTACTTTATGATATTTTGAGCAGAAAAAGAAGGGTGCGTTCCAGCATTCCAGTTTTTTGGCTGGTGCTGCTACCACAGCTGCTGGTAGATTGGTTGCGAAAGAAGGGATTCTTCAGGTAGTTTATTTTTTCCTGTAAATGTTAGAAAATTTCTCATGTTATTTATTTAAAGAAAAATTTATTAATTATTATTCTATTAATTATGTAGGCAATATGGCCATATAGTGGTCACTATCTACCAACCGAAGAGAACTTCAAGGAGTTTATTAGCTTCCTACAAGACAACAATGTTGACCTTAAAAATGTCAAGGTGTGTGTGTATCTTTTTTTAAATTCACACTCACTTGTGTTTATACCTTATAGAAATTTGACTCTGGACAATTTTTGCATTCAACACCTAACGTTTTT
Source organism: Carex arenaria (assembly GCA_964058825.1). Lineage (NCBI taxonomy): Eukaryota > Viridiplantae > Streptophyta > Magnoliopsida > Poales > Cyperaceae > Carex > Carex arenaria. The sequence goes on from CAXKVW010000692.1 coordinate 26,603, forward strand.
CCAACTTTCAACTATTTTTCAGAGATGTTCGGTTGATGATGACGAGTATAAGCCAGTAGAAGAACCTGTACCGGTCACCGAACCCGAACCTTGTGTATCGGTACCAGAAGTGGTAACGCAAGTGGCAATCTCGCCAATGTCTCGCAAATGGTCGACCGGCAATGGAGCCCGTATTGGGTGTGTGCGCGACTACCCACTTGACCTCCAAACCAAGGCACTGGAACAAGTCAATCTCTCTCCTAGAGTTATTCCTTCTCCTACTTCCTGTAACAGGATTCCCATTCCATCTCCGCGGCCAAGCCCGAAACATAGGCTTTCGCCGAGACTACAATACATGGGCATTCCTACACCCAAAGTTTCCCTTACACTTCCTAGTAGCATCAGAGCCAAGTGATTGATTATATTTTCGAGGGTTTTCGAGGGATGGGCCAAGAAATTTTGGCACCACTAACAAATTGTTTTTTTCTTTTAACGTTCCCATGCTTTTTCATGTGGATATGTAGAGCGATTCTTTGTTCTTTCTGTTGTTTAAATGGAAAAAGATTTAGAAGGTTTTGTAAAGTAATAACCACACTGCTTGTATACGCAGCACCAAATTTCCTCATCTGGATTAGTTTGGTGTATAGGATTCTTTTATTGTTCAATGAAAGCAATTTTTCATTTTTAAGTCTTTTTATTATATATCTTATTTAAGTAATTTTGCAGTGAGTTTAAAATAGTACGCACTCCCTTTTCACTGGATTTTCAGACAAAATCTAGTATTTATTCAAATTAAGTTAAATATAACATAAGTGAGCAGTTTCTGGAATTACAATTCACACTTTAAGCTCGAATACAGACCCCATATGAGAAACAAAGCAATGACAAAGGAGTCACTTTTATTGATATCATACTTCCTATACAGAAATATAAGCACTTTTTTTTTTTTTGAGATAGAAAGATGGAGATATGAAGTATCTCCATTTTCACACGAAGAATTTTGTTCTTTATCACTGGATCAAAACCTGAGTTCTTAAAATTCTAAATAATTATTCTACTCTCAAGTAGTCTATCGTGATCCCTCTGGAGCTATTTGATAACACATGGGAGATTAAATATTAATTTGCACTAAGAAGGAGACAAATAGATTAAGATAGCTAAAAGAAACTAAAGAAAAGAGAGAGGTGTCTTAAAAAAGAGACATGAGATTAAGATCCGGATAAAAAAAGACTAAAGAAGGATGTCTTAATCTGCATTAAAAAATGGTGTTTTGATAAAATTAAGCGGCTAAAAAAAGTTAAAGAAGACTACTTAAGGAGGCATGCTCTTGCCGAACAACACCTCTATCCTTTGGATTAAGCGTTGATTTCTAAGATGTTGGCTGCTGTGCCTCGTAACTATTTTTGAGAAACCGCTGATATTTCTAACATGTGAATAGCAAGGTTTGCCACGCAGCCGTTTGATTCCTAATTGCGGTCAATACTTTGACCTAATCTAATCTCTTCCGGAAGAACGGAGAAAAAAAAGGAAGTTGGGTTGAAAGACAAGATTTCCAGCCATCCTTTTGTCTCAGGAGATAATCCTGACCTTGCACAAATTTAATACAAGATGAATGATTCTGAAAAAAGATTACCGCGTTATATGAGAGTACTTGATTGTGACCTTACTAATTTGATTTTTATGGTTGACCTTGTATGGTTGCTTGTTTACATTGCCAATTACAACAAATCTTTGACCCAATTTGCTTCAAAAAGTAAACTTAAATTTTTGAAAAACTATCATCTAGCACAGCTGATTACTACAATGACTTCCGTGACATCAGTGGTTTAAATCCCCGTATTCGTTGTTTTTACAAAAAAGTAAACGTGAAATCCACAAAAGACAAGTACCCCAAAAAAGAAAGGAGAATTCAATAAACACTCCCAGCAACACAGTTAAATAGCAAATAAATGATATTATGAATTTATGACATGCTCTTTACTGTCACAAATAAGAATGATCCACATACAATTCCTTACCTTCCTCGCCATTTCCAAAACAACCATTCCTACTGCAATTATTTTACTTGAGCATGACGATACTAGATGACAAGTAAAAATGAAAATTAAAGCACAAAAACATCACCTCCCTTTCAGCTTAGCAAAACAGGAAAGAGAGAGAGAGAGAGAGAGGAAATCATGGCAAAAATCTACCTAAAAGGTAGAAGACACGGTTTGCAAATCCTGCACCACTTCTGACGAACTAAAATAATCCTGAAGTGCCACCATCTCAATGGGTTTCAGTTTCAGACTCTGTATCGCCTCCACTGTGGCAAGGGCACCTGCCACAGTTGTAATTATTGGTATTTTATAAGCTAGCGCCATTCGTCTGAGCTGGCGCCCATCTATCGAATCAAGCGCATCACCAGAACTAGTTATAACCATAACCTGTATATCTCCGTTTGCCAACATATCACCAGCATGAGGCCTACCTTCATGCATTTTCAATACAGGCTCCACTGGTATACCGGCCAACTGGAGAATCTTAGCAGTACCAGAAGTGGCAATAATTTTGAACCCAAGATCATTAAATACACGCGCAATTGATGCCAGATGTGGCTTGGTCAAGTCGTTCAGACTGAGAAAAACTGTACCAGAGGTAGGTAGTTTTTGGCCTGCAGCAATCTGTGCTTTGGCAAAGGCAACCGGGAAGCTTGAATCAATTCCCATGACCTCTCCTGTGCTACGCATCTCCGGCCCAAGCAACACGTCGCACCCTTGAAACTTCTCGAATGGGAGCACTGCTTCCTTCACGGACACATGCTTCGGCACCACCTCCTTTGTAAACCCCAGTTCTTGCAAAGTCATTCCTGACATGACAAGAGATGCATACTTGGCCAAGGGATGACCAATGGCCTTCGACACAAATGGTACCGTACGGGAGGCCCGCGGGTTCGCTTCTAGAAGATACACATCCCCTGATGCTGTGATGGCGTATTGGCAATTCATTAGACCACATACATTCAAACGCTTGGCTAATTTAGTGGTCCATGTACGAATTATATCGAGGCACCGAGCTGAGGTGGTCTTTGTCGGTAGGGAACAAGCTGAGTCACCCGAGTGGACCCCGGCTTGTTCTATATGCTCCATAATACCGCCAATCACCACGTTGCCTTTTGAATCAGCCAAGGCATCAACATCTATCTCAATTGCATCCGAGAGGTACCTGTCTACCAACACTGGTCGATCAGGGTCCACCTCAACTGCATTCTCCAAATAGGTCACCAACTTATCGTCACTGTACACAATTTCCATAGCACGTCCACCTAGCACATAAGATGGACGCACAACAACTGGATACCCGATTTCCAATGCGATGGACAGAGCATCGGATTCGCTCCTGGCTATACCACCTTTTGGCTGCTCGATTTCCAACTCATTCAAGATCTTGTTGAAGCGGTCACGATCTTCTGCGGCATCAATAGAGTCAGGGGATGTGCCCCAGATTTTGACAAGGCCTGAGCCCGAGGCAGAGGCAAGGGAGCGAGAGGATAGGTATTCCTGGATGGGGAGGGCAAGCTTCAGGGGAGTCTGGCCGCCAAATTGTACAATGATGCCATCTGGACGCTCCAGATCGATCACATTTAACACATCTTCGACAGTCAGGGGTTCAAAGTAGAGACGATCGCTGGTGTCATAGTCAGTCGAGACTGTTTCTGGATTGGAGTTCATCATTATTGTTTCAAATTCGGCCTGAAAAAGGAAATGATATTCGATTAATCTAATCAATTGTGCAATGTTTGCCAAACCATATATCTGTACCCGAAAGCCATCTCAGATAATGAAATAAACGGTATTACAGCTTTCTTTCACTTGGGCTTTCTAACAGTAGGACAGCAATAGTAAGACCTTTCTGACTCTTTTACACAAGAAAAGCAAGTGGTGGACTTTAGCCATTAGCAGTGTGATCATGATAACTGCATTACTAGTACATAATGGTCATTACCCCGATATTGAACTTTTTGATTGGTAGTATGCTCGAAATGCTAAACCAACCAGTTTTTTTTACTAAGAACCTCACTTATTCAGCACTAAGATCTGGCCAGTAACCTCACTACCAGTAAAAAATTATAAGAATGTTTTTGCACGCACGCACAGAGATAGAGAGAGATAGAGTGCTACCTGGCGGAGGGCGAAAGAAGCATGGCAACAGCAATAGTCAAACTCGATCCCTTGACCGATGCGGTTGGGTCCACCACCCAGGATCAACACCTTCTTCTTACCAGTTGGGGCTGACTCACACTCATACTCATATGAAGAATACATGTATGGTGTGTGTGCCTCAAACTCTGCAGCACATGTATCAACACGTTTGAATGATGGAACCACCCCAAGCTCAACTCGCCTCGATCTCACCTCACTTTCACTTGATCCAGTCGCATAAGCAATCTGTTTGTCACTGAACCCTCTTCTTTTTACCTCATACAAGTCGTCCTTAGTAAGCATGTCTAAGGTTTTCAACAAGAGGAACTGTTCTACGTCCACCAGCTCTTTCAACTGGGTTAAAAACCATTTGTCAATAAGGCTAAGTTCATGGATTTCATTAACAGACATTCCTTTCTTCAAAGATGCATAGACAGCATGGATTCGTTCAGGGTTTGGTACGCGTAGGCTGTACTTTATCTGCTCCCAGTCCCAGTTGAGCTCTTTAACGGATGCGCAGCCCCAACCAGAATACCCAGTTTCAAGAGACCGCACTGCTTTCTGGAATGACTCTTGAAAGGTGCGGCCCAAAGCCATTGACTCACCAACAGATTTCATTTGGGTAGTCAGGATAGGCTGTGAGCCAGGAAATTTCTCAAAGGCAAATCTTGGTATCTGCATTAAAAAAATATAAATTGAAGTAAAATTACATCAGTATTTTCATGTTTTCAAATAATTCCATTTATGCAAGGTTCAATGGAACCCATATATAACAGAGAGCAGTGAACCAATAGCAGAAAAACATATTTGGGAAAAAAAAAAGCAGGGACAGTTTTGTACTGAAATCATTTCGGGTTTACAGCAACAGTAAGTACCCCAAACTGATGCAAAATTACAGGATCAGAACTGGATGCGTAGTAAAATCCTCCTAATTTCCTAATTTAAAGGAGGGAATAGTAAAATACTTGATTTGAAAAGAATGAAAGATCCTACCTTTGTAACAACATAGTCAATTGACGGCTCGAAACTAGCAGGTGTCTTTTTGGTAATATCATTAGGTATCTGATCAAGTGTGTACCCAACTGACAACTTTGCAGCCATTTTGGCAATTGGAAATCCAGTCGCCTTACTAGCCAAAGCCGATGACCTAGAAACCCTGGGGTTCATCTCTATCACCATAACCTCCCCATCTAACGGGTTAACAGCAAATTGCACATTTGACCCGCCACACTCAACCCCAATTTCCCTAATAATGGCAACAGAATAATCCCTCAGTCTCTGATACTCCTTGTCCGTTAGGGTTTGCGCTGGCGCAACTGTTATGGAGTCACCAGTATGCACTCCCATTGGATCAATATTCTCAATTGAACATATAATGACCACATTATCAGCCAAATCTCTCATGACCTCCAATTCATACTCTTTCCATCCAAGAAGTGACTTTTCAACAAGCACCTGGGAGGTTAAACTAGCAGCTATACCAGCTCGACAAATTGACTCAAACTCATCTTTGTTGTATGCAATTCCACCACCGGTACCACCGAGTGTGAAAGCAGGTCGGACTATGAGAGGGAACTCACCAATAGACTCAGCAATTGAGAAACATTCTTCCATTGTGGTGCCTATACCAGAAGGTGGAGTCTTCAATCCAATTCGATCCATTGCTTTTTTGAAAAGATGTCTATCCTCAGCTGCCTCTATAGCAGGTAGAGAAGCACCAATTAGCCGCACACTGTACTTGTCAAGTACACCTGATTTGGCTAAGGCAACGGCTAGATTGAGGGCTGTTTGGCCTCCCATGGTTGGGAGCAGTGCATCGGGACGTTCCTTGGAGATAATCTGTTCCACGGATTCGGGCGTCATGGGACCCACATAGGTCCGATCGGCTGTGCCTGGATCCGTCATGATAGTGGCAGGGTTTGAATTGACAAGAATGACCTTGTAACCCTCGTCTCGCAGGGCTATGCAAGCCTGAGTGCCGGAATAGTCGAACTCGCATGCTTGGCCGATGACGATGGGTCCCGCACCGAGGATTAAGATAGTTTTAATGTCAGTGCGCTTGCCACGTGCCGGAGAGTTGAGGGTGGAGTTGGAAGAGTGAGAGGCGGAGACGGCACGGGAGATGAGGTGGCGGCGGAGTCGGAGGTGGGTGCAGTGGCGGGAGGGGAGAGAGAGGAGGCGGGAAGAGAGGGAGAGGGTTGTGAGAGAGCGGTTGAGACGGGGGTTGGAGATGGGGAGAGGAGTAGAGAGAGAGCGAATTTGAGAGGCCATGATTGCCTTGCCTGGGGAAAACCAGAGTGGAGTGGTGCGACTACTACGATGGTCGATACGATACCGCGCGGCACTGCCCACTGGCTGGGTTTTAACCTTTATTATTATTAGGGTTTTACGTCTGATAGGTAAGCGGTACTTCTCACTTTCTCAGTGGATGGTTGACTAGACGACATAGAACCTTGCGTGGATTTCCTACACCAGGTCTATATATCCAAAAAAATTATAACAATACCAATATGCACAACTGTCTTGTAAGCCATGCGCAGGGAAACAAATCTGGTGGGTGACCTGTTTTTTCAAATCAAACCGTTCATTTTGTTTGAGATTCGTGCATAAAAATAAAAATCAACTATCTTTGACATTCGTGCATTTCAAAAAATAAATTGTTTGATTTTAAAAGGAAGGGACCTGTGATTATTATTTCCCATGCACAGACTGCTTCCTGAATTCAGAACCCCAAACATCTTGTTTTGATGTTGAGCAGAGGAATGAAAGGTAGGTGAAGAATAAAAGAGAATATAATGGAATAAAAAGGAAGATTAACACGTTTAATTTTTTCATATTTGAATAACTAATGAGGAAAGATAAATTTAATTTTTATTTTATTTCTTGTTTGATTAATTAAAATTTAGAAGGTTAATTAGAATTTCGGTGGTTGTTGTAAATTTGTGACAAATAAACTCGGATAAGAATTATATAAGTAAGATATAGGATTGGGCATTTGTGTTATTTTTTCTGAAAATATTTGCAACAAAATTTATTTCCATACATTACACCACAAATCGGAAGGAAAATCGATTCTATTAATTATAATACAACACAACTTTTGTGTTTTGATCCAGACCGTCCGATCTTCTCTAATACATATTAAAGGGCCGTGTCTTCCAATGTGGACGGACAGGATTGTCCCGAATTTTTTATCATAAGGTTCGGATCAAAACTCAAAATTTGAGTTACTTTAGGGATGCGGACTACTATTTCCGGGTAGAGATTTAAATGATTGTATTTGTTCGGTTTAATTCTCAACGGATATCTGATAATCCGATTCAAATTCAAACAAGTAGAACCGCGTTTATAGATTTACAAAATATGTTTGATAGGTTACTGGATTTGCATATGAATCAGTATTGTAAAAAATGTCCATTTAGATCGATTAATCGGTTGATTAGTCGTTAGCAGTAATCAAATTATTATAGACTTTTTTGACTAATTGAATGATTATTTTTGAATTTGACCGATTATTCCTGATTATTCTGATTATTTGCTTAGTAGTACCCTGTCCGTCTGACGACCGCATACCGTTGTTTACAACACTAATTTGAATCTTCAAAAATCTACTCTGTTTCTAAGTTCGTATTTAGATCTTGGACGACCATCAGCATTTAAAATTGATTAAAAAATCGATGTAATTTTATTTTAATATATTAAATATGATTTGAGTTATTTTAAACTACATTATCACTTGTGTTTAGAAAAGTTAAATCATAATTGTGACTACCTTACTATAAAACGGACGCTGCGACTGGACTTTTTAACTATAATTATTGTTTTATTTGAAGTCGTCATCTATCAGGTAACATGAAATACAATATGTTTTAATTATTTTAGATCATGGACAATAGATTCATGTCTTTGCTACGAACGTAAAAGGTATTAGAGTATCAGTATCTTTGAAACTTTCAGAATTTATAAATAACTGTTAACAGAATTTTAGAAATTCCAGACTCTTTGAATTTCTAAATCTCTACATCCTTGAAATTAAAATTAGAGTTTTTTAATTACCACATTAGCATTTAATTAAAACAGTATTAAAAATTGAGCAAATGAGAATTGATTATTTTGCCATGTCAGAGTTTTGAAACAGTTTCATATTTAGAAACTATTGAACAAAATTGCTAAATATGAAATCTATCTACATCTTTGAAACTGGTTTAGAAACTACTAAGTTAGCTTTGAAACTCCAAGAGTTCCAGAGATGCAGATGCTCTTAGACACTACATTAAAAAAAAATCAATTACTATTAATTCTGAATTTCAAAAATATATTCGAACGATAATACATGTTACAAAAATGAGATAAAAGTATAGAAAAGCAACTAAAAAGAGTAAAATCTGATTGAAAGTTTTCAAGTCGTGCAGATTTTCATTCTCGCTGTTAGAATATCACAATCACCGCTTAAACAATTCGGGTGACTAGTCAGAAGTTTGAGAACCTTGTTAATTGAAAAATGAGGGTTCAAATGCATCATGATTTTTGTGTTTCAACATGCTCTACATTCTCTGTCTTCATTTTCAAAGTCTAAACAGTTGACCTGAACCACTCAACATGATCTTCATAATAAAATATGTTTGGAGACCAAATTTTTTATTTTTTATAATTTTTTTACTATTTTTTTATATAGGTACAAAATCATCGTTTTAAGAAGATTATGGACTATTTGATAAAGTGATACTGTACCTATGTAAAAAATAGTAAAAAAATATAAAATTTGGCCTCCAAGGATATTTTATTATGAAGATTCTATTGAGCGGTTCAGATCGACTATTCGGATGTAGGAGAGTATTTATAGGATAAACTTGAAGCCATTTTTTAACACATGAAATTCTATTTGACTGATATTAGACAAAATATGTAAAGGACACAGAATCAAAAGACAAATTATTTTTACATACAAGATTTCAAGTAATTTATTTTATTATTTTAAGATATTATGACTATTTTGTCTCAAAAAAAAAAAAATGGAAACGTAGAAGCAAGAATCCTAGTGCACATTGAGCTTCAATTAATATAGACATTTTTGAACATTTTAATCAATTACATAATGAGTTAATGACAAATAGTGAAATTTTGTAGCAGGGATAAGACTAGACTAAATATTTTGATGATGCATAAACGTGCTAAATAGATTGCTTTGATATTGATTTCTCTTTCTGTAACTAATCATACTTTAGATGATAAGTATCCAAATTCATATCAGAACAAAAACAACAATGATGAAATAAGATGTCAATTGCAATAATCTAACTGAAAAGTTATGGTAGTGCTGTTCTGACCCTACCACATGTCAAATGTATAATTTTATATTTTTAACCTGTCTCGTAACAAATTAAATCAGATTGACAACCTAGATAAATAGAATTCGACTAATATTATGTATAGTAAAATTCATTACTTTATATCGGATAAAAAAATCATATAAATAATTAAAAGTATTTAGTCAAGTGTATTGCACATGAATACAACATCTAAGTTTTTTTTTGTTATTACCGGAACGGAAACCATATGGTCTATTTACTATTATCATAGACCGCGTTCACAAGACATTTTTTGTCACGATGTCCGTTGGCGGGGACGAAAACCTGTGAAATGTAGGAAGACACGGTCCACTTTCATTACAAGTATATCTTCGCTGAAAAGCCCAACTTAAGTTATGAATGATGGATCCGCAATTTGGGAATTTTCTCGGGCAGGAAATGATTTTGGGCTCTCTTTCCTATTTCTCGTACACCAGGACCAGGTATCGGATAGAAATATAGAATCCAGTCGAGTGTAAACATTTTAATTCCAATAGGAATTGGGACATAAATAAATAGAGCAGAGAATATTTAATGCCGTCATCGTCATGAAAGGACACCGATTAGCGATAACAATTCAAGTCGCAGATAGCAACGCGATTGCCTACACAAATGCCTGTCCCGCCATGTTTTGTGGGAAATAAATCTGGAACCTGTTATTCCCATTTCAACCGTTCATTTTTTTTTATTGAGATTCGCACATCAAATACTTATTTTTTTAAGATTCGGGCAGAATAATTTAAATGGTTTATATCAAAATAACAGGAATAACAGTGGATTTATTTTTTAGATCAGACTATATATTCCCACCATTTTATTTATACCCAACATTAAAAAGAAATTGCCAAATATGTCTACCAAAATTACCGAATTTTAAATCTACCCAAACCGGCCAATTATTGGGCGGTTCTTATTTTTTTAGAAACCAGCCAAGAATTGGCCGGTCCTTGGGTTTTATTCGTGCAGGAGCAGAGACAGTGTTAAATGGTGTTTTCTCTCTCCAAAAACCCCATAACTCATCAAACCTTAGCTGAGGAAGAGAGAAAGAGGGGAGCTACAGTGATCTTCAACAGTATTTTTGTACTGTAAATACAATATTTTTGTACAGTAAATACAATAATCTTCTACAGTATTTTTCAACAGTAAATTCCAACA
>CAXKVW010000693.1:600000-758905 GCA_964058825.1 Carex arenaria
TGGAGATGTCGATAAAATTAGAAATGGAGAAGAGAATTGTTAAGAAGAATAACTTGTGGGAATGGGAAATAGTTGCGTGTAAGTAGGGGTGTCAACGAGCTGGCTCGGTCCGAGCTAGGCCTTGGCGCAGCTCGTTAATTCTGGACCGAGCCACAGTCGAGCGAGTTGGATCTAGAGCTTCCGAGCTAAAACCTTAGCTCAAAATTGTGACGAGCCAGCCCAAGCTAGCTTGCGAGCTGACCAGCCAGCTCACTGGGTTTGGCTGGACCTTGTTTTAAGAAGAAAATAAAGTCTACAAACTTTTTGGATCGAGCTGAACCGAGCTTGACAGTATAAAATGCACACAAATTCATACAAATTCACAAATTGATGCCTAGCCGAGCTAGCTCGTGAGCTGGCGAGCAAGCTAGGCTCCAGCTTGAACTCGTTAATTCTGGACCGAGCTGTTAGCGAGCGAGCCAGATACGAGTCACGATTGAGCCACGAGCTACAAGCTTTTTTGCCACCCCTACGTGCAGGAGCGCCAGGAGCGAAAAAAAAATGAAATGGCCGGACTTATTAAAGTTTAGTCCCACTACAGGGTTTGTAGCGGAAGAGTTGTAGTTTATCGTGCGATGGTGACACAAGAGAGGGCGCAGATTTTGTTCGTATAGATCCGTAGCCGATCCGTTTATCCGTTTAGGCTTTATCCAAATGCGGTCTCCTTTGGGATTTTTCATAATTATCTGAACTGATGACCCTCATTCTTTTTTTTTCTCTATATTGTAACATTTGAATTTTATTTGACATTAATATAACATAGATTGGCCTGGAGGTTTATGGAAAAGCAAAAGATGACATGTCTCAATACATATAATAATCATAGCACTTAACGTAATTTGGTTGTTTGTTGAGCACACAACATATGGTGGTAATTACTTTCTCATAAAGGTTGCCCATTCTCACAAGGTGCAGTACGATTTACGGTGTTCCCATTTCTGCTCCTAGAATGCAAACCGTTCTACTCTTTTGTATCCATCCCTTTCAATAATATCCCTAAAAAATAACACTACTAGTCCATTAAGACCTTAAAATTTGATATTTTCTTGTTCAAAAATAATTCTGTGCCAGGGTCACAAACAAGCGCATTACAATATCACAATATCATATTATCGTAGAATTAGTCTTTATTAGGACTAATTTTATTTCCAATTACATATCTCGGAGCCCAATACGATTATACATTAGAAGGAAGCTGACGGAATTATACAAACTGAAGCACTAAGAAAATCATAAATTACAACATAATACAATACAATGCAAGAGAAAGCATTTGCAACAACATAATACAATACAATATAGGAATCCAAAAGACTACACAATGAGAAACGTGATAATAACGAGAAAATAAAATATACAACCGACATAAGTAGGACAAGAGATGTATGCGTTATTGTGAGTACACTACTTGAATACATGAACGGTAATTTAACGACCAATGGCAATGCTCTCCTCCGCTTCCTTATCTATATTGAAATAATTGCTTGCATGCTTAATTGCATGTTGGGCTCGTTCACTGATCAGCAAAGTCTCTGTTTCTTCGGGATTGTACTCTTGTCCCCAAGGATGCTGCTTAACCTTGCTTAATCGAAGAAGTTCTTCAGCTACTTCTTTCATCGTAGGTCGCTCTCCCCCCTTCATACTTAGACATTCCTTAGCCAGCTCAGCAACTTCCTTGATTAATTCCATATCATCTTCATGTTTAATTTCATCATCTAGAAGCTCTTGCATTTTGTTGTCTTCCATAGCAGAAAGGAATCGAGCCGAAAGATTCCTCATTTCTTCTGGTGCATCAAAATCAATTACGGGCTTGCTGGTTAGAAGCTCCATAAGAACTACACCAAAGCTGTACACATCGCTCTTGTCTGTCAGTTGGCCAGTTTGCATGTATTCTGGATCAAGGTACCCATATGTTCCTTGCACGAGTGTGACAAATTGTGCTTCATTTGTCGGAACAAGTATTGAAGCTCCAAAATCTGACACCTTTGCTGTGTAATTTTGGTCCAAGAGAATATTTGCAGACTTCACATCTCCATGGATAATTGGAGGAGATGCTGAAGTGTGTAAGTAAGCAAGTGCTTCTGCTGATTCATGTGCAATCCTTAGACGGGTTTCGAGAGAAATGTGTGATCCTTGTTTATTGGAATGGATATAATGATATAGGGTCCCATTTCGAATGAGCTCGTATACAAGTATGGGAACCTCAACCTCTAGACAACAACCTAAGATTTTTACAATGTTCTTGTGGTTAATTTGTGAGAGAATAAGCATCTCTTTTCCGAATTCTTTCTTTTTTCTCTCATTAATTATCTTACACTTTTTAATAGCTACTGTTTCATCTCTTAGAGTTCCTCTGTAGACAGTGCCATGGCCTCCTTGGCCAAGAATATTTGTAGTGTCAAAATTGTTTGTTGCTTGTTCTACCTGTTGCTTCGTGAAGATTGTAAAACCGAACCCTTGGTTTAATCTAATATTCTCCAATAGAATCCATCCCCCATATTGTTGAAAGTACTTCTCTTTTACTTTTGAAAGGTTTCTTCTTTGATGGAGCACATATATAAGAATCCCAAGAAATAATAGAGCAACAATACCAGCAGCAATTCCTGCAATATATAGGGCAAAAATGCTTTATCTTTTGAGTAAAAATTGGACAGCAAAATGCCCTATTTGTTTTGTGGTCCAATCATACACATATTTTTTTATCTTCGGATTTAAAGTTTAAAATAGTCGATCTAAACTGCTCAATATAATCTCCATATTAAAATGTGTTTGGAGATCAAATTTTATATTTTTTTTACTATTTTTTTAAATAAGTACAAAATCACTCTTTTTAGAAGATTCTAGACTATCTTAAAACAGTGATTTTGTACCTATCTAAAAATTAGTAAAAAAAATTACAAAATTGTAAAATTTGGTCTCCATACTCATTTTAATACGGGGGTTATCTTGAGCAGTTCAGATTGACTGTTTGAACTTTAAAAATAAAGATAAAGATGCGGAGCATGATTGAGGAACAAAACCAATAGGGTATTTTAACCCTACTCATTTTTTATTTGTCCTGAAAATCATTCAAAACTTCATGGAATATATCCAGAAAAGGTAGTAACATACATACCTATAAGTAGTGCTATGTTGAGATCACATTCTGTGGGATCGTTATGGTTACTACACCAGCCGAAAGGACAAGAGCAACGATATGCTCCTTCAAGATTGTGACATTTTGCTGGCGTGGAGCATGGATTTCGTTTGTGACATTCGTTAATGTCTACATGAATATGACAAAATATCTATAAGCCTACGTATTACTGCAACATATTTATAAATTCTCTCTATTCTTTTATTTTTTTTTGGGTTTGCTGAGCTGTTGACATGGCAGCTACTGTAAAAGATCAAAAGAAATATAAATAAAAATAAAAGAGAGCAAGAGCAGGAAAGAGTCAGAGAGAGAAAGACCTTGGCAGCCTCCATCAAGGTAAGGATTGCCTTCATAACCATCAGAGCAGTTGCAGATATAACCATGACCATTTACTGTCAAGCAAATACTATGATCGCTTTTGCATGGATAGGAGGATTTGTTAGTTTGTGCGATGTCGCATGTCGTGTCTTCTATGACCCAATTGATCAACACCGGCAGTGATAGAGACTCATACACAGGCAGTTGACCAACACTGGCAGTGTTGGGGAGCACAAAAGCACTAAGCTCGTCATTGGTGATGTAAGAGGTTTGGAACTTGAACGCAGCCTCCTCAACCACCGTAGCATAGCTACAATGACTAAAGTTAAACACCTCCAAGTTGTTGTTCCTCATCTCAAACCAGACCTTAACGTCAGATGTTTCTTCGGGGATTGCAGTCTTGCAACAACCAATTCCAGAGCAGGATCCATATTTTTCCAGGATTTGTAGGCTATCACAAGAAGAAAGGCACCCTACTGATGAGGAATTACTACTCAAGCCAAGGCCAAGATAAGCAAGTGTATTACACCCAATGACTGTAAATTTGTTCTTCTCGGTGTTCAGCCAGAATAACTCACCAAAGTTAAATCCCACAATATTGTAATCCACTTTCTTTGTCGTGGTGTTATAGCACCGGGAACCTACAATACTGCCTACACGTGCCTGGCCCAAGGGCAAGCTTATATTCGCAATCGGGAAAAAAACAGGGTAAGGTGTAGGTGTACCATTATTGGAAATTGCTGGACTGGACAAGTATGGTGTAGGTGTAGCATTATTGTAAGTTGTGTGGCAAGTGACAAGGTATTTATGATTCCGGGAACAATTTAGGCCAATTCCGAAAGGGTAAGGGATGGAAATTCCACCACAACTATCTTGACAACCAGGCAGAGCGATGGTGCTTGCCGATTCAATGCTTTTGATGTGGAGGAGAAGTTGGATTAGTATCATTGTCACCGCAGTACTGTATAACGCAGTACTGTATAAGGTACATACTACTTGCAACGAGTTTCTTTTTGTTTCCTTCATCATATTCATAAATAGCCTTGATTACTGAATAATCCACTAATTCTTTAGAGTCTACCAATAAAATATATGCACCGGTACTGTCGTTCGAGGCTCTTTATAAATATCAGGATTTGGCAACCAGCCAACCATACATTCATATACATCACTATTTGGAAAGGGTCAATGTTTAATTGTAATAACAATCGCAAAATAATCAGCCACACATTTATCAATATTTTGTTTCAGCCACGTACACATGCACGTATTGACTATTGAGAGAAACTGTGTGGAGCGTTTGAAAGTTCTTATATATATTGTAGACAATCGGCTTGTTAAAATACCTCTTCGAATTCAAAATGAAAGAAGGAAAATATCTTACAAAGATTTTGCTTCGCATGCAGTTGTCAATATAGCAGGATTAATCTTAAGAAGGAAATAAATTGGACCAAAAGCATCCTCTCCCTTTTCTTCTCGAGGTGAAAATTATTCTGAAAATGATTTCTGCTTTCTGTGGTGGATATGAGCCTATAATAGTATATAACACTATTAACACATAGGATACTTGGATTATAGGAAGTTAAGCCTTCAGAAATTTTTTTTAAAAACTCGTGGAGTGTATTGACAATTAAGAAATGTTACAATTTAAATCAAAATTTTAGAGGAATATATATATATATATTGCTGGTGATATAAATGTTTACAGGCAACAATCCTGGGATAAATCAGTTTTGCAGGAGAAAATTGCAATAAACAAAATTCGAAAGAAAAATCATCAATTATCAATAATTTACTTTCATTCAAACATCCACATGCATGCATCTGACATTTTTTCTTGGTTGTCTGCATCATTAACAAAACAGTCTGATGGGCAACAATGACAGCAAGGGACATTCTAAAAATAAATTAGTTCAATATAATTAATATTTACAATTGAAAATATATAAATGCAAGAAATATCACAGTTGCTAGCAACCAAAAAATATTAGGTGAAGTTCTTAATTATCGCCTGAAGGTACTCAAGGTAGTGGTGTAAACGGATTTGGATAATCTGCGGATTATCCGCTCCGAATCTTCTTATTATTTGTATCCGGATTAAACGGATACAGATAATTTCGTGATGATATAAACGGAGCAGATATACATATATATCCGGATTCGAAATTTAATATTTCAGAGCTTTCAATTCATTTCACTCTTGCGAAGTTTCCAAAAAACATACATATTCGTTTAAGTCTAAGAATTTTGGTAAGAAAATCATATAATATATTAGAATAATAGATAGGTTCTCTGAATCAATAAGCAATTAGTCATGCATAATTATTACTGTGCAAACTTAAAAAGTCCATTAAATTTTGAGAAATTTTACAAAGTGCCATTCTCTTTCAAAACATAGAACAAAATATCCTTCTTCCAAAATTTTTAACAAAATGCTCTTGTGGACCCCACTTGTTCTCTCTATTTCCCTCCCTCTCACTCATCCCAATTTACTCTCACTTATTCTTTGCTTAAGTAAAATATACAATTGTGATCTCTCATCTATATTTTGATTAATCTTTATTTTTTATGTATATAAATTATTTAGAACAAAAGAAATTAAGTGTGAAATTGTATTTGCTAAAATTAGAAAGTATAATATTAGTGTATATATATAATATTTTCAACATATTGTTCTTTTTGAAAAATTATTATAAGAAATGGTATTAAGTTATTCTATAAACTATTTTTAACTAACATATAATAATTTTAACTTATTTACCACATCATATGTTAAGAACAATTTAGTGAGATATTTATGCTTGAATAAAAAATATTATAATTATGTATAACATATCTTAAGAAATAAATAATGTCATCAGTTTTGAATCAGTTACAATGCAAGTAATATGACTCACCATTGAATATATTATGGTGAAAAATTAAAAAATAAACTTTGTTGAATCTACTAATTAATCGGACCATATATATATATGCACTTCGAAGATGTAAAAAATATATCCCAAGTCATCTCAATCACTCATTGCTATAGTATTCGAACTCAATATTTCTTGCACTTGTTATTTATTTATTAATTTCTTAAGATTATATCAAATATATAATTAGTATATTTTTATTGAAGTATAAGTATGTCACAAAATTGTTCTTAATGTGATAAAATCCCTTGTTATTGTGAAAACTAAGAATATGAAATTTATATAGAATAAACTATATAAAATGTGTATGTTAAAAATATTTATTTGTTAGATTTTTTTTTAAGAAATAAGTTAATACCATATCTTATAATATAATATTTTTTAAACACCCATATGTTGGAAATGCTCTACATTTATGTTAATATTATATTTTCTGGTTCAAATAAATAAAAATTTGATCTTTAATTTTTTTTTATTCTAAATCATTTATACACACACAAATTAAAAAGTTATTCAAAATGAGAATGAAATCACAATTATATATTTTACATAAGCAAAGAATAAATAAGAGTAAATAAAAATGAGTGAGAGTGATGGAAAGAGAGGGAACAAGTGGGGTCCACAAGAGCATTTTGTTAAGAATTTTGAAAGAAGGGTATTTTGTTCTATATTTTGAAAAAGAAGTGCACTTTATAAAATTTTGCTTAAATTTTTATCAATTTAGGTAATCAAATTAGGTAATTTATAATTATAAAATTTAGTAGAACTACTCAATATCCGACAATTATTCGCTCCATATTCGTATTTGAATCCGTATCCGTGGATTATCCGTTTCGTATTCGTATCCGTTTAAGATAGATATGGTTTTAAATTTTGATATCTGTTTACTATCCGTATCTATATCCGTCTACAGTATTAGCATTATCCGCTCCATTTACACCCCTACCTGAAGGCCACGTGATTTTTTTTTTTTGAATAAGCGAAGAGGATAAATTCTTTTCGTTTTCGTTTTTCTGTTCGTTTTTCTCTGTTCAAATCAAAGCTCTCCATTGTTTGTGTTTTCTTTGTTTATCTTTATGAGTCAGCGCACTAGTGCGACTTTTCAATTAGAGAGAGAGCATTGTAGCATTCCAATTAGAGTAGTACAGCTTATATTTTTTGTTTCTAAAGTAGCAAATTGGATTTGGAGACCCAAAACCCAGTTCACATCTCCGCTGTTGGGCTCACATCAAAACCAGGGTAGGGCAATTCTCTTTTTCAGGGTAGGGCAAAATAACAAAATTCAGTTCATGTAAACTAAATATGAATTTTCAGGATAGGGCAGTTGTACTATCTTGTGACATACTGCATCCGCCCCTGCATGCATGAATCATGAAGCAAATTGTATGGTTTTGAGCGGACATCATACTGATTTGGATCCGATGCTTATCGAAAATACCCAGCTTTATTTTTGATATGTTACTCAGCTTTTTATTATTTACTATAAAAACATACAATGCTATAAATTTTCAAGGATACCTTCATCACTTCTTACTCAAATTAACAATTACAAGTGAATTTAATCTCTTTAAGAGATCATTCTTTTAGAGTATTTTTTACAAACTAATAATTTGACAAACACTGATTATATTTTGACAATGTCTTTGTGTGATTATATTTTTCAAGGTCAACCGGAGAATGCAAACTGAGAATATAATATGAAAGAAATTTACTTGAATATATTAAAAAAAAAAATTTCTCGTAATTTTTATAAACAATATCTACAAAATCTTGTAACTGATATATAAAAAGAAGAAAATATGCCTGTTGTATTGTGCAAACCGAGACTAAACGGGTTACGATATTGACAGAACTAATTTAGCTTATGAAGTACAAACCTAATAGAGACAAAATAACAAAATTATACATGAGAGTCAAAATAGCTCTGTTAATATCATTACCGAACAAATGCAACAGCGGTTGTTAACTTAATTCGTTATTAATGGTTTCTAGAAGCGCATTACAAGTTTGACTTGACCGTTTAAAAAGTCAAGGTTAGTGTATTATATTCTAGAAGCTCCGTTGAATGTTAATTTTTTTTTTTTGAGGCTGTTATTAATTGAACTTGGAAAAGAAAAAAAACAACGTTATTAGATGCATTGAGAATGATGGTACGGTACCAACTACCAATTAAGTACGGTACCAATGATATGCAGGAGAGATTAAATATTTCGAGCTGGAACTAATCAATTGAACAGAGCAACCCCACGGAAAGAGACAATCCATGTGTTTCAGAAAATGAAGGACATAAATCATATATGTTATCAAAGTACGGAGTTCATATGGCTCTGGAACTAACTGGTACATGCAGGTACCAGCAATAAGCATGGTATTTACATTTATTAGAAACATATATAGCCATATGATGTACAAGAACTTTAAGATGAAAACCAAACAAAATTTGCCCCTCTATTAAGCATCTCAAGTCATTTCCTACTTTAGAATTAAAAGTAGTAGGCAAATTCTATATCCTTTCTTTAAAGCCACAAACCTTAAAAAAAAAAAAAATTCTATATCCCTTCTATCCCGACATAATGTAACAGAAAGAAAAAAGTAAAAACAAAAGGTAATAACAAAGAAAGAATAGAAGAAAGAAAGGTAAAAAGAAAGAAGCTGAACAAAGCCCCACAATTCCTCAACATAAGCAATCAAATTTATATTCATGCTCTTCTTTCACTATTATTGTTCTCCAATTGCATCAACGGTATAAGAGGTGGCCTGAGTGCACGATCACCTCCGTATGTTGCCCCTCTCTTAAGAGAATTCGGCAAAATTTCAGAGCTATCGCCATTAATTTTCTCACCAAATCTGAACTCATTAGGATCAATTTTAGGTGGACAGGAAAAACTCCGACTATTCTTCATAAATCCCACTGAGGCGCCGTCCCGAGGTAGCGGTACCAGTACCACCCTGTGCTCCTCATCAGTTGCTTCTGTATAAAACATGTCATCCCCTATGTCGTAGAAGTTTCCTGTTCTAACCTCTTGGGCCAGCGAGCAAGCCCAACAAAATTGCCACTGAATGCAGTCTGTCACTGACGATTGGCCACAACAGGATGGATTACCTGGCAGTTTAAATCTTTTTCTCATCTGAATCCTCCAAAACCCCCCATACAACAATGCGAATATACATAACACAATTCCTGTTCCCCCGACAACGTATCGTACTGTGACATCATCTATGTTAAGGGCAGTTATGTAAAAAATTAGTAATGGCCCAATGAATAACAACGCGAATGTGGCTATGTGCACGTACATGTTTCCCATGCCTAGCCTCTCAAGGTTCCAACCAAAGACACAGATAGTGCAAAGAGAAGAGAGAACGAAGACAGTTATGTCATCCCAACAATCAAAAAGCCCACCAATCCACTCGGGGCTAGTCACCACAACTGTTCGATTGTAAACCGTCATGAGCTCAGTTTGATCAAGTTGTGGTACAGTTGAGTTACGGTTTTCGTGTTGAGACCGTCTTTCACCATGTTCAATGTCTTCTGATGCTAGTTCTCTCTGCCTAGCAAGAGGTCCGAAAGAGGTAAACAAACCCGCTATAATTGGGGCTACTATCCCAATCGCGTATCCAAGATTCAGAGGCCAATCCGGTCGGTTGTGTCTATTATAAGCCCAAAAAAGCGCACAACAGAAGTACTGAGCGAAACATGTTAGATGGAGAAGAAATACCACAAATAACATGCTCACCCTTTCATGAGGTTTTGGCCAATTGCCCTTCGAGTAGAGATTCCTCACATCTTCTCTATCTTGTGGCTGCCATCTTAGAATAAGAACCAAATGGTGAAAAATTCTCGGGTGTTGATACACACACATAATGGTGAACAGTGCGTTTAGAATTTGATTTACCACCTCATTCCATTCTGATCTAGTTGAACTGCTCGGTATTGCGCTATTGAGAGCTCCTATCGATATTAAACCCCAAATTAATAGCCCGATTGCAACAGCTATCAACCACATAAACAAGGCAATGTTAGATGGGTCCTTGATCCATTTCTTAAACCAAACAACAAAGGTTTGCCATCTGATCTTTCTAACAAAGGGTACGCGAAAACGGTTTCTACGGTTTGGGTTAAGCTGTTCGGTTGAGGCAGCATCGCCAGTACCTTGGTTTCTGTTTTGAGCAGCACGGCGTATAGGTAACCACCGGCCTGCCATGAACCACTCTTTGGATGGAGCAGCTCTAAGAAAATCTAAAAACCTAGTTTCTTTGTGGCCATGAACAATTGCTCCCTCTTCGATTGACGGGATGTATATGGGTATGGGTATGAAATCCATAAGTTTATTTTTGGGGTCACTCTTTTGATTAAATGTGGAAGGCATGTTGGTGTCGATTTGCATTTTGATTTCAACCACTTCCTCAATTTCATTTTGTTGATGAATTGAAGGGGATGGTTTGGCCTCATTACGCATATCGGCATTAGGCATTTCCCTCATTTCACTTCTTTGATTGGATGAAGAACTCATACTGGTAAACATTGGAGCCTCAACTTCATATACATCAGCGTAGTCATCTCGGTACTGACCACTGGCATTTCGGTCTATGCTGGTTGATGAATGAGGCATTTGGTGAAGTTTTGGTGAGTTATTGTTGTTTTATTACACTTCAATTGCACAAATGTTGCTCAATCATCTGAATTGACAGAAAGAACAGGTAAATGATGTTAGAATTTTAGCTAACAAAAAATAACCTTCTGTAAGAAAAACAAGCAAACAATAGCTAAAAAGCCCCATATAAAATTGAATAGACATCACAAAAAAGTTTTATTTAATTTTAATACATGACCAAAATTCCATTGGAAGCCAGATGCTGGTGAATTTACTTATCATTGGCTAACTTTTAGATGCAAGATTTTGAAGCATTATGATTTATGACGGTGCATTTATTGGAGATATATGTTCACTGTTTGTCATTACTCCACCACAAATGCTGGTTCCTTTCCAAGAGTAGAGGTGTCTGGTGGGACTTGAATTTAAATGCTAGAGTAATTAACTAATTATTAAACACCATCAATTTTTTTAAGGAAACATTTCTATCTTTTTTAAGTCATAAGGCTATTAATTTCGTAGAAAAATAACAGTCATCATCATTCCTACTAAGTTTTTGGTTGTTCCATACACCTATCTAAATCAAACTGATGATCATGATACCCTCGAAGAATCTCTGAACACAATCAATTTAGTTTAGGAAGAACTTATACAAGATTCAAAGAATAAAAAATTAATGACACAATGGCAACTATATGATCATAAGTTATGTGCATTAATTAAGTTGTCTCTTTTCGCTATAATTTCCAAAAGGCCTTTATAAAGTCGTATATAAATTATTTAATAAAAAAAATGAAAAAAAGCTGGTTTTGATCCTTTGGATTCTATATAAATGAATCAGGCCTTTCCCGTTCTATTTACCAGAAAACAAAGATGATCCCTAAACGTGCCAATGGGGAAATTAAACTGAAAATTAGATGAAAAAAAATCAAGAGCATAGAAGAATTAGTACCTAGTAGAAGTAAAGCAAGAAGTTTCCATTCCCCAAGAGCATCAATTCCTGAATCCTTTGCTAAAATTCAGTAGTGTAATTAAGAAAGGCACAATACTAGGCTCAGCTTGAATTTATGATGAAAAATGAGAGTGTAAGAGGTGAGGAGAAGACACACATGGCATTTTGCAATTAATTATGGTGGTATCATATTGAATTCTTTGGGTAGAAGTAGTAAAATTATGTAGGGGATTAAAATTGACTTGAGGCCGTGTATGAAACGCTCTCATCTTCATTCTTCTCAACAATAAAGGAAGAACTTGATGGGGGTGGAAAGTCCAGTCATATATGGTGGATGGGTTGACTGAAAGATGAGCTTTTTTTTTGTTTTTGTTTTTATTTTTTGGTTTGTTGGATTTTAGTTATTGAAAAAGAATAGAAGAAAGAACAATATAATGGTCCCACGTTACCACTAGACTGCATATCTTTATTTTTAGTAAAATTTCATGTGCACTCCTTAAAAATCTTAAAATTACTTATTTTCTCTATAAAATTCATGAATATCATATTTGTTGATTTTTTCTATTAAAATTCATTTTTAATTTGTACAGTATCTATTTTATATTTTATTAAAAATAAAAAAAATGAAATATGTGTAGATAAATATTCTGTTTTTTTTAACTGATAGGTTTTCAAGAACAAGTGACTTCTTTTTTTTACTTATCACGCTACAATGTCATTTAGGCATATGCTTGTTTGTGTGTCACGAGTAATAAGTGAACCATATGCTCTCAAAACCGGACATTTAGAAGACTAAATATTTCTCTAAACATGTTACATATTTTTTATTTTTATAATAAAGGATAAATAATCACTTTATAAATTTAAAATGAGTTTAAATAGAAAAGTTAATAAATTGGGTATATTTTATGAGTTTTTTAAATTTAGAAGGATAAATATGATATTATGAATTATTTGTAATTTCAAGGTTTTGAGGGGTATACATGAAATTTCCCCTTCTTTGTAATTTTTTTAGTGTGACTGCATTATTTTTTTGGGGGAAGTTAGATTATACCCATCGAAACTGTTATATTTATATATTTACCAATAAAAGTCTAATTTTAGATATGCATGTAAGTTTTAATATCTCAGTATTTACCCAATGAAATGTTTAAAAGGAATTAAAAATGATATTAAATTTTAATTTGTGAAGTTTCTCTACTTATGCCGGTTATCAATTTTTGTTAGGATCTTAATAAAGATAATATAATAATGAGTTTGAAGATTGAAAGTGTTGCCTTTAATTCGTTGAGGAACATAAATTATCAAATAATGTAATTTTATAAGAATACATCAATCTCAAATAATGTAATTCAGCAATTGGATTAGAAAGGATGAGATATAATTAACTTGGAATATATTATAAAGAAATATTCAAGATTTTGAGATTTATATGAACAAATTTTCAAATTTAGATGGGTATGTATCCAATTTCTCCTTCTAGCCGGCTCCGCTGTGTCATTTTTCCCACTCTAGTGTTAACGGTAGAAAATGGAGTGGATAGAAACATTTTCATATATTTGCCCGTTATGTTAACGAAAAAAATATTATTTTTATCTGTACCTGATAAGCTAAACTAAAAAAAATCTTATCCATACTAATCTTATTGAATACGGTATGGATCAAGTAAACAGATAAAAAAGCATCATTGAATAAATATTAATAAATATTATACTTTTTATTTTTAATTATTACCATATTGGATAACGAGTAAGGAATATTCGTTATCCGTACTCTTATTTATTATATTAACAAAAAATCTACATCCTTATTTTTATCCGTACTCATACTCAATAAGTTAAAAAAAACATCTTATTTATATCCGTCTTATTGAATACAGTACATATCCGCTAAATCAGTGCCATTGACATCTCTAAATCAGTGCAAGTCATTTTAAGATCAAAATGAGGCGTGTACGTCAATTTATGGTCATAGCGACCCAAACTTTTTTTTGTGAATAAATATAAAATTTATTAGATGTGTAATAAAATATTAAAATAACTAAAAAAATATAAAACTGAAATTTTTTTAAAATTCGGTATAACGTGTCTTTACAGTTAGACCTATAATTGCATAACAAGTCAACAGCCGACAATTAATTAGGGGCAGCTTTTTTCAACAAATTGCATTCTTTGGGCCTACTTGGGTTGACTATGGAAAATGAAATTGTACATAGGGAAGTTGAAAAATAAAATTTGAATATTTTGAAGGACGATAGGTGAATCAACTGATATGATGTTCCAAGGTCAAATTTTGATCTGTGCTTCTTGGATTTTTAAGTATTTCAGGAACAGAGGAACAGCTGAGGTGATATCACTAATCACTCCCTTTGAGAAAAGTCTACAACTTCACAAAAAAATATTAAATGCTTCTAGATATGGATTTTGTGAATTTTTGATTGAACTTGCATTTTGTGATCATGTCCATAGTAACAATATACACAATAAATTCATGAATAATTAGCGTTTTATTCGTTTTTTATGTTTTCGAACCGAACTCCGAATAAAACACGAATCACAAATTATTCGTGAGAAAAACACGATTTTTTTATTTTTGTAAAAAAAAATTTGAGGGTTTTTTTTTTGCTTTCTTGTTGTACTGAATTATTTTTGAATTATAACCGAATGATGAAATTTTGATCCCGCCGAATCAAATCCGAACTATTCATTCATCACTATGATCATGTCAACGCAATATGTTGGTCCTAAAGGCACTTAGAGATGGTGAATAGGGTCTTTTAAATTTTTAATCTAAGTTAAATTAACTAATGTGTCTTGAAATTATTCTTTGTGGAAACTCGAATAACTTGGTTCTAAACTAAAAATGTAATAAAGTAAAGAGTAGTGTTTAGAGACACTTGACACGAGAGTTGTTTACGAAGTTCGGCACTAACGCCTACATCTCTGTGGCTTGCGACCTTCGAGATGATGCGCCTTTCGTTACCCAATCAGAAATGAGTACAAGGTGGAACCGGTGAGCCTTTATAATCTTCTGAGAAGTCACACGGCCTGAGCACGGAATGGTTCACGAGCCCAAGGTGAGCAACAAAGTGATTCCGTGCTCAGGCCATGTGAGCAAGAAAGGCTCAAAGGAATGGTTCACGAGCACTAAGGTGAGCAGCAAAGGCTCAAAGGAATAGGTGAGAAGGTTGATCACGCATGATCACTCTAAGAGTTTGTGTATTGATTAAATAAGTTTAAAATTGAATATGAATATTGAAGTTCAAGTGCACAAGCAACAATGGTTTTTTCGAGATCTGAAAATTCGTATTTTGAAGTTAAAGGTGGCTAGAGTGATAATCCAAAACCCTGATTTTGCTTCTATTTATAGAGAACTGATCAAAATGAAGTAATTTGGTCTTAACAATTACAACAATTGGCTAACTTACGGCCATAACGGATTTCAATGTTGTTAACCTAACGGTTGCTGAACTGTGGTAATGGTGCCATAACGGTTGGTCTTTGGAATTTCGGATGAGCCCACCGATCTAACCCGTTACGGAAACTGTTGTCATGATTTAATCCGTGGTACAACGGGTAAATGATTTATTTTATCCGTTGCAACGGTTCCTGAACCGTTACAACGGTAGGACTTACTTAGGTCAATCTCAAACTTATTTTACCAATTTTACATATTATATATCATAATATTGAGATGATGCTTCTGCTCTCCAATACCCAATGCTTCATGACTGCGCCCTTGATAAATATAGTAATTGTCCATTCATCCTTGATGTGTGTATTGTATTTTCTATAGTCATTAACCTACACAATATCTCAAGACAAGAAAACTGTAAAATTCAATTAAATATATATTTTGTAAATCTAGTCAAACATACAAGTAAATTATGGCACAATCTAACGCAATCAATAGAAAACATGATAGTTTCTGATAAAGCTGAGTGTTTATTGTTGTTTCATGGAACCATATTGCATGTAAATATTCTCCTTTTGTTTCCCTATTACAAATGAAAAATATCAAATGTTGTATTTAAGAAAATATAGGTTATTATCTGTACCCAGTTATTCTTCATTGATAATTATTATTTTTAATTAAGAGTACATATTCAAGGGTCTGAACTAAAAAAATTAGATTGGAGGCTGAAACATAAAATGCATATGGCCACTCACTGAAATTTAAATTCAAATCTCCACAACTACAAAATAAAATTATAACTACTAAACTACAATCACAGATTTAACATTTTATGAATTTAGATCCAATGAAATACCTGACCCGAGTAGAATGAGATCTCCGAGCTGTCAGTTTAAGTCCAGCACAAATCTCAAAATGGACCCATCCAATATTTCAAATAGATACTGAATTAATTTTGGCTTAGTTGAGAATATTGTACTACCTTTGGTGTGTGTATGAGGGCGGAGACTATATAAACACACCAAAGGTAGTAGAATGGACCCACCTCCAATATTTCAAATAGATACCGAATTAATTTTAGCTCAGTTGAGAATATTCTACTACCTTTGGTGTGTGTATTGGGCGGGGCTAATCTACCAAAGGTAATAAAATATTAAATAAAATATCAAATTAAATATAATATACTATTAGTTTAAATATTAAATATAATATAATATTACTTTTAAATATTATATTAGTATTAAATAAAATATTAGATTAAATATAATATAATATTAGTTTAAATATTAAATGTAATATAATATTAATTTAAATATTAGATTAGTTTAATTATTATTTTATTCATTCTCTCTATCGCTATTTTAAATATACAATCCAAACGATAGTTTTACTAATCTGAATAGTTTAAAATTAGCGCTATTATCAAATTATTCGGGTCAGCACTATTCTCAATCACTAATCCAAAATTCACTATTTTTGCACTTAAATTTTTTTTTTTTTGGAACAAAATGTAAATCAACATTTTCATATCAGTTCATGACTAAAATAATTATATTTCTTCAATTATTAAGGACCATTATTAGAAAGTGTACCTCTTCAAAAAGCAAAGAACAAAAAATTGTCCTGTCATGCTTATTTATATTGGTTAGTTGTCACTTATCAAGCTTCCACGCGTAGCGGTGAGAATGATGTTATTATATATGTTTTATACGGAAAAATTTGCCAAGATAATCATTGCTTCCTTCTGTTTCTAAATTAGATAAATAGAGCGCTGTAGATGAAAATAGAAGGAATTATTTTGATGATAAAGATTTGTACAATTTTAATAATAAATTTTACAAAAAGGAGGGCAAAGTAAATTGGAAATTAATAAATTAAATCTATTAGTATGTTATTAGACATATAGATGACTTAACAATATTTTTTTTTATAAAAAATGATGAAACATACACTAAATTTTATGATTTTTAATTTTGTACAGACACGATATGTAAATAGTAAATTTACGTATAGATTATGTTTATAATGTTGGTTTTTTAAATTAAACTTTATTTTAAAAAAAAAGGAGAGTTCAAATGCATATATATTTTGTGCCGTTATTATGGCTCTATCTTGAAGCACTATAACTTAAAATTTAAAACTTAAATATCAAAATAAAACGGTTAAATATGATCTATATCATTTTTTCTAAGTACACATAAAAGATCATGATATTTTGATTTTGCCTTGATTAGAATCAATAGCTTATACAAATACACTGATGTGGACAAATTCTTGATGTTGATAATTTAATTTATTGATTCATATAAAATCAAAATTAAAAAGTAATATTTTTTTATGTGCATATAGAGAAAATAATATAGATCAAATTGAAAACTAAAAAAAAAAAAAATTAATGTGTAAATTTTACAACTTTTGTAATTAAAATAATTAAAAAATAGAGCCATGATAAAGAAGACACAAAAAATAAAAACATTTGAATCCTCTTCTTGTAAAAAAGAAATTGTTAAAATTTGCAAAATAAAGATTCTGGACTGATCTCCTCAAATTGAAATACTGACACAAATGAACACTGATCAATATATTGTATCAGATTTAGTAGCACAGTGATCTAGATATTTTTTCAAATTCGAAACTCTTATGTATTATTACCTTAATTTTGAGACTTCCAATTCTGACAAAAAAAAATACAGGAAACATAATTATTAATCATTATTAGAATGAAAGACGCTATGCAACAACATGAGCAATAAGCAATGAAAAAAAGTACACAATAAAAATGACAAACACAATTTTCATAATATTAGTCTAGCGTACAAATAGAAATGAAATCTAAAGCTTATCATATTAAAAAGTAAATAAGAGAAATATTAGTCTAGCATACAATTTTCAATGGACTTGTGAACCCAGTTTGATCATCTTGGGCCCAAACTCGCTGTTGAAATTAAGACCTTGTGGATTGTGGGCTTTGAAAAGACCCAATTGTGTGCCTTTTTAGGTGGCGCCCTTTGTAACAGTTTGGACATATAAAAAGCATTCCATGATATTTATGGGTGATATTTTTAACACAAACTAAATACACGTAGTTTGTTTCTATATTGGCTTAAACTGTCAATAAATATCTTTCTCTAAATATATATCTGCATAAATGCGACTATACAAATGCAGCGTATTATAAATTAACACCCTGCCTATATTTGTTTTCATGTATCCATATATAATTTTCACCCTAATTAAATTAGGAAAATGAAAATAAAATGTTTCTTTCTTACACTATATATATAACAACCCATCAATATACACTACAGCATTTTTGGTCATCAGTGACCAATTTGATCGCCGGTCGCTGAAGACTAATTAAAAAAATAAAAATAAAAAATAAAAAAACTTTCGGTGACAAAACCCTTCTGTGACCGATTTGGACCGGTCGCAGAAGGGTATCTCCTAAAATATGGCCGTCAAATCCCTTTCTTTTTCACTGTCTCCGCGCATTTTAGGTTTAAACAAAAAATTCTGCTGTCGTGCCGCCCGACACTGCATCACCCGACGTCGCCTGACCCCGCCGACGCCCGCGCGCGAAAGGCCACCACTCTCGGTCTCTCACTTTCTCTCTCTCTCCGTTTTTTCTGCTTTGTTTCTGTTTTTTCTGTTTTTTTTCTGCTTTTTTCAGTTTTTTTCAGTTTTATTTCAGTTTTTTTACAGTTTTTGTCTATTTTATTTCTTTTTTCTGTTTTATTTCTTTTTTATGTTTTTATAATGTTTTTTCCTGTTTTATTTCTTTTTTTAATGTTTTATTTTTATTTTTTCTGTTTTCTTTCTTTTCTGCTTGATTTTTTTTTCTGTTTATTTCTGTTTTTTCTGTTTTATATTATGTTTTATATTCTATTTTTTCTGTTTTTTCTTCTTTTATTTCTGCTTTTTTTTTAATCTTTTTTCTGTTTTATTTCTTTTTTTTTCCAGTTTTGTTTCAGTTTTTTTTTATTTTTTCTGTTTTATTTCTGTTTTATTTTCTTTTTCTTTCTATTTTTTCTGTTTTTTTTTCTGTTTGATTTCCTGTTTTATATTCTGTTTTTTCTTCTTTTCTGTTTTTTACTGGTTTTTCCTGTTTTATATTTTGTTTTTTTTCTTCTGTTTTTTCTTCTTTTATTTCTGTTTTTTTATATTTTTTTTTTGTTTTTTTCAGTTTGTTTTTCTTTTTTCTGTTTTATTTCCATATTTTTGTTCTGTTTTGATTTCTCTTTTTTCTTTTTTTTCTGTTTTATTTTTTTTTTCTGTTTCAAATACTCTTCTGTGACCGATATCATCGGTCGCTAAAGGATCATCTGTGACTGATTTTTAACCCTTCTGTGACCGGTGACGTCAGCAGAGAGGCCATCAGTGACGAAGCAACTGCGACCAACCCATCTGTGACCGATTTACCTTTCTGTGACCGGCGCCATACCCTTCTGTGACCGATTTGGCCGGTCGCAGAAGGGTCATTTTGCTGTAGTGATATGAACTCTCAACCCCATCACCCCCAATCCAATTGCATCTATATTTGCATTTGTGTACAACAATATTGATCAATGTCTCTAAACAACAAGAGCAGCCAGTTTCACTACTCCTGGGCCAATCTTCCACCTGACCTACTACTCTCAATCGCAGACTTTCTCGATGTCACCACCTTAATCCGACCCTCCGATTCGTCACGACCAACCCATCCCATGGCTACTCTCCTCTGCTCAAAACTCCAATACCAACCCCAACTGCAGTGTCTTCACCTTTTATGACCTAAGCACCGATGCCTATTTTTCTGTCCAGATTTCCATCCCCTCCTTCGGTGAACACCACTGGATGGGCTACTACGAGGGATGGCTTGTTACCCTCGACCAGCAACGACAGCTCCACCTAATCAAGCCTCTTACGGGCACTGATGTCCTTCTCCCCTCCAATGGTTTAGAATATGAGGAGCCGAGGAAAGTAATTTTGTGCCAATGTCCTGACAACAACAACGAATTACGAGCTTTTTGTCTGACCCAAACAGGACGATTACTCTCTGCAAAGCTTGGAGATGAGAGTTGGACTTGGATAATTAATGATGACACGCATTATCATGATATAGTTGTACATCAAGGGAAAGTATATGCCATTTCAGAAGAAATTCTCTGTTGCTGTGATCTCCGAAACTTTCGTATCTTACAAATGTTTGCATTCAGTTTCCCGCATCTGTGGTGTCTAAATTACCTACTAGAGTGGAATGGTGAACTTGTCATGATGGTTATAAACTACGAAGAAGGAGAAATCAGTTTGGAAAATGACGAACTGGAGCAAATAATTAACATTGTATAAATTTAAACATAGAGATCATCAAGGCTATTGCTTGTTGATCCGTGTTTTAAGCATAGGGGATGATGTTTTGTTTTTCAGGGCCAATTGTCGATCCTATGTGGTGTCGAGTTCGGGTCGTGATGATATACAAGGAAATTGCATTTATGAGGTTGAAACATCTTATCCAAGCTATAATTTTGGAGCTTATGAGTTGGGGAAAAAGACTTATAAGCCATATTGTCCATTATATTCACTTATGCATTTTTGTCCACCTATTTGGTTCTGGCCTTGCTAATTATGAAGGCTTAAACAGTAAGTAGTTTTATTCATTCATTGAATTTAGTTTGTTCTTCTTTTTTACTTGTGCCAACTCTCCATTTTTGTCATATGTCTGGTCAATTTGTTTTTTTCTTACTTTCTTTTTTTGAGAGAGACAATTGTTTTTATTTTGATGTGGAAGCTCTTATTAATTTGTCACCTTTCATGATTAAATCTATAGTTCTACACCATTACTGAATTTTTTGTGTTATACATGGAAACAATGTTATATATTTTGTTTTGTACCTTCATTATGGCTCTATTTTTAACTAAAATAACTTGAAATTTAAAACTTAATTATTAAAACAAAACTGTTAAATATGATCTATATCATTTTCTCTATGCACACATAAAAGATCATAACATTTTGATTTTGTCTTGATTAGTATCAATAGCTTATGCAGATATACTAATGCGGATAAATTCTTGACATTGATAATTTAACTTATTGATTCTTGTAAAATTAAAATTGAAAAGTAAAAGTAATGTATTTTTTATGTATATTTTTTTCGATGTGATCTTTTCAATTTTAATTTTTCAAAATAAAGATTCTGGACTCAATTTCCTCAAATTGAAATACTGACACAAATGAACATTGATCAATATATTGTATCAGATTTAGTAGCACAGTGATCTTGATATTGTTTCAAATTCGAAACTTTTATGTATTATAGGGGCGAAAACGGAGCGAATATGGAGTGGATAGTGGTAAAGTCATATCCAAATCTCTTTTTTTACATTTTCTAGATTCGAATACGGAATGGATATTGGACATATCAAACGGATGAGGATACAAATCTGGATCAGATGGATATTTATTAAAATAATATGAAAATATTAAAAAATATTAAAGTTCATAATATTTGTCTAATTATATTGGTGAATAACATAATTTTTTCATAATATATATTAAAATATATAGTATATATATACTATTTAGATACGGATAATTCAAACGTAAAACCATATCAGTATCCTTATCCACACATATATTCGAATATCGGATATCACATCTAAGTTTTTGAATAGGGATCGAATAGGGATCGAATATTATCCATACCGTTTTCACCCCTAATTATTACCTATAATTTTGAGACTTCCAATGCTGACAAAAAAAAATACAGGAAACATAATTATTAATAATTATTAGAATTAAAGACGCTAGGCAACAACATGAGCAATAAGACATGAATAAAAGTACACAATAAAAATGACAAACACAATTTTCATAATATTAGTTCAGCATAAAAATAAAAATGAAATCTAAAGCTTATCATATTAAAAAGTAAATAAGAGATATATTTTTAATAAAAGGAGAAATGAAGAAAAGAAAACGGTATCCATTCAACGGACTTGTGAACCCCGTTTGATCATTTTGGGCCCAAACTCTCTGTTGAAATTAAGGCCGTGTGAATTGTGGGCTTTGAAAAGACCCAATTGTGTGCCTTTTTAGGTGGCGTCCTTTGTAACAGATTGGACTTTGTTGACCCGTGTCTTAAGCACAGGGGATGATGCTTTGTTTTTCGGATCCAATTGTCGACCCTATGTGGTGTCGAGTTCTGGTCGTGATGATATACAAGGAAATGAGTAGAACTAAAGTGCTCCTAGGAGCAGTGGTGAGGTTAGGATTTGATTTAAGGGTAGGCAAAAATCAGATACGGGTTCGAATAAATTAACGGGTACGAATTCAGCTTCGGATTCAAGACACAATTGAAAAAAATAGTAAGAAATATATTAATGCAAGATATATATTAAAGGTTTCAACTAAGTCAAAAATTTATAACAAATATTCGTTTACATATCAATATACAAGAAATATACTAATGCTACAAAATCAAATCAAAAACAATTTTTTGTTTAACTGAGCTCCATTACTTGCATTTCTCTTCACCGCAAGTAAATAAAGGCTCATATCATTTCAAGCCTAATGAACTAACAATTGGAACATATGACTTAATTGAAGAAGAGAGAAAAGTTTGAATGAAAGGGTATATATATTTGTTATTTGAAATTTGAAAATAATTATATAAAATGTTAAATAAATAAATGGATATAGAAGAAAAAAAATATTAAGTTTTTATAGAGATATTGAATATTATGGTGTGTTGACGGAAAAAATGGTTATTTTAGAAATTAAAAACAGCCTAAAAAAAAAGCTCTAACAGTATGCCTCTTTTGAATGTTAAAGAATTAATTTTTTAGGCTGTTTTTAATAGAAAAGAGCTTTGATGGATCAAAACATGTACGTGCTTGATATAAGAAAGGAGATATGGGCACACCGGAAATTTTTTCTAATGTTTTTCATACTTGTTGTGGATTGTGTTGGCATTAGTCAAATGTTTTTTTTTATTAATTTTTAAAGTCTGAAAGTTTGATCTTATTTTTATCTTGAAAGATCAAATTATTCTCTAATGTCTAGTAACAAATAAAACTCCATAATAAAAATGGAACATGCGTAATTTATAACTACTAATTTCTAGCTACATGGTGATATAAAAAGACACAATCATCTCTCATTCAAAATCTAAAAAAAAAGAATACATAGGTTGGCATGTTTGGTTTGAAACTTTCTAGGAAATTTGACTTGACCAAGTACAGACAGAGTCAGGTCTTGGGTCAAGGGGATTAGTATCCTTCCGAGTACCATGAACCGTTCGATGTAATCCAGTGGTCTTGATTTTATATTTTTTGAAAAGAGTGATGCCCGTTGTTATTGCTCACGCGATGACTGCTGACTAGCTCCCTCTCCCGAATACATAGTTCAGAGTGGGTCCAATGGGTGTAATGACCATTCAATATATATTAAGATTCGTGTGAACTACATTAAAACCGTGCAAGCTTGTTTTAATTTCTTGCGCACAGATCATAATGCTAATCTTACGGTAAGAGAGTTAATTGGACCTAAAATAGATCCAATGCCCATCGGACCTACTCCTATCTCCCAATGAATTCAAGTAGTGGTCCCCATCTCTCTCCTGTTTCTCTCTTTGATTTTCATTTGCTATTCCGTTTCTCACAATGAACCATTTCTCCTCCATCTCTCTTTCTCCCTCCGCCAAGCCCTCCCAAAAGCTCTCCTCCAGGCTCCAAGCTCTACCTTCACGAATCTCCTATCGCCCTCCTTTCCTCCACTGCTCAATCTCGCTCTTCCCTCGGCGGATTTCGCCTCCTCCCCTCTCTCTCCGTCCTCCTTGCAGAACTTTTGAAAGGTCACATCATTGATTATTTGATGTGAGATTTTATTTTGCATTTTCTTTTTCATTATTCTTGCAAAATATGCAAACTGTTTGATTAGTCCGTCAATTCTGATTTTGTATATAAGGAAGCGAAATCCGCAGAGAGTAGCACGAGAGTGAGCAGAGAGGACGTGGGAGTTGACCCAAAAGTTCTTGTGCGGAAAGTCGATATCTTCTCTACACGAAGAGATAGGCGAATTGCTCTCTCGTCTTCTCTTCTCGCCAAGGAAAAAGTCGTGCTGCCGATCATTTAATTTTTGCGGGCAGTCCATTGGACAGCATAGGGTACCCGGGAGGATACGGATCCTGCTCAAAGTTAGTGTACTATATTTTTAAGCAACTTTTAATGTTAAAGAATCCTTTTTTAGGCTGTTTTTAATCGAACTTGGGGTAAAAAGGAGGACAAATAGATACCCAAAAAGGAGAAAAAAAGAGATGGATAAATTGTGCCAAATTTCACGACAGAACAGTAAATATCAGTTATCAGAAAAAAAAAAAAAAAAAAAAACAACATTAATAGATGCATTTAGAATGATGGTATGGTACCAACGAGATGCAGGAGAATTTAGATATTTCAAGCTGCCACTAATCAATTGAACAGAAAGACAATCCATGTGCTTTCACAAAATGAAGGACATAAATTTGATCAACGTACAGAGTCCATATGACTCAAGAATTAACTGGTACATGCAGGTACCAGCAATAAACATGGTATTAACATAGATCACCATAGTAATCATTAATAGGCATTTATTAGAAACATAGCCATATGACGTACAAGAACATATAAAAAAAGGGAAAAAAATAACAATCTTGAGTTGTGAGGTGTAAGATGAAATATGATAAATGGATTAGAATGCCTGCTTCCTTCAATCCAAAGAAAAAAGAAAGTATAAATATCTCCATCAAACTTCTATATATAAACCAAACAAAATTTGCCCCTTTATTAAGAATTTCAAGTCATTTCCTACTTTAGAATAAAAAATAGAAGGCAAATCCTATAATCTTTCTACCTCAACATAATATAACAGAACAAATAAGTAACAACAAAGAGTAACAACAAAGAAAGAATTGAAGAAATAAATAAATTTAATCACTGTGTTGAGGAATTGTGGAGCTTTTTTCAGTTTCTTTCATTATTATTGGTCTCCAACTGCATCAACGGTATAAGAGGTGGCCTGAGTGCACGATCACCTCCATAAGTTGCCCCCATCTCAAGAGAATTCGGAAAAATGAGGGAGCTATCGCCATTAATTTTCTCACCAAATCTAGCCTCATTGGGCTCAACTTTTGGTAAACGGGAAAAACTCTTACTATTCTTCATAAATCCAACTGTTCTCAATGCATCTAACATGATTAAGTTAGATGGTGATAGTGATTGGTATACTAACATGATTAAGTTCTCTTTTTGTTTTAGAATTATGTAAATTCTAAGTTTAGAAAGAAAGAATATATTTTTGTTGATATCTTTTTTGATTGACACGCTAATTGAAGATTCATTAGTAAATTGATATCATGATATGCTAAATTTGTAATCTTTTAAATTTTTGTGTCAAGCCCTACTACCAGTATGCACGATATCTTTAATCGATATCCTCAGTCGATAATTGATATGCTATATTTTACTTCTATTTTTAACCGAAAAAAATAATTTCTTATATAATATGTTAATTTTGTTATAATATTCGAATTAGGAATTCGAATTATATTAGTATTTGATTAATATCCGATTCGTATTCGTATCCTATTAATATCCGATCAATATTCGTATCCGAAAAATAAAATAGATACGAAGATGGTTTTATCATTATCGAATCCGTATTAGATCTGTTTTCACCCCTAACTGTGTTTCTACGCTCGTATTTAATTAGATATATATTTAGAAAAATATACTTATTGAAACTTTATGCCAAAATAGAAAATAAACTAAATATGTATATTTAGTTTCTTTTTTCGTAATAGTGACACTAGTGGAATATCTACTTTTTGTATCGGGTATTTAAGCCCATCTATATCGGGTATCGGGGCGACACTGATCCGGGCGATACAAATATCAGAAGTTATCTGTATTGGGTGTTCAACCGATACAGAAATTAACTTTCAGCGTCGGTTAATAAGTAGAACCGATACAGATCTCCAAAATTGGATTTTTTAAAATATAATATAGGATCCTATTTGTATCGGATAAATAGTAAAACCCGATACAAACAATTTAACTGTATCGGTTAATTAATAAAAACCGATACTGATACAATATTTGTATCGGCTAATTAAAAAAATCCGATACTGATATACGTTTTGTATCGGTTAATTAAATAAAACCGATACTGATATATTATTTAGACATTTTTTAAAAAATTGTGAAAATACTTGTTGTATCGGTTTTTAATATAGAACCGATACAAATTTTGTTTAATTTTAAATGATTTTTTTTTCATTTCTGGCTAGCTCCCATATATTTGGCTGGCCTATATAAAAAACATGCATTCATCAATACATCCTAAATTATATTATACAACACCTAAATTGAACTAAACAAATAAATTGTTATTACAATTAGATTACACATAAATTAATTGTTCTTACAACTTATCGCATCAATCGATCCTAATTAAACTGTTCTACTTGGTTGCGATATTTCTTGTTTGAAAAACTTAACCCACTCGAAACTAATTGAATTGATCTCTGCCACAGAATATGGGGTTGCTTTCCAATCCTGCATTTTTTAATATAAAATAAGAGCGCAATTAATTATTTATTGAATAAAAACCGAATCAACAACTAAGGTTATATTTGAAAAATATAAATGCATATATACCTGTATTGACGAAAAATTATCGAGGAAGTGATTGATTATGTCATTCATGAACATCATGACAACATATGCGCATTCCCAGCTGTCCTTTTGTTGCGGGCATTATATAAAATTGTACCCAAGCAAAAAGTTAGCAATTTTTAGAAGATGTAATTCAACAATTCATAATAAACCGAAATAATTTTTAAAAATAGTAAATTTTAGTTGTAAGCACCACATTACCTTGTTCTTTATAAGCTTCAACTTATCGCTAATTCTTCAACAATCTCCACTAATTTAATCACAACCAATATATAAGATTTAAACAATACATACAAATTTAAAACACAAATTGCAAAATTACCCTAATTCTTTAATTTTTTTATAAAACTCAATAAACTTAACTAATGTAAATTAATAATTAAATGACATAGGATAGGTGGAATCAACATTTTGGGGTTACATGCATGAATTAGATAAATCAAAATGATTAGCCAATATAACTCCAATTATTTACATGCATAATTAATGTTTTAATTTTTTTTTAGGGTTACATGCATAAAATTGTGTAAATTTCCATTTTGCAATATTGTTGGTAGCTAGAGTATAAATTGTTTGTTTCAAATAGCACCATCAAAAGAGAAAGACACAAAATCATCTAATCAAGCTTAAATGATACCTAATTTTAGAGAATAACATTAAATTTGGGCAATTATTACAAACATACCTAGGTATGGTGTGCTCAAGTGATGATCTTCCCTCTCTTTATCAACTAAGAATGCCACTCTCCTCTTTAAAATAAAAAACAAAATCTAAATATCTAGCTAACTCAGATCACAAATCAGAGAACACAAAGAGAAAAAACAGCTGATTTAGTTGAGACCTCCAAAACCTATTTTTAATTCGCGCTGTTGGGGTTATAAGAAAGAGATGAATTATCTGTATCGGTTAATTAAAAAAAAAACAACACTAAAATTATTTCTGTATCGGTTATAATATTAGACGATACAAATCTGTATCGGTTTAAAAAAAAAAACGATACAAATATATCTGTATCGGTTCTCAATTAAAAACCGACACAGATTTTTCTGGATCTGTATCGGCTCTTAACACAAAATCGATACAAATAGTTTTGTGTCGGCTATTTAACTTACAACTGATACAGATCTGTGTCGGCCTTTAAAATAACCGATACAATTACATTTATAGTGTCGTTTATTAATATTAACCGATACTGATTAGTTATTGTATCGCCTAACACAAATAACCGACACAAATAGAGCGATATTGAAAGTCCTTTTTCCACTAGTGTGAACTATCATAAATATCACCCAAAATATTTCCTTAGATTCAATATTTGTTAAAATTTCCTAGATCTTATTTGGTTGAATCCAGCCCCAAACGTAAAAAAAAATAATGTTTACTGTTTTTTAATTACGATATTTTGTATGATGTAAATTAAATACTGGGTGTTTCAGTAATAAATGAAACAGTCGGTGTTTTACACCATTATAATTCTAAATTATTTGTGATGCCATATTTCAGCAATTTCACAGCAAGCCAATTGCGTATTGTTTGTATCTTATTGCAATGAACTTCTTTTATTCTCATGGATCCTATCATTTGAGAATATTCAGGGAACAACTTTTTGGGAATATGATTTTCAGATGTTGAAAACATAAAGTGCCCTTAATTAAGACGCCTGGACATCAAACATTTGTTTCCACAAGATCAAATGCCAATAATGTTGCTTACTACAAGAAAAACGACAAATGAAATTACTAAATACATGAACTAATGCAAATGAGGTTGCTAACCACAAGAACAAAGGTAAATCAGGTTTCTAAGAAAAAGAACAAAGACTAATGAGCTTGTTAAGTACTAGAACAAATGCAAATTACGTGCTAAGCACTAAAACAAATGCAAATAATGTTGCTAAGCACAAGAACAAGGGCAAATATAGTTACTAAGCACAAGAATATGGGCGAAAGAGGTTGATAAGCATATGAATAACAACATATGAGGTTGCTAAGCACAAGAACAAGGACAAAAGTAGTTGATAAGCATATGAACAATGACAAATGACGTTGCTAAGCACAACAATAAGAAAAAAAATAAGATTCCTAAGCACAAGAAAAAGAACAAATGAGGTTCTAAAAAACAAGAACAAATGGAAATAATATTGCTAAGTACAAGAACAAATCCAAATGATATTGCTAAGCACAAGAATAAGGGCAAATGAGGTTGCTAACCATAAGAACAAGGGCAAATGACGCTTCTAAGCACAAGAACAAATCCAAATGATATTGCTAAGAATAAGAACAATAGAAAAATAGGTTGATAAGCATAAGAACAAATACAAATTATGTTGCTGAAACAAGAACAAGGGAAAAATAGGTTGATAAGTAAACGAACAACGACAATTGAGGCTGTTAAGCACAAAAACAAGGGCAAATGAGGTTCCTAAGCACATGAACAAGGGCAAAAGATATTGATAAGTACAAGATTAAGGGCAAATGAGATTTCTTTACACAAGAACATTAGCAAATGCGCTAGTTAAGCACAATAACAAGGTCAAAAGTAGTTGATAAACACAAGAGCAACAACAAACAAGGTTGCTAAGCATGAAAACAATGACAAATGAGATTGTTAAGCACAATAACTAATGCAAATGATGTAGCTAATCACAAGAGCATGGGCGAATTAGGTTGCTAAGCACAAGAACAAGGGCAAATGAGGTGGCTAAGCACATGGACTAATGCAATTGATATGGCTAATCACAAGAACAATTACAAATGAGGTTGCTCGGCACAAAAATAAGGAAAAATGAGGTTTCGAAGCACAAGAACAAGGGCAAATGAGGTTGCTAAGCACAAGAACAAGGGTAATTGAGGTTGTTAAGCACACAAACAAGAGCAAATAAGGTTCCTAAGCACAAGAACAAGGGCAAAAGAGGTTCAGAAGCCTATGAACAATGACAATTGAGATTGTTAAGCACACGAATGAGGGTAAATGAGGTTCCTAAGCACAAGAACAAATGCCAATGAGGTTCATAAGCACAAGAGCAAGGGCAAAAGAGGTTGTTAAGCACACAAACATCGCCAATTGAGGTTGTTAAGTACACAAACAATGGCAAATGAGGTTCCAAAGCACGAGAACAAATGCAAATGAGGTTCATAAGCACAACATCAAGTGCATATTATGTTGCAAAGCGCAAGAACAACGACAAATGAGGTTTTTAAGCACAAGAACAAGTGTAAATGATGTTGCAAAGCACAAGAACAATGGTAAACGAGGTCAAAAAGTATATGAACTACGATAATTGAGATTGTTAAGCACACGAAAAAGGACAAATGAGGTTCTTAAGTACAAGAACAAATGCAAATGAGGTTCACAAGCGCAACATCAAGGGCAAAAGAGGTTGTTAAGAATACGAACAACGCCAATTGAGATTGTTAAGCACACAAACAAGAGAAAATGAGGTTCCTAAGCACAAGAACAAATGCAAATGAGGTTCATAAGCACAAGATCAAGGGAAAAAGTGGTTCTTAAGCACATGAACAACGCCAATTGAGTTGTTAAGCCGACAAACAAGGGCAAATGAGGTTTCTAAGCACAAGAACAAATGCAAATGAGGTTCATAAGCACAAGAACAAGGGAAAATTATGTTGCAAAGCGCAAGAACAACAACAAATGAGGTTGTCAAGCACAACAACAAGTGTAAATGATGTTGCTAAGCACAAGAACAAGGAAAAAGGAGGTTAAGAATTATATGAACAACGACAATTAATATTGTTAAGCACATGGACAACGGCAAATGAGTTTCCTAAGCACAATAACAAAATGCAAATGAGGTTCATAAGTACAAGATCAAGGGCAAAGAGGATAAGAAGCATATGAACAACGCCAATTGAGATTGTTAAACACACAAACTAGGGCAATGAGGTTCCTAAGCACAAGAACAAATGCAAATGAGGTTCGTAACCACAAAATCAAGGGCAAAAGAGGTTGTTGAGCACACAAACAACGCCAATTGAGGTTGTTAAGCACACAAACAAGGAAAAATGAGGTTACTAAGTACAATAACAAATCCAAATGAGGTTCATAAGCACAAGAACATGGAAAAATTATGTTGCAAAGCGCATGAACAACGACAAATGAGGCTGTCAAGCACAACAACAAGTGTAAATGATGTTGCTAAGCACAACAACAATGGCAAATGAGGTTAAGAAGTATATGAACAATGACAATTGAGATTGTTAAGCACACGAACAAACACAAATGAGGTTCCTAAGCACAAAAACAAATGCAAATGAGATTCATAAGCACAAGATCAATGGCAAAAGAGATTGTTAAGCAGACGAATAACGCCAATTGAGGTTGTTAAGCACACAAACAAGGGCAAATAAGGTTCCTAATCACAAGAACAAATGCAAATGATGTTCATAAGCATATGAACAAAGGAAAATTATGTTGGAAAGCACAAAAACAAGGACAAAAGAAGTTAAGAAACATATGAACAACGACAATTGAGGTTGTTAAGCACACGAACAAGGGCAAAGGGGGTTCCTAAGTTCAATAACAAATGCAAATGAGATTCACCAGCGCAAGATCAAGGGCAAAAGAGGTTGTTAACAATACGAACAACGCCAATTGAGGTTATTAAACACACAAACAAGGGCTAATGAGGTTCCTAAGGACAAGAACAAATGCAAATGTGGTTCATAAGCATAAGAATAATGAAAAATTATGTTGGAAAGCACAAGAACACGGGTAAAAGAAGTTAAGAAACATATACACAACGACAATTGAGGTAGTTAAGCACACGAACAAGGGTAAATGAGGTTCCTATGCACAACAACCAATGCAAATGAGGCTCATAAGCACAAGATCAAGGGCAAAAGAGGTTGTGAAGCACACGAACAATGCCAATTGAGGTTGTTAAGCACACAAATAAGGAAAAATGAGGTTCCTAAGCAGAAGAACAAATGCAAATGAGGTTCATAAGCACAAGAACAAGGGCAAATTATGTTGCAAAGCGCAAGAAGAACGACAAATGAGGTTGTCTACCACAACACCAAGAGTAAATGATGTTGCTAAGTACAAGAAAAAGGACAAATGAGTTTAAGAAGTATATGAACAATGACAATTAAGGTTGTTAAGCACACGAACAAGGGCAAATGAGGTTCCTAAGAACAAGAACAAATGCAAATGAGGTTCATATGAACAAGATCAAGGACAAAAGAGGTTGTTAAGCACACGAACAACACCAATTGAGGCTGTTAAGTACACAAATAAGGCAAATGAGGTTCCTAAGCACAAGAACAAATGCCAATGATGTTCATAACCACAAGATCAAGAGTAAAATTATGTTGCAAAGCTCAAGAACAACAACAAATGAGATTGTTAAGCACAAGAACAAGTGTAAATGATGTTGCTAAGCAAAAGAACAAGGGCAAAATAGGTTAAGAAGTATATGAACTACGACAATTGAGGTTGTTAAGCACACGAACAAGGGCAAATGAGGTTCCTAAGCACAAGAACAATTGCAAATGAGGTTCATAAGCACAAGATCAGGGGGGAAAGAGGTTGTTAAGCACACGAACAATGCCAATTGAGGTTGTTAAGTACACAATCAAGGGCAAATGAGGTTCCTAAGCACAAGAACAAATGCAAATGAGGTTAATAAGCACAAGATCAAGATCAAGGGCAACATTATGTTGCAAAGCGCAAGAACAACCACATATGAGATTGTTAAGTACAACAACAAGTCTAAATGATATTGCTAAGCAAAAGAACAATGGCAAATGAGATTAATAAGTATATGAACAATGACAATTGAGGTTGTTAAGCACACCAACAAGGGAAAATGAGGTTCGTAAGCACAACAACAAATGCAAATGAGGTTCGTAAACGTAAGAACAAGAAAAAATTATGTTGGAAAGCACAGAACAAGGGCAAAAGAAGTTAAGAAGCATATGAACAACGAAAATTGAGGTTGTTAAGCACACGAACAAGGGTAAATGAGGTTCCAATGCACAAGAACCAATGCAAATGAGGTTCATATGCACAAGATCAAGGGCAAAAGAGGTCGTTAAGCAAACGAACAATGCCAATTGAGGTTGTTAAGCCCACAAACAATGGAAAATGAGGTTCCTAAGCAAAGAACAAATGCAAATGAGGTTCATAAGCACAAGAACAAGGGCAAATTATGTTGCAAAGCACAAGAACAACGACAAATGAGGTTATAAATCACAAGAACAAGTGTAAATGATGTTGCTAAGCACAAGAACAATGGCAATGGATGTTCAAAAGTATATGAACAACGACAATTGAGGTTGTGAAGCTCACAAACAAGGGCAAATGTGGTTCCTACGCACAAGAACAAATGCAAATGAGGTTCATAGCACAACATCAAGAGCAAAAGAGGTTGTTAAGGACACGAACAATGCCAATTGAGGTTGTTGAACACACAAACAAGGGAAAATGAGGTTCCTAAGCACAAGAACAAGGGCAAAAGAGATTCATAAGCACAAGAACAAGGGCAAATTTTGTTGCAAAGCACGAGAACAACGACAAATGAGGTTGTTAAGCACAAGAACAAGTGTAAATGATTTTGCTAAGCATAAGAACAAGGGCAAAAGAGGTTAAGAAGCATATGAACAACGACAATTGAGGTTGTTAATCACACGAACAAGGGCAAATGAGGTTCCTAAGCACAAGAACAAATGCAAATGAGGATCATAAACACAAGATCACGGGCAAAAGAGGTTGTTAAGCACACGGAGAACGCCAATTCAGGTTGTTAAGCTCACAAACAAGGGCAAATGAGGTTCCTAAGAACAAGAACAAGGGTAAAAGAGGTTAAGAAGTATATGAACAACGACAATTGAAGTTGTTAAGCACACAGAAAAATACAAATGAGGTTAATAAGCACTAGATCAAGGGCAAAATAAGCT
Source organism: Carex arenaria (assembly GCA_964058825.1). Lineage (NCBI taxonomy): Eukaryota > Viridiplantae > Streptophyta > Magnoliopsida > Poales > Cyperaceae > Carex > Carex arenaria. The sequence goes on from CAXKVW010000693.1 coordinate 633,981, forward strand.
GTTAAGCACACGAACAACGCAAATTGAGGTTGTTAAGCACACAAACAAGGGCAAACGAGGTTCCTAAGCACAAGAAGACGGGCAAAAGAGTTTAAGAAGCATATTACCAACGACAATTAAGGATCTTAAGCACACAGACAAGGGCAAATAAGGTTCATAAGCACAAGAACAAATGCAAATGAGGTTCATAAGCACATGATCAAGGACAAAAGAGATTGTTAAGGACACGAACAACGGTAGTTGAGGTTGTTAAGCACACAAACAAGGGCAAATGAGGTTCCTAAGGACAAGAACAAATGCAAATGAGATTCATAAGCACAAGAACAAGGGCAAAAGAGGTTGTTAAGCAGACGAACAACGCCAATTGAAGTTGTTAAGCACACAAACAAGGGCAAACGAGGATCCTAAGCACAAGAACAAATGAAAATGAGGTTCATCAGCATAAGAACAAGGAAAAATTATGTTGGAAAGCACAAGAATAAGGGCAAAAGAAGTTAAGAAGCATATGAACAACGACAATTGAGGTTGTTAAGCACACGAACAAGGGCAAATGAGGTTCCTAAGCACAAGAACAAATGCAAATGAGGTTAATAAACACAAGATCACGGGCAAAAGAGGTTGTTAAGCACACGGAGAACGCCAATTCAGGTTGTTAAGCTCACAAACAAGGGAAAATGATGTTCCTAAGCACAAGAACAAGGGCAAAAGAGGTTCATAAGCACAAGAACAAAAGCAAATTATGTTGCAAAGCACGAGAACAACGACAAATGAGGTTGTTAAGCACAAGAACAAGTGTAAATGCTGTTGCTAAGCATAAGAACAATGGCAAAAGAGGTTAAGAAACATATGAACAACGACAATTGAGGTTGTTAATCACATGAACAAGGGCAAATGAGGTTCCTAAGCACAAGAACAAATGCAAATAATGTTCATAAACACAAGATCACGGGCAAAAGAGGTTGTTAAGCACATGGAGGACGCCAATTCAGGTTGTTAAGCTCACAAACAAGGGCAAATGAGGTTCCTAAGCACGAGAACAAGGGCAAAAGAGGTTAAGAAGTATATGAACAACGACAATTGAAGTTGTTAAGCACACGTAAAAATGCAAATGAGGTTAATAAGCACAAGATCAAGGGCAAAATAGGTTGTTAAGCAGACGAACAACGCCAATTGAAGTTGTTAAGTACACAAACAAGGGCAAACGAGGATCCTAAGCACAAGAACAAATGAAAATGAGGTTCATCAGCATAAGAACAAGGAATAATTATGTTGGAAAGCACAAGAATAAGGGCAAAAGAAGTTAAGAAGCATATGAACAACGACAATTGAGGTTGTTAAGCACACGAACAAGGGCAAATGAGGTTCCTAAGCACAAGAACAAATGCAAATGAGGTTAATAAACACAAGATCACGGGCAAAATAGGTTGTTAAGCACACGGAGAACGCCAATTCAGGTTGTTAAGCTCACAAACAAGGGAAAATGATGTTCCTAAGCACAAGAACAAGGGCAAAAGAGGTTCATAAGCACAAGAACAAAAGCAAATTATGTTGCAAAGCGCGAGAACAATGACAAATGAGGTTGTTAAGTACAAGAACAAGTGTAAATGATGTTGCTAAGCATAAGAACAAGGGCAAAAGAGGTTAAGAAACATATGAACAACGACAATTGAGGTTGTTAATCACATGAACAAGGGCAAATGAGGTTCCTAAGCACAAGAACAAATGCAAATAAGGTTCATAAACACAAGATCACGGGCAAAAGAGGTTGTTAAGCACATGGAGGACGCCAATTCAGGTTGTTAAGCTCACAAACAAGGGCAAATGAGGTTCCTAAGCACGAGAACAAGGGCAAAAGAGGTTAAGAAGTATATGAACAACGACAATTGAAGTTGTTAAGCACACGGAAAAATGCAAATGAGGTTAATAAGCACAAGATCAAGGGCAAAATAGGTTGTTAAGCACACGAACAACGCGAATTGAGGTTGTTAAGCACACAAACAATGGCAAATGGGATTCCTAACGGGCAAAAAGAGTTTAAGAAGTATATGAACAACGACAATTGACGTTCTTAAGCACAAGAACAAATGGAAATGAGGTTCATAAGCACAAGATCAAGGGCAAAAGAGATTGTTAAGGACATGAACAACGCTAGTTGAGGTTGCTAAGCACACAAACAAGGGCAAATGAGGTTCCTAAGTACAAGAACAAATGCAAATGAGATTCATAAGCACAAGAACAATGGCAAAAGATATTATTAAGCAGACGAAGAACGCCAATTGAAGTTGTTAAGCTCACAAATAAGGGCAAATAAGGTTCCTAAGCACAAGAACGAATGAAAATGAGGTTCATCAGCATAAGAACAAGGAAAAATTATGTTGGAAAGCACAAGAAAAAGGGCAAAAGAATTTGAGAAGCATATGAACAACGACAATTGAGGTTGTTAAGCACACGAACAATGGTAAATGATGTTCCTAAGCATAAGAACCAATGCAAATGAGGTTGATCAGCACAAGATCAAGGGTAAAAGAGGTCGTTAAGCACACGAACAATGCCAATTGAGGTTGTTAAGCACACTAACAGGGAAAAATGAGGTTCCTAAGCACAAGAAAAATAGTAAATTATGTTGCAAATCGCAAGAATAACGACAAATGAGGTTGTGAAGCACAAGAATAAGTGTAGATGATGTTGCTAAGCACAAGAACATTAGCAAAGGAGGTTCAAAAGTATATGAACAACGACAATTGAGGTTGTTAAGCACATGAACAGGGGCAAATGAAGTTCCTAAGCACAAGAACAAATACAAATGAGGTTCATAAGCACAAGATCAAGGGCTAAAGAGGTTGTTAAGCACACGAACAATGCCAATTGAGGTTGTTAAGTTCACAACAATGGAAAATGACGTTCCTAAGCACAAGAACAAATGCAAATGAGGTTCATAAGCACAAGAACAAGCGAAAATTATGTTGGAAAGCGCAAGAACAACGACAAATGAGGTTGTCAACCACAACAACAATTGTAAATGATGTTGTTAATCACAACAACAATGACAAATGATGTTAAGAAGTATATGAACAACGACAATTGAGGTTGTTAAGCACACAAACAAGGGCAAATGAGATTCCTAAGCACTAGAACAAATGCAAATGAGGTTCATAAGCACAAGAACAAGGGCAAATTATGTCGCAAAGCGCAAGAACAACTACAAATGAGATTGTTAAGCACAAAAACAAGTGTAAATGATGTTAGTAAACACAAGAACAATGGCAAAAGAGGTTAAGAAGTATATGAACAACGACAATTGATGTTGTTAAGCACACGAAAAAAAGGCAAATGAGGTTCCTAAGCACAAGAACAATTACAAATGAGGTTCGTAAGCACAACATCAAGGGCAAAAAAGGTTGTTAAGCAGACAAACAATAATGCCAATTGAGTTTCTTAAGAACACAAAAAAGAGAAAATGAGGTTCCTAAGCACAAGAACAAATACAAATGAGGTTCATAAGCACAAGAACAAGGGCAAATTATGTTGCAAAGCGCAAGAACAACGACAAATGAGATTGTCAACCACAACAATAAGTGTTAATGATGTTGCGCACAACAACAATGGCAAATGATCTTAAGAAGTATATGAACAACGACAATTGAGGTTGTTAAGCACACGAACAAGGGCAAATGAGGTTCCTAAGCACAAGAAAAATGCAAATGCGGTTGATAAGCACAAGATCAAGGGCAAAAGAGGTTGTTAAGCAGAGGAACAACACCAATTGAAGCTGTTCAGCACACAAACAAGGGCAAATGATGTTCTTATGAACAAAAACAAATGCAACTGAGGTTCATAAGCATAAGAACAAGGGAAAATTATGTTGGAAAGCACAAGAACATGGGCAAAAGAAGTTAAGAAGCATATGAACAACGACAATTGAGGTTGTTAAGCACACGAACAAGGGCAAATGAGCTTCCTAAGTACAAAAACAAATGCAAATGAGGTTCATAAGCACAAGGTCAAGGGCAAAAGCGGTTATTAAGCACACAAACAAGGGCAAATGAGGTTCCTAAGCACAAGAACAATGGCAAAAGAGGTTAAGAAGCATATGAACAACGACAATTGAGGTTGTGAAGCACACGAACAAGGGCAAATGAGGTTCCTAAGCACAACAACAAATGCAAATGAGGTTCATAAGTACAAGATCAAGGGCAAATTATGTTGCAAAGCGCAAGAACAACGACAAATGAGGTTGTTAATCACAAGAACAAGTGCAAATGATGTTGCTAAGCACAAGAACAACGGCAAAACAGGTTAATAAGTATATGAATAACGACAATTAAAGTTGTTAAGCACACGAACAAGGGCAAATGAGGTTCCTAAGTACAAGAACAAATGCAAATGAAGTTCACAAGCACAAGATCAAGGCAAAAGAGGTTGTTAAGAATACGAACAATGCCAATAGAGATTGTTAAGCACACAAACAAAAGAAAATGAGGTTCCTAAGCACAAGAACAAATGCAAATGAGGTTCATAAGCACAAGATCAAGGGAAAAAGAGGTTGTTAAGCACATGAACAATCCAAATTGAGGTTCTTAATCACACAAACAAGGGCAAATGATGTGCCAAAACACATGAACAAATGCAAATGAGGTTCATAAGCACAAGAACAAGGGAAAATTTCATTGCAAAGCGCAAGAACAACGACAAATGAGTTGTCAAGCACAAAAACAAATGTAAATGATGTTACTAAGCACAAGAACAATGGCAAAGGAGGTGAAGAAGTATATGAACAACGACAATCGAGGTTCTTAAGCACACAAGCAATGGCAAATGAGGTTCCTAAGCACAAGAACAAATGCAAATGAGGTTCATAAGCACATGATCAAGAGCAAAAGAGGTTGGCGCACGAATAATGACAATTGAGGTTGTTAAGCACACAACAAAGGGAAAATGAGGTTCCTAAGCACAAGAACAAATGCAAATGAGGTTCATAAGCACAAGATCAAGGGCAAATTAAGTTGCAAAGCACAAGTACAACCACAAACGAGATTGTTAAGCACAAGAAGAAGTGTAAATGATGTTGCTAAGCACAAGAACAAGGGCCCAAGAGGTTAGGAAGTATATGAACAACGACAATTGATTTGTTAAGCACACGAACAAGGGCAAATGGGGTTAATAAGCACAAGAACAACTGCAAATGAGGTTCGTAAGCACAAGATCAAGGGCAAAAGAGGTTGTTAAGCAGACGAATAACGCCAATTGAGGTTGTTAAGCACACGAATAAGGGAAAATGAGGTTCCTAAGCACTATAACAAATGCAAATGAGGTTCATAAGCATAAGATTAAGGGCAAAAGAGGTTGTTAAGCACACGAACAATGCAAATTGAGGTTGTTAAGCACACAAACAATGCAAATTGAGGTTCTTAAGCACACCAACAAGGGAAAATGAGGTTCCTAAACACAAGAACAAATGCAAATGAGGTTCAGAAGCACAAGAACAAGGGCAAATTATGTTGCAAAGCGCAAGAACAATGACAAATGAGGTTGTCAAGCACAAGAACAAGTGTAAATGATGTTGATAAGCATAAGAACAATGGCAAAGGTTGTTCAAAAGTATATGAACAACGACAATCGAGGTTGTTAAGCACACAAACAAGGGCAAATGAGGTTCCTACGCACAAGAACAAATGCAAATGAGGTTCATAAGCACAACATCAAGGGCAAAAGAGATTGTTAAGGACACGAACAATGCCAATTGAGGTTGTTAAACACACAAACAAGGGAAAATGAGGTTCCTAAGCACAAGAACAAGGGCAAAACAGGTTCATAAGCACAAGAACAAGGGCAAATTATGTTGCAAAGCACGAGAACAACGACAAATGAGGTTGTTAAGCATAAGAACAAGTGTAAATGATGTTGCTAAGCATAACAACAAAAGCAAAAGAGGTTAAGAAGCATATGAACAACGACAATTGAGGTTGTTAATCACACGACCAAGGGCAAATGAGGTTCCTAAGCACAAGAACAAATGCAAATGAGGTTCATAAACACAAGATCACAGGCAAAAACGGTTGTTGAGCACACGGAGAATGCCAATTCAGGTTGTTGAGATCACAAACGAGGGCAAATGAGGTTCCTAAGCAGAAGAACAAGGGCAAAAGAGGTTAAGAAGTATATGAACAACGACAATTGAAGATGTTAAGCACACGGAAAAATGCAAATGAGGTTAATAAGCACAAGATCAAGGCCAACATAGGCTGTTAAGCACACGAACAACGCAAATTGAGGTTGTTAAGCACACAAACAAGGGCAAACGAGGTTCCTAAGCACAAGAAGACGGGCAAAAGAGTTTAAGAAGTGTATGAATAACGACAATTGAGGATCTTAAGCACACGGACAAGGGCAAATGAGGTTCATAAGCACAAGAACAAATGCAAATGAGGTTCATAAGCACAAGATTAAGGGCAAAAGAGATTGTTAAGGACACGAACAACGCTAGTTGAGGTTGTTAAGCACGAGAACAACAACAAATGAGGTTCCTAAGCACAAGAACAAATGCAAATGAGATTCATAAGCACAAGATCAAGGGCAAAAGAGGTTGTTAAGCAGACGAACAACGCCAATTGAAGTTGTTAAGCACACAAACAAGGGCAAATGAGGCTCCTAAGCACAAGAACAAATGAAAATGAGGTTCATCAGCATAAGAACAAGGAAAAATTATGTTGGAAAGCACAAGAACAAGGGCAAAAGAAGTTAAGAAGCATGTGAATAACGACAATTGAGGTTGTTAAGCACACGAACAAGAGCAAATGAGGTTCTTAAGCACAAGAACAAATGGAAATGAGGTTCATAAACACAAGATCACTGGCAAAAAAGGTTGTTAAGCACACGGAGAACGCCAATTCAGGTTGTTAAGCTCACAAAAAAGGGGAAATGATGTTACTAAGCACAAGAACAAGGGAAAAAGAGGTTCATATGCACAAGAACAAGGGCAAATTATGTTGCAAAGCGCGAGAACAACGACAAATGAGGTTGTTAAGCACAAGAACAAGTGTAAATGATGTTGCTAAGTATAAGAACAAGGGCAAAAGAGGTTAAGAAACATATGAACAACGACAATTGAGGTTGTTAATCACACGAACAAGGGCAAATGAGGTTCCTAAACACAAGAACAATTGCAAATGAGGTTCATAAACACAAGATCACGGGCAAAAGAGGTTTGTAAGCACACGAAAAATGCCAATTCAGGTTGTTAAGCTCACAAACAAGGGCAAATGAGGCTCCTAAGCACAAGAACAAGGGCAAGAGAGGTTAAGAAATATATGAACATCGACGATTGAAGTTGTTAAGCACACGGAGAAATGCAAATGAGGTTAATAAGCACAAAATCAAGGGCAAAATAGGTTCTTAAGCACACGAACAACGCGAATTGAGGTTGTTAAGCACACAAACAATGGCAAATGAGGTTCCTAACGGGCAAAAGAGTTTAAGAAGTATATGAACAACGACAATTGAGGTTCTTAAGCACACAGACAAGGGCAAATGAGGTTCATAAGCACAAGAACAAATGCAAATGAGGTTCATAAGCACAAGATCATGGGCAAAAGAGATTGTTAAGGACACGAACAACGCTAGTTGAGGTTGTTAAGCACACAAACAAGGGCAAATGAGGTTCCTAAGCACAAGAGCAAATGAAAATGAGGTTCATCAGCATAAGAACAAGGAAAAATTATGTTGGAAAGCACAAGAACATGGGCAAAAGAAGTTAAGAAGCATATGAACAACGACAATTGAGGTTGTTAAGCACACGAACAAGGGTAAATGATATTCCTAAGCATAAGAACCAATGCAAATGAGGTTGATCAGCACAAGATCAAGGGCAAAAGAGGTCGTTAAGGACACGAACAATGCTAATTGAGGTTGTTAAGCACACTACCAAGGAAAAATGAGGTTCCTAAGCACAAGAAAAAGGGTAAATTATGTTGCTAATCGCGAGAACAACGACAAATGAGGTTGTGAAGCACAAGAACAAGTGTAGATGATGTTGCTAAGCACAAGAACATTGGCAAAGGAGGTTCAAAAGTATATGAACAACGACAATTGAGGTTGTTAAGCACACGAACAAGGGCAAATGAAGTTCCTAAGCACAAGAACAAATACAAATGAGGTTCATAAGCACAAAATCAAGGGCAAAAGAGATTGTTAAGCACACGAACAATGCCAATTGAGGTTGTTAAGCACACAACAATGGAAAATGAGGTTCCTAAGCACGAACAAATGTAAATGAGGTTCATAACCACAAGAACAAGCGAAAATTATGTTGGAAAGCGCAAGAACAACGACAAATGAGGTTGTCAACCTCAACAACAATTGTAAATGATGTTGTTAATCACAACAACAATTGCAAATGATGTTAAGAAGTATATGAACAACGACAATTGAGGTTGTTAAGCACACGGACAAGGGCAAATGAGGTTCCTAAGCACAAGAATAAATGCAAATGAGGTTCATAAGCACAAGATCAAGGGCAAAAGAGGTTGGCCCGCGAATAATGACAATTGAGGTTGTTAAGCACACAAAAAATGGAAAATGAGGTTCCTAAGCACAAGAACAAATGCAAATGAGGTTCATAAGCACAAGATCAAGGGCAAATTATGTTGCAAAGCACAAGAACAACCACAAACGAGACTGTTAAGCACAAGAAGAAGTGTAAATGATGTTGCTAAGCACAAGAACAATGGAAAAAGAGGTTAGGAAGTATATGAACAACGACAATTGATTTGTTAAGCACACAAACAAGGGCAAATGAGGTTCAGAAGCACAAGAACAACTGCAAATGAGGTTCGTACGCACTAGATCAAGGGAAAAAAAGGTTGTTACGCAGACGAACAACGCCAATTGAGGTTGTTAAGCACACGAATAAGGGAAAATGAGGTTCCTAAGCACAAGAACTAATGCAAATGAGGTTCATAAGCATAAGAACAAGGGAAAATTATGATGGAAAGCACAATAACAAGGGCAAAAGAAGTTAAGAAGCATACGAACAACCACAATTGAGGTTGTTAAGTACACGAACAAGGGCAAATGAGATTTGTAAGCTCAAGAACAATTTCAAATGAGGTTCATAAGCACAAGATCAAGGGCAAATTATGTTGCAAAGCGCAAGAATAAATACAAATGAGATTGTTAAGCACCATGACAAGTGTAAATGATGTTGCTAAGCACAACAACAAGGGCAATAGAGGTTAAGAAGTATATGAACAACGACAATTGTGGTTGTTAAGAATACGAACAATGCCAATAGAGATTGTTAAGCACACAAACAAAAGAAAATGAGGTTCCTAAGCACAAGAAAAAAATGCAAATGAGGTTCATAAGCACAAGATCAAGGGAAAAAGAGGTTGTTAAGCACATGGACAATGCAAATTGAGGTTGTTAATCACACAAATAAGGGCAAATATGGTTCCTAAGCACAAGAACAAATGCAAATGAGGTTCAGAAGCACAAGAACAAGGCCAAATTATGTTGCAAAGCGCAAGAACAACCACAAATGAGGTTGTAAAGCGCAAGAACAAGTGTAAATGATGTTGCTAAACACAAGAACAATGGGAAATGAGGTTAAGAAGTATATGAACAACGACAATTGAGGTTGTTAACCACAGGAAGACGGGCAAATGATGTACCTGAGCACAAGAACAAATGTAAATGAGGTTCATAAGCACCAGATCAAGGGCTAAAGAGGTTGTTAAGCACACGAATAACGCAAATTGAGGTTGTTAAGCACATAAACAAGGGAAAATGAGGTTCCTAAACACAAGAACAAATGCACATGAGGTTCATAAGCACAAGATGAAGGGCAAATTATGTTGCAAAACGCAAGAACAACGATAAATGACGTTGTTAAGCACAAGAACAAGTGTAAATGATGTTGCTAAGCACAAGAAAAAGGGCAAAAGAGTTGAAGAAGCATATGAACAACGCCAATTGAGGTTGTTAAGCACACGAACAAGAGCAAATGAGGTTCCTAAGCACAAGAACAAATGCAAATAAGTTGCATAAGCACAAGATACAAGATCATGGCAAAAGAGATTGCTAAGCGTGTACAATGCCAAATGAGGTTGTTAAGGAGACAAACAAGGGCAAATGAGGTTCCTAAGCACAAGAACAAGGGCAAAAGAGGTTAAGAAGTATATAAACAACGACAATTGAGGTTGTTCAGCACACAGAAAAGGATAAATGAGGTTCCTAAGCACACAAGAACAAATGCAAATGAGGTTCATATAAGCACAAGATCAAGGGCATAAGAGGTTGTCAAGCACACGAACAACGCCAATTGAGATTGTTAAGTACACAAACAAGGGCAAATGAGGTTCCTAAGCACAAGAACAATTGCAAATGAGGTTTATAAGCACAAGATCAACGGCAAAACAGGTTGTTAAGCACACGAACAATGCCAATTGAGGTTGTTAAGCACACAAACAAGGAAAAGTGAGGTTCCTAAGCACATGAACAATGCAAATTGAGGTTCTTAAGCACACCAACAAGGGCAAATGATTTCCTAAACACAAGAACAAATGCAAATGAGGTTCATAAGCATAAGAACAAGGGCAAATTATGTTGCAAAGCGCAAGAAAAACGACAAATGAGGTTGTCAAGCACAAGAACAAATGTAAATAATGTTGCTAAGAACAAGAACATTGGCGAAGGAGGTTAAGAAGTATATGAACAACGACAATTGAGGTTGTTAAGTACACGAACAAGGACAAATGAGATTCCTAAGCACAATAACAAATACAAATGAGGTTCATAAGCACAAGATCAAGGGAAAAAGAGGTTGTTAAGCCAACGAACAACGCAAATTGACGTTGTTAAGCACACAAACAAGGGCAAATGAGGTTCCAAATCACGAGAACAAATGCAAATGAGGTTCATCAGCACAAGATCAAGGGCAAATTATGCTGCAAAGCGCAAGAACAACCACATATGAGATTGTTAAGCAAAAGAACAATGATATGTGAGGTTAAGAAGTATATGAACAATGACAATTGAGGTTGTTAAGCACACAAAAAGGGCAAATGAGGTTCGTAAGCACAAGAACAAATGCAAATGAGGTTCATAAGCGTAAGAACAAGGAAAAATTATGTTGGAAAGCACAAGAACAAGGGCAAAAGAAGTTAAGAAGCATATGAACAACGACAATTGAGGTTTTTAAGCGCACGAACAAGGGCAAAATGAGGTTCCTACGCTCAAGAACAAATACAAATGAGACTCAGAAGCACAAGGTCAAGGGCAAAAGAGGTTGTTAAGCACACAAACATGGACAAATGACTAAGCACAAGAACAAGGTCAAGGTCAATTGAGGTTGTTAAGCACACAAACAGGGGCAAATGAGGTTCCCAAGCACAAGAACAAATGCAAATGAGGTTCATAACAAGTTAAGAAGCCTATGAACACCGACAATTGAGGTTGTTAAGCACACGAGCAAGGGCAAATGTGGTTCCTAAGCCCAAGAACAAATGCAAATGAGGTTCATAAGCACAAGATCAAGGGCAAATTATGTTGCAAAGCGCAAGAACAATCACAAATGAGATTATTAAGCACAAAAACAAGTGTAAATGTTGTTGCCAAGCACAAGAACAAGGGCAAAAGAAGTTAATAAGTATATGAACAACAACAATTGAGGTAGTTAAGCACACGAACAAGGGTAAATGAGGTTCCTAAGTACAAGAACAAATACAAATGAGGTTCATAAGCACAAGATCAAGGGCAAAAGAGGTTATTAAGTAGACGAACAACGCCAATTGAGGTTGTTAGGCACAGAAACAAGGGCAAATGGGGTCCTAAGCACAAGAACAAAAGCAAATGAGGTACATAAGCACAAAATCAAGGGCAAATTATGTTGGAAAGCGCAAGGACAACGACAAATAAGGTTGTTAACCACAAGAACAAGTGTAAATGATGTTGCTAAGCATAAGAACAAGGGCAAAATAGGTTAAGAAGCATATGAAGAACGATAATTGAGGTTGTTAAGCACACGAACAAGGGCAAATGAGGTTCCTAAGCACAAGAACAATGCAAATGAGATTCATAATTTTAAGATCAAGGGCAAAAGAGATTGTTAAGCACACGAACAACGTCAATTGAGGTTGTTAAGCACACAAACATGGGCAAATGAGGTTCCTAAGCACAAGAACAACAGCAAAAGAGGTTAAGAAGTATATGAACAATGACAATTGAGGTTGTTAAGCACACGGAGAAGGGAAAATGAGATTCCTAAGCACAAAAACAAATGCAAATGTGGTTCATAAGCACAATATCAATCGTAAAAGAGGTTGTTAAGCAGACGAACAATGCCAATTGAGATTGTTAAGCACACGAAGAAGGGCAAATGAGGTTCCTGAGCACAAGAATAAATGCAAATGAAGTTCATAAGCACAAGATCAAGGGCAAAAAAGATTGTTAAGCACACAAACAAGGAAAAATTATGTTGAAAAGCACAAGAACAAGGGCAAAAGAAGTTTAGAAGCTTATGAACAACGACAATTGAGGTTGTTAAGCACACGAACGAGGGCAAATTTGGTTCCTAAGCATAAGAACAAAAGCAAATGAGGTTCATAAGGACAAGATCAAGGGCAAAAGTGGTTGTTAACCACACGAACAACGCTAATTGAGGTTGTTAAGCACACAAACAAGGGCAAATGGGGTTCCTAAGCTTAAGAACAAGGGCAAAAGAGGTTAAGAAGCATATGAACAACGACAATTGAGGTTGTTAAGCACATGAACAAGGGCAAATGAGGTTCCTCAGCACAAGAACAAATGGAAATGAGGTTCATAAGCGCAAGATCAAGGGCAAATTATGTTGCAAAGCGCAAGAACAACCACAAATGAGATTGTTAAGCACAAGGACAAGTGTAAATGATGTTGCTAAGCACAAGAACAAGGGCAAAAGAGCTTAAGAAGTATATGAACAACGACAATTGAGGTTGTTAAGCACACGGACAAGGGCAAATGTGGTTCCTAAGCACAAGAACAAATGCAAATGAGGTTCATAAGCACAAGATCGAGGGCAAAAGAGGTTGTTAAGCACACGAACAGCGCCAATTAAGGTTGTTAAGTACCCAAACAAGGGCAAATGAGGTTCCTAAGCACAAGAACAAATGCAAATGAGGTTCATAAGCACAATACCAAGGGCAAAACAGGTTGTCGCACACGAACAATGCCAATTGAGGTTGTTAACCACACAAACAAGGGAAATTGAGGTTCCAAAGCAGAAAAACAAATGCGAATGAGGTTCATAAGCACAAGATCAAGGGCAAATTATGTTGCAAAGCGCAAGAACAACGACAAATGAGGTTGTTAAGCACAAGAACAAGTGTAAATGATTTTGCAAAGCACAATAACAATGGCAAAAGAGGTTAAGAAGCATATGAATAATGACAATTGAGATTCTTAAGCACACGAACAAGGGTAAATGAGGTTCCTAAGAACAAAACCAAATGCAAATGAGGCTCATCAGCACAAGATCAAGGTCAAAATAGGTTGTTAAGCAGACGAACAACGCCAATTGAGGTTGTCAAGCACACAAACAAGGGCAAATTAGGTTCCTAAGCACAAGAAAAAAATGCAAATGATGTTCATAAGCATAAGATCAAGAAAAAATTTGTTGAAAAACACAAGAACAAGGACAAAAGAAGTTAAGAGGCATATGAACACCGACAATTGAGGTTGTTAAGCACACGAACAAGGGCAAATGAGGTTCCTAAGTAGAAGAACAAATGCAAATGAGGTTCATAAGCACAAGATCAAGGGCAAAAGAGGTTGTTAAGTACATGAACAACGCTAATTGAGGTTGTTAAGCACACAAACAAGGGCAAATGAGGTTCCTATGCACAAGAACAAGGGCAAAAGACGTTAAGAAGCATATGAACAACGACAATTGAGGTTGTTAATCAGACGAACAAGGGCAAATGAGGTTGCTAAGCACAAGAACAAATGCAAATGAGGTTCATAAGCACAAGATCAAGGGCAAAAGAAGTTGTTGAGCACACCAATAACACCAATTGTGGTTGTTAAGCACACAAACAAGGAAAAATGAGGTTCCTAAGCACAAGAACAAATACAAATGAGGATCATAAGCACAAGATCAAGGAAAAATTATGTTGCAAAGCGCTAGAACAACGACAAATGAGGTTGTTAAGCACAAGAAAAAGGACAAAAGAGGTTAAGAAGCATATGAACAACGACAATTGTGATTGTCAAGCACACGAACAAGGGTAAATGATGTTCCTAAGCACAAGAACAAATAGAAATAAGGTTCATAAGCACAAGATCATGGGCAAAAGAGGTTGATAAACACACGAACAACGCCAATTGAGGTTGTTAAGCAGACAAACAATGAGAAATGAGGTTGCTAAGCACAAGAACAAGAGCAAAAGAGGTTAAGAAGGATATGAACAGCGACAATTGTGGTTGTTAAGCACAGTGACAAGGGCAAATGAGCTTCCTAAGCACAAGAACAAATGCAAATGAGGTTCATGAGCACAAGATCAAGGGCAAATTATGTTGCAAAGCGCAAGAACACCAACAAATGAGGTTGTTAAGCACAAGAACAAGTGTAAATGATTTTGCTAAGCACAAGAACAAGGGCAAAAGAGGTTAGGAAACTTATGAACAATGACAATTGAGATTGTTAAGCACACGAACAAGGGTAAATGAGATTTCTAAGCACAAGAACAAATGCAAATGAGGTTCATAAGCACAAGATCAAGGGGAAAAGAGGTTGTTATGGTTGCTATGCACAAGAACAAGGGCAAATCTGGTCGATAAGCACAAGATCAAGGGCAAATCTGGTTGATAATCACAAGATGAAGGGCAAATGATGTTGCTAAGCACAATAACAACAACAAATGAGCTTGTTAAGCACAAGAGCAAGGGCAAATAGGGTTCCCAAGTACAAGAACAAATGCAAATGAGGTTCATATGCACAAGATCAAGAGCATATAATGTTGCTAAGCAGAGGAACAACTGTAAATGAGATTACTAAGCACTAGTAAAAGGGCAAATGAGCTTTATTTACACAAGAACATTGGCAAGTGCGCTTGCTAAGCATAATAAGAAGGGAAAATGAGCTTTCTTTGCACAAAAACATTGGCAAATGCCCTTGCTCAGCCCAATAACAAGGACAAAAATAGTTGATAAGCACAAAAAAACAAGAAATGAGGTTGCTAATAATAAAAACAATGACAAATAAAGTTGTTAAGCATAAGAACAAATGCAAATGATATTGCTAATCACAAGAACAGGGCAAATTAGATTGCTAAGCACAAGAAACAGGGCAAATGAGGTGGCTAAGCACATGAACTAATGCAAATTATATTGTTAATCACAAGAACAATGACAAATGAGTTTGTTAAGCACAAAAATAATGCCAATTGAAGTTCCTAAGCACAAGAACAAGGGCACATGAAGTTGTTAAGCCCAAGAAAAAATGCAAATAATATTGCTAAGCACAATACCAACAAGAAATGAAGTTGCAAGAACTAATGCAAATAAATTTTGCTAAGAACAAAAACAAAGGCAAATGAGGTTCCTAAGTGCAAGAACTAATGCAAATAAAGTTGCTAAGCACATGAACAAAAGCAAATGATGTTTCTAATTGCAAGAATAAGGGCAAATGAGGTTGCTAAGTATAAGAGCAAGGGAAAATGACGTTTCTAAGCACAAGAACATATGCAAATGATGTTGTTAAGAACAATAACAATGGAAAAAGAGGTTGATAAGCATAAGAACAAATGCAAAAGATGTTGCTAAAGAAAGAACAAGGGGAAAAGATGTTGATAAGGATATAAACAACGACAATTGCAATTGTTAAGCACATGAACAAGGACAAATGAGGTTGCTAAGCACAAGAACAAGGGCAAATCAGATCAATAAATACAAGATCAAGGGCAAATGATGTTGTTAAGCACAAAAACAACAACAAATGAGTTTGTTAAGCACAAGAGCAAGGGCAAATAGGGTTCCCAAGTACAAGAACAAATGCAAATGAGGTTCATATGCACAAGATCAAGGGCATATAATGTTGCTAAGCAGAGGAACAACTGTAAATGAGATTACTAAGCACTAGTAAAAGGGCAAATGAGCTTTATTTACACAAGAACATTGGCAAATGCGCTTGCTAAGCATAATAAGTTAGGCAAATGAGCTTTCTTTGCACAAATACATTGGCAAATGCGCTTGCTCAGCCCAATAACAAGGGCAAAAATAGTTGATAAGCACAAAAAAACAAGAAATGAGGTTGCTAAAAATAAAAACAATGACAAATAAAGTTGTTAAGCATAAGAACAAATGTAAATGATATTGCTAATCACAAAAACAGTGCAAATTAGATTGCTAAGCACAAGAAACAGGGCAAATGAGGTGGCTACGCACATGAACTAAAGCAAATTATATTGTTAATCACAAGAACAATGACAAATGAGTTTGCTAAGCACAAAACTATGGCCAATTGAGGTTCCTAAGCGCAAGAACAAGGGCACATGAGGTTGTTAAGCCCAAGAAAAAATGCAAATAATATTGCTAAGCATAAAACCAACAAGAAATGAAGATGCTAAGAACAAAAACAAAGGCAAATGAGATTCATAAGCACAAGAACAAATGCAAACGAAGTTGCTAAGTACACGAACAAATGCAAATAATGTTGCTAAGTGCAAGAATAAAGGCAAATGAGGTTGCTAAGCATAAGAACAAATGCAAATGATATAGCTAAGAACAAGAACAGTGGCAAAACAGGTTGATAAGCATAAAAACAAATGCAAATGATGTTGCTAAAGCTAGAACATAGGGAAAAGAGGTTGATAAGGATATAAACAACGACAATTGCGATTGTTAAGCACATGAACAAGGGCAAATGAGATTGCTAAGCACAAGAACAAGGGCAAATCAGATCGATAAACACAAGATCAAGGGCAAATGATATTGTTAAGAACAAAAACAACAACAAATGCAAATGAGGTTCATAAGCATAAGAACAAGGGCAAATTATGTTGCAAAGCGCAAGAACAACGACAAATGAGGTTGTCAAGCACAAGAACAAATGTAAATAATGTTGCTAAGAACAAGAACATTGGCGAAGGAGGTTAAGAAGTATATGAACAACGATAATTGAGGTTGTTAAGTACACGAACAAGGGCAAATGAGATTCCTAAGCACAATAACAAATACAAATGAGGTTCATAAGCACAAGATCAAGGGAAAAAGAGGTTGTTAAGCCAACGAACAACGCAAATTGACGTTGTTAAGCACACAAACAAGAGCAAATGAGGTTCCAAATCACGAGAACAAATGCAAATGAGGTTCATAAGCACAAGATCAAGGGCAAATTATGTTGCAAAGCGCAAGAACAATCACATATGAGATTGTTAAGCAAAAGAATAATGATATATGAGGTTAAGAAGTATATGAACAATGACAATTGAGGTTGTTAAGCACACAAACAAGGGAAAATGAGGTTCGTAAGCACAAGAACAAATGCAAATGAGGTTCATAAGCGTAAGAACAAGGAAAAATTATGTTGGAAAGCACAAGAACAAGGGCAAAAGAAGTTAAGAAGCATATGAACAACGACAATGAAGGTTTTTTAAGCACACGAACAAGGGTAATTGAGGTTCCTAAGCACAAGAACCAATACAAATGAGGTTCATAAGCACAAGATCAATGGCAAAAGAGGTCGTTAAGCACACGAACAATGCCAATTGGGGTTGTTAAGCCCACAAACAAAGGAAAATGAGGTTCATAAGCACAAGAACAAGGGCAAATTATGTTGCAAAGCGCAAGAACAAAGACAAATGAGGTTATAAAGCACAAGAACAAGTGTAAATGATGTTGCTAAGCACAATAACAATGGCAAAGGATGTTCAGAAGTATATGAACAACGACAATTGAGGTTGTTAAGCACACAAACAAGGGCAAATGAGGTTCCTACGCACAAGAACAAATGCAAATGAGGTTCATAAGCACAACATCAAGTGGCAAAAGAGGTTGATAAGCATAAAAACAAATGCAAATGATGTTGCTAAAGCAAGAACATGGGCAAAAGAGGTTGATAAGGATATGAACAACGGCAATTGCGATTGTTAAGCACATGAACAAGGGCAAATGACGTTCCTAAGCACAAGAACAAGGGAAAATCAAGTTGATAAGCACAAGATCAAGGACAAATGATGTTGCTAAGCACACGAACAACAATAAATGAGGTTGTTAAGCACAAAAAAATGGTAAATGAGGTTCCTAAGCACAAGAACAAATGCAAATGATGTTGATAACCACAAAATCAACAGCAAATGAAGTTGCTAAGCACAAGAACAACCGTAATTGAGATTACTAAGCACTTGTAAAAGAGCAAATGAGCTTTCTTTGCACAAGAACATTGGCGAATGAGCTTGGCAAGCACAAGAACAAGGGCAAAAGAGGTTGATAACCATGAGAACAACAAAAAAATGAGGTTGCTTAGCATAAAAACAATGGCAAATGAGGTTATTAAGCATAAGAACTAATCGAAATCATATTGTTAAGCACAAGAACAAGGGAAAATTAGGTTGCTAAGCACAAGATCAAGGGTAAAGTTGGTTGCTATGCACATGAACAATGCAAATGATGTTGCTAATAATAATAACAATAACAATTAAGGTTGCTAAGCACAACGATAAGGCCAAATGAGGTTCCTAAGCACAAGAACATGGGCAAATGAGGTTGTGAAGCACAAGAACAAGGGTAAATAAGGTTACTAAGCATTAGAACAACGGAAAAGGTTGCTAACCGCAAGATCATGGGCAAAGATTGTAGTTGAGCACAAGATCAAATGCCAGAGATGTTGCTAACTACAAGAACAACGACATATGATGTTGTTAAGTACATGAACTTATGCAAATGAGGTTACTAAGCACAAGAACAATGACAAATGCGGTTCCTAAGTACAAGAACAAAGACAAATCAGGTTCCTAAGAACAAGCTCAAAAACTAATGAAGTTGTTAAGCACAAGAACAAATGCAAATGATGTGTTAAGCACCAGAGCAAATGCAAATTATGTCGTTAGGCACATGAACAAGGACAAATGTGGTTGCTAAGGACAATAACATGGGCAAAATGAGTTGATTAGGATATGAATAACGACAAATAAGGTTGTTAAGCACAAGAACAAGGGCAAAAGATGTTGATAAGCATATAAACAATGACAAATGAGTTTGGTAAGCACAAGAAAAAGGGAAAATAAGATTCCTAAGGCCAAGAAAAAGTAAAAATGAGGTTCCCAAAAGCAAGAGCAAATACAAATGAGTTTTCTTTGCACAAGAACATTGGAAAATGTGCTTGCTAAGCACAATAACAAGGGCAAGAATAGTTAATAAGCACAAGAACAATAAGAAATGAGGTTGCTAAGAAAAAAAAACAATGAAATTATTAAGCACAACAACTAATGCAAATGATGTTACTAATCACAAGAACATGGACAAATTAGATTGCTAAGCACAAGAAACAGGGCAATTGAGGTGGCTAAGCACATGAACTAATACAAATTATATTGTTAATCACAAGAACAATGACAAATGAGTTGCTAAGCACAAAAATAAGGCTAATTGAGGTTCCTAACCACAAGAACAATGGCACATGAGGTTGTTAAGCCCAAGAAAAAATACAAATGATATTACTAAGCACAAAAACAACAATAAATGAAGTTGCTAAGAACAAAAACAAAGACAAATGAGGTTCCTAAGCACAAGAACAAATACAAATGAAATTACTAAGTAAATGAACAAATGCAAATGATGTTGCTAAGCACAAGAATAAGGGCAAATGAGGTTGCTAAACATAAGAACAAGGGCAAATAACGTTTCTAAGCACAAGAACAAATGCAAATGATGTTGATAAGAACAAGAACAATGGCAAAAGAGGTTGATAAGCGAACAAATGTAAATGATGTTACTAAAGCAAGAACAAGAGAAAAAGAGGTTGATAACGATATGAACAACAACAATTGCGATTGTTAAGTACATGAACAAGGGCAAATGAGGTTTCTAAGCACAAGAACAAGGGCAAATTAGGTCTATGAGCACAAGATCAAAGGCAAATGATATTGCTAAGCACAAGAACAACAACAAATGAACTTGTTAAGCACAAGAGCAAGGCAAATGAGGTTCCCAAGTACAAGAACAAATACAAATGAGGTTGATCAGCACAAGATCAAGGGCATATAATGTTACTAAGCAGAATAACAACCATAAATGAGATTACTAAGCACTAGTAAAAAGGCAAATGAGCTTTCTTTGCACAAGAACATTGGTAAATGTGCTTGATAAGCATAATAAGCAGGGCAAATGGGCTTTCTTTGTACAAAAACATTGGCAAATGCGCTTGCTAAGCCCAATAACAAGGGCATAAATAGTTGATAAGCACAAAAACAACAAGAAATGACATTGCTAAGAATAAAAACAATGACAAATAAAGTTATTAAGCACAAAAACAAATGCAAATGATGTTGCTCATCATAAGAACAGGGCAAATTAGATTGCCAAGCACAAGAAACAAGGCATGAGGTGGCTAAGCAAATGAACTAATGCAAATTATATTGTTAATCACAAGAACAATGATAAATGAGTTTGCTAAGCACAAAAATAAGGCCAATTGAGGTTCCTAAGCACAAGAACAAGGGCACATGAAGTCATTAAGCCCAAGAAAATATACAAATGATGTTGCTAAGCCCAAAAACGACAAGAAATGAAGTTGCTAAGAACAAAAACAAAGCAAATG
Organism: Carex arenaria; assembly: GCA_964058825.1. Lineage (NCBI taxonomy): Eukaryota > Viridiplantae > Streptophyta > Magnoliopsida > Poales > Cyperaceae > Carex > Carex arenaria. The sequence goes on from CAXKVW010000693.1 coordinate 654,769, forward strand.
AGGTTTCTAAGCACAAGAACAAATGCAAATGAAGTTGCTAAACACATGAATAAATGCAAATGATGTTGCTAAGCACATGAAAAAATGCAAATGATGTTGCTAAGCGCAAGAATAAGGGCAAATGAGGTTGCTAAGAATAAGAACAAGGGCAAATGACGTTTCTAAGTACAAGAACAAATGCAAATGATGTTGCTAAGAACAAGAACAATGGCAAATGGGGTTGATAAGTATAAGAACAAATGCAAATGATGTTGGTAAAGCAAGAACAAGAGAAAAAGAGGTTGATAAGGATATAAACCTCCTACGGTACTGTAGAAAATACAAATTCATCTAAGATTTCTACCTGTCCCTGTCTTCTAGGCAGTCATGTTCTGTTAAAAAATATAAATTATTTATTTCGCCTTGTGATAGGCATAAAATATATACATATTTACACATGTTCGATCTAGATTTGATTCTGAAAATACTCTAAATATCTTGTATTTTGATATATAAATGTCATATATTACACCTGGAATCAAGTTACTGCCTTTGTTTGCTTTAAATTGCAGAAAATGGCGAAAACAGACCAAATTGCGGCCTCCCCAGGTCACACTGCGGGTCACACTGAGCCACTGCGGCCTCCCTAAGTCGCACTGCGGGTCGCACTGGGTACTTAGCCAAATTCAGTAATTTTCATGAGTCCAGTGCGGGCCGCATTCTTGCCAGTGCGGGTCGCACGGATTCCAATACGGCCAAAATAAGTACGCAGATGGATTTTCTGGATGTGCGCCAATTTTTTTAACATATAATAAGGTTTTCATCAAAAATCGTGCCAGTGCGGGTCGCACGGATCTTAATGCGGACCGCAGTCTGGACGCACAGAAAAGTCCGAGAGCAGTGCGGGTCGCATTGACCCCAGTGCGGGTCGCACTCAGTTTTTCAGCTTTCGACACAGTTTCGTATTTTGGGCATAACTTGGTCATACGAACTCCGTTTTGGGCATATGACCACTTTTTGGAAAGCTAACGAGAAGATCTACAACTTTCATGAAGGAAGAAAATCTAAATTCGGAATGTAAAATCCAGTGCGGTCCGCATTAACCGTAGTGCGGCCCGCATTCAGACTAAAAATGCAGTTTCGCTATTTTTGGAAAGCGAGATCATGCCCGGTTGGCCAAGTTAGTGGTTCTAATTGTGGAGAACGTGTGGGACACTGCTCCCCAAGTTTCTAGGGTGTATTCTAGGCTATAAAAGGAAGAAAATTCTGCTCCATTAATCATCTCTCTACACATACCATGAATTCACCATCTACCAATTCAATTAGATATTCCACATCTACTTAGAGCAAAAAGTGAGATTAAGAGCTTAAACAAGGAGAAGAGGAGCAGAATTTTCAGAGCAAGGAAGCAAGGCAAGAGATCTTCGTAGGAGTAAGGGTTGTAATCATTTCTTTTCCAATTTCTCTTTGTTTTAGCCGATTTGTAATGAATTTCTCTTGTAAGTTTTGCATCTCCATGAGAGGCTAACTTCCTCTCTAGGGGTGTAGGTCTAATGCATGAACTTGTTTGATTCTATTCTATTTGGTCCTTTGTTTTTATGATGATTGTTTGATTTGATTGTTAATTTCTGTGATTTATTCTTTGTTGATCTCATAATTTATACTTGAATTGTAGTTATCTCGCTTTAGGTCTTTTAGACTTTAAGGTAGAATGGATCATATAGGATAGTATCAATTATGTCACAAAGTCATTAGAATTTAGGTTAAGAGTATACAAATCTTTTAATCTAAGCCGGAACTACAGGAATTAAGGTTAGGATTTAGGTTGAGACTCAACCGGTAAAACCAAAACCCTAAGTCGGGACATCTTGAATCAACTTAGAAATTGGTATGAGTTGCTTTGGCCAGCTAAACCATTAAGTACCAATATCTAAGGAGACGATAGACTAGCAAAGAACTTCATGGTCTAGATAAATAGAATTATTTAGGCACGTTATTAATTCACGGAAGTGATCCTTTTTAACACATTAGGTTAGAAACCCCGTCATATCAAACATGAATTTAAACAAACCAAATAAATAGGATTAAACAAGGGATTGTAGACCGAAAGCCCCTAGATTCTCCAATCTTTGTCAAAACCCTAATTTTATTTTACTCTTCTTTCAATTTTGTTTAAACCTTCAACTCCTCGGGTATTGAACCCACCAATTTTAGGACTTTAGAAATTAAAACATTCTCAAACAAACATTTAAAACAAACAATTTCTAAATTTGAATCAATAGAGTTGAAACTAAAATCTCCCTTATCCCTTGGATCGATACCTTTTATACTATATTGATAGGTTGTGCGCTTGCAATCGACCAATCTTTGAGTATTAGGTTTATAAATTTAAAAGAAAATTGAGTACAAAATATAGTCAAAACCCTATACACAAAATACTCAACACCTTGTAAACTATATTTCATGATCATGGTCGCAAATTATGTTGGTTGCTGAATAATTTGGTATAGTCGCAAAGATAACAAACTATATTTCCTAACTATATTTTAACTACACACTTTGACATTTTGATTATTGGATTCCTTTAAAGGATTCACTTTTGGTTGAATTAATTAGGACAACAACTTTATGGATCGTTTGGTTGACCAGAAATAAGATTTGTTTTCGAAATACTCCAATACCTTCTATTAGTTCTGTAGCATCTTCTATAATTGCTTTAACTTCTTATTGGTGTAAGGCTCGTTTAGATAACTCGTACTTTAAATTATCATTGATTTTGTCTTTCGATGTTTCTCTTTTAACTCAGCTAAACCCCTTGATAGTTCTCTAGGATTCGGATTCACAGGTCAGCGTGGATTCCGGCGGGTCCCTATTCTTGGATTCATCGGGCCTGATGATAGAGAGCTATCTGAGGCCATCGATGAGGTAGCAGGTTTTTTGTCTCCTGATTGGTCTTTGGTTGATACTAGATCCTCTTCTTCTCCTAGTGTGATTGCTATTAGTCATTGATATTAGTGGATTTTATTTTGTTACCTTGTTTTATTGTTTTATGGATTTTATGCTTATTAGATGGATGTTATTTCATTAGTTTAGAATAAGTAGATATTTGATACTATGCTCAGTTTGTATAGACATTGTTTCATAATAAAGCATGAATTCCACTTTTGCAAAAAAAAAAAAAAAAATTCCTAACTACAATGTTTGATATTATTTTATAAAGAATAGGGAAACAAAAGGAGACTATTCACATAACACATGGTTCCATGAGATAGCAATAAGCACTCAGCTTTATCAGAAATCAGGAGCGGACCCACGTTGGTCAAGGGGGGGCAACTGCTCTCCTTTGGATTTTAAAATTTAGTAGAAAACAATATATTCGGTTCTTCTTTGCCCCTCTCTGAAAATTAGTTTACCTCTCCCTGGATTGAGATTTTGTCCGAATCGAACTGATTCTTCTCTCCTCAATGGGAGATTCTGCTTTTTTTTATTTTTGAGATTTTGTGGTTTGAGTATTTGAGTAGCAACCTAGGTAGCGTGAAAACTGTAAACAACAAAATTAGATGGGGAATAATATTCTGACAGGTGGGACAATGAATCTAAGTGAATGGACCACAATTTGTTAGACCTGTGTTATTATTTAGTACTAACTTTCCTTTCAAATTGTTAGTTGAAGGACAAAAGGCTTCAATTGGGTCGTAGGCAAGAACAGGATTGTTTGAGGCAAATTAACAGTTCATTCATCTTTATTTTCAGATTTTCTAATAGCAAAGTATAAAGATGATTAAATTACAAAAAATAATACCAGCATAAATATTTGACATAATTATTTTTAAGTGCAAAATAACTTATGGCAAAAAAATCTGAGTTTCTGATTCAATTCATCTGATTCCGATAAATTTAGTACCCAGTTAATTAAATAATGAGTTTGAATCTGATAAGCTATTTGAACCTAATTTTTGCCCTCCAAACAGAAATCCTGCGTTTGCCCTTATAAGAAACCACCATTTTTGCAGTTGATTGCGTTGACAACTAACAACACAGCCACAAAATGCAAAGTCCACATCTAAAAAGGATTCAATATATTCTTGTGAAATCGTGGACTTTTTTGAAAGCGAGTGATATCTCATATCACCTCACCTGGTTCCTCTATTCCTGAAATGCTCAATAATCAAAGAAACACAGGTCAAAGTTTGACCTTAGAACATGATATCACCTCATTCACCTCTCCTCTCCTCCTTCAAAATACTCGCTTTGAGAAAAGTCTACAAAATATTGGAACCATATTTTATGTGAATAATCTCCTTTTGTTTCCCTATTTTTTTTATAAAATAATATCAAATGTTGTATTTATAAAATATAGTTTGTTATGTCGCGAATGTCGATTTAATAGTCTGATATGGCGGATGGGTGGATGGTGGAGAATTTTTTATTCATACAAATTATTAAAAAAAACTGATAATATCGTATTCGTATTCAATATATGGATATCTAATATTCTTGTGGATATAAATACATATGTGATTTTATATTTCAATTATCCGTATCAGAATAGTAGATATATATTATAAAGTTTAATATATATTATAAAATAATTATGTTATTCACTATTATAATTAGATAAGTATTATGATATTTTTTAATAATATTTTTATATTTTTTATAAATATCTGATCTGATTTGTATCCATCTAATATCCAATCCGTATCAGTATCCAGAAAAATAAAAATAAATATGAATACGATTTTACCACTATATCTTTGTATTTGCTCCGTTTTCACCTATATTTGTGACTTCTTTATCAGCATTAAAAAAAGTACCAAGAGCACTACCATCTCTCGAACACTTCATCAACGATTTAAAACCAATTAATTACACGATATTTAACAATATGATTTTTTTTCTTTAAATATTGCTCGGAGATTTGCTAGTATTTAATAAGAACTGACTTAATTATATAAAAAAAATATATTATTCTTGCCGCACAAATTTAAGTTCCGAATCTGCATCTCAAAAATATTTCTACTTAATGTACATGTTAATAGAAGTTAATGCAACCCAAAAATGCCTATTGTGTATTTAATTTCATAATAATTGATGTAAATATAAAGCAAGAAAATATTATTGACATGGACGTATAAGATCCTTACATCCCAAAAATATTTATACTTAGTTTACAAGTTATGTTTAATGTCTGAAGTCGCAAGTGTTTATACAGTAATGATCACAAGAAAATTCAAGTTAAAATAGAAATACATCTTTTGTAAAAAAAAAATTACTAGCAATGTGACAAATAAAAGTTAAAGGCTGACACTATAATTAATGGTTAAACTAATTCAACTATAACAAATTTATAAGAAAAGAAATAAAAAAAAGGTGGAAGTAAAAATAAATTCTGATCCGAGCTAGATCCAACAGACGGTTGGTAGAACAAGTATAATTAATCAATGTGACAAACAAAAATTGATATTGCCAACGATAGATTTTGTTTAAAAAATTATAAACCTATCAATCATTCAGGCTATGCTTCCACTCAGATAAAAATCTTTATCTTTACTCCTTATAAAACCACGTTAAAATTTTGAGAACTGAAGGACCTATCTGTCCAGACGAGATCTCAGCCACATATTCAATAAATCTCGGTCATTGATCAGTCTCTGATTTTATACATATTTTTTCATGTAGTATTACGTGTAGAAGCCTTTTATTCAGATAGAGACGTACCCGTTTCACTTTCTGATCACTCTCTCTCACTTGATATTTGCCACATTTTATCCATTTTTGTCTCTGTTACCGTGCGCGGACGTCGCTTCTTCCCGACACATTTTTTTCTTTTCTTTTTACTTCCCCACACACGCTCTTTTCTTGGCTTCCTCTTTGCCTCTCTGCATCCCAACCCAAACCCTAGCCCCCTGCCTCTCCTCTCTGCTGCCCCGAAGTGTTAAACTAGCGCTCATCTCCTATTTCTCCTTGCTCCTTGATTCCACCTTTAAAACCCTACACTAAACCACACCTTCCTTTCCTCCCTCTCCCCGACTCTCAAATGGAAAAAAGAAAAGAAAAGAGAAATGGAAAAGGTGACGCGGGCAATGACGGCGGCGGCCAATGACACCTTCCCTTCCTCCCTCTTCCCGAGGATTTGGGTTTGTCCAGTTGTAAGTTTGACACTTTTGACATCCTTAATCACTTTGAATTATATTGCATACTTGCTTTACAAGCAAGTGTTTTCTCCGTGAATTCATCCTTTTGTTAATTTTCACTGATGTTTTCTTAAACTGTTGGTATCGCTGATGTTAATTTCGTGTTTTATCTTTTGATTGAAGATTCAGATAGATGATGGATTTGAGTACTCAACAAAGAACCTGAAGAGCAAGATGTTGACATTGTGAATCAATATTACGACTCGAAAGGTATCTATCTATTTTCTCTGTGGAATTTTTAGTATTTTAGCAAAAGCTGGGGTATTTTCTACCTTATGCCTGCAAATGCGTTGGTTAAATCAGGCTATTTCCTAGAGATATAGAATTCAGAAAAATATATGTCCGATCAATTGCGAAACAACTATGCTACTGTGATAGCAGTATGCAATATTTCTTGTATTAGCATCCCTGTAGCAAATTGAACTAATAAAGCGTTGTTGATTCATAACAAATAGGAGAAGTATCTGTTGATAGCAGTATGCAGTATGAAAGGTAGGGTTCATAACATTGACTGGGGATTATTAAATTGACACTTTTGACAACTGTTATCAAATTAAAGCCAAAAAGAACTTTAGATATTGAAAATTTAGATAGTTTTGCTATTAAAGTTAAACAATAAAACATTTTGCTTCTAATTAAGTAGAAATATTTTATATCGACTTTTTTGGCATTCTTGTTGCAGATTCTGGGATTGATTATTTTTTAGTGACACTGTCGATGCCGATTGAGAAGTTGTAGTTTGAGTTGGTACTAAAAATGCCGAGAAGAACCTTCAATTCATCTAATCTTTTGTGCGAGCATGACCAAAAACACGTACTGCCTTTTTGTGGATGGCACAGCCATGGCCATGAAGATTAGGTTGTTGTTGCTCTCAGTCTCAGGCATCTCAGCTCTAGCGATTCTCTGGTCAATGTAGGTACTGCCATTGGTACCAACCACTCCACTGTTTCTTAGGTACACAATCAAATTGTACATTTCTTTGTGCCATTTTCTTTTCTTTGATTCTTCTAGGTAGTACATGGGGAGCGAATTCTGGGGAGGGGGGGGGGGGGGAGTAGAGGGGAGTTCTTGTTGATGTTTGCCTTTACGTTGATACACACCTGAGAGAATTATAGTGTCTGTTGAACAATTTTGATACGATTCAGAAACAAAAAGTAATCCCCTCCCCTGTTGCAGTGTGAATGGTCATGTGGATTAAATTGTCAGTTACTTGCATATGGGATTTTAGGTTTAGTGTTCTAGAACTGCAATATGGATCAGCAATTATCTGAAGTTTTGTGAGAAAGCTTGCCGTTATTTTCTCCTATAGGCATGCATGAATTAATGTTTCCTTTCTCTTTTTCAGCGGTGCTCAGTACAGACTTTTGTTGAATGCAGGAGACTACTCTTAGAAATGTCACTATTATGCTCCCCTTTCATATATGAGGAATACTGGACTACGTCACCAGAGAGCTGACCCTGAAACTGCTCGTTTTATTTGGTTTCTATGAAATTAGGGTTGTTTTGTTTGGTACATTTTATTTCACCGGTACAACTGATGATTTTGGCTTGGGGTTAGTTTTATAAACTTCTCTCTTGTGATTGTGTTAAATCATAATTTAAAAGTATTATGCGGATAGTGTTAAATTGTGAACAGGTCAGAATTTGTTTTATTGGTACAATCATGTGGTTCTCTAATGATTGTGTTAAATTAGAATTTTGATAAACTACTCTCTTGTGATTCTCTGATGATTTTGTTTTACTGGTACAATTGATACGTTAAATCAGAATTTACTGGCATGGGTAATGATTGTGTTGGATTGTATAAATTGATGTGTTGGTGATTGGGTGAAGCACTGGATAACATTTAACGAACCCCACAAATTTCCAAAAAAAAAAAAAAGCTATGATGTGGGGCTTCAAGGCCCCGGTCTCTTCCACTTATTTTGTAAAGCAGGTAACTCAGCTACTGTGCTCATATATTGTTGCCTATAATATCTTTTTAATTGGCTCATGCTGCTACCTCGGACGACCTATACAGGAAGAAATACAAGGTAATGTTTGCTTAATGCATTTTATTTTACTACTGGCATTTTTTATTCAGATTCAAGATTATTATCGATACACTTACCTATGGTTAGTATTTGATAAAATTAATTGGGTGTAACATTTGTTAGAGGTTTTATCCAATCACAGTGAGAATCTGTCCTTTTCTTCTGCTTATTATGGATTGATGCTGAGCTGTTTTTGACCTTTCCAATACTTAGAATTAGCCGTAGTTGACAATATTACTATCAAATACACTTAACTATGGTTTGTATTTGTCTACAATTTTATTGATATAAAGATATTTTTAAGGTTAGCTGACAATAAAAAGGTCTACAAGTTTAACTTGATAAAATAAGTATAGAAGAAAGTAAACAAAAAGAGTATATAATTACGTATCACCAAAACAAGTAAAAGAAAAGGGTACACATTTCCCCTTCTAAAATTTATAGTATCATATTTACTCTTCTAAATATTGAAACCTCACCAAATTTACTCAACTTATTGCATTTTCTTTTAAAACTTTCTAAATTTTAAAATACACATCCTTTATTAAAAAAACATACTTTCAATTTCCACGGAAACGCGTGGCCGGCACTTGACTAGTTTAAAAAAAAGGACCTACTCTCTTGGATGCATCATGCATGGATCTCAGATAGGCATACTCTTTCTTTTTCTCTTTTCCACGTTTTAATCATTTCTATCCTCATTTTTTAACTGTTTATCTTACTGGACTTTCTTGACTTTTCACCCACACCAAGTTCTTCCTTTACTGCAGAGAAGGTGAAACTGTTTCATACACTGCTTCATTCAATTTCAATCCCCTATATAATGTTACTAGTTCTGCCCAAAGAATTTAAACCGAAACCACCATAATTGATTGCAAAATTACATGTACGTGTCTCCTCTTACTCTCTCATCTTCGTCAATAAATTCAAGTTGACCCGAGTATTGTGCCTTTCTAGTAAGTTTTTGTTTTTTTTTCCTGCTTTTTGACTGGAGATTTCTTCTAAATTTTTAGTATGTGTTAGCAATGATATGAGTCAACTCCTTTCTCTCCCCAGGTCCCAATCACAAATTATTAACTTTGTTCGCTTGTAAAGGAATGCTTAAGGCCATTTATATATTAGAATCCAGAGTATAATTTATCCGGTCCCACTAATTTAAACCCGTAACTCTGCTAACTTAAGTATCCATTTTACCCTTCATTAAAAATTAAAAGAGTATGTAGCATGTTTTCCTATTATCGATTGCATCGTGCAAGACGTCACAGGTTAAATAGCAAATGATTTTCAATTTCACCACGCATAATCTAATCTAATTTATTTCTGGATAGTCCATTGATAATTGTTGTTTAGGTTTCAGTTTAGTATCTTCCTAGTCCATTGGTAATTCTTCGTTATGTCTATTCAATTTTGTCTAGTGCTTTTTAGCTACATCTTGCTTGTTTTTCTTACAGAAGTTTATTTTTTGTTAGCTAAAATTCTAACACCATTTACCTGTTCTTTCTGTCAATTCAGATAATTGAGCAACATTTGTGCAATTGAAGTGTAATAATTACTCACGAAACCCTCACCAAATGTCGCATTCATCAATCAAGAAATGGATCAAGGACCCATCTAAAATTGCCATGTATATATGGTTGTTAGCTGTTGCAATCGGTCTATTAATTTGGGTTTCAATATCGATCGGAGCTCTCAATAGCGCAATACCGAGCAGTTCAACTAGATTAGAATGGAAGGAGGTGATAAATCAAATACTAAACGCATTGTTTACCTGTATGTGTGTGTTTCGACACCCGAATTTTTTTCACTATATGATACTTATTCTAAGATGGCGGTCACAAGATAGAGAAGATGTGAGGAGTATCTACTCGAAGAGCAACTGGCCAAAACCACAGGAAAGGGTGTGCATGTTATTTGTGGTATTTCTTCTCCATGTAACATGTTTCTCTCAGTACTTTTGTTGTGTGCTTTTTTGGGCTTATAATAGACACAACCGACCAGATTGGCCTCTTAATCTTGGATATGCAATTGGGACAGTAGCCCTGATTATAGCGAGGTTGTTTATCCGTTTCGGACCGCTTGCTAGGCAGAGAGAACTAGCATCAGAAGACAATGAACATAGTGAAAGAGAGTCTCTGTTAGTGTAATGATCTAAAAGTCAATCATAAGATAATTACATTCTATTTTTTGTTCATAAATTGGATAATTAATAAATATATCATTTTGTTCCTTGAGATTTATCGCATATATGAATCATTTCGAGTTCAAGACTTGAAACTGTAGAACTCCATAATTTAGATGATAAATATTCTTGATAGTCTCTAACTGTGATAATTAGAAGAAATACTAATTGACCGTAAAAATATTAGTATGTGGATTAAATGATAATTAAGTTTTACAGACCATAAACAATGAATTGTCATTTTAATCACATAGGTACATGTTACATAACATGGTATTTGACAAATCCTAAATGAAATGTTAAATGGATTGCGTTCGTGTCATTAATGTTTTCATTCAGTGTTAAGTTTTAAAGTATGAGGTATTCGTCTTTCCTACATGGGAAATGTGTTTTTTCATGAGTATTTTTTAATGCTATCCGTAAAAAGTAGCTATACATATGACATTTCAGTATACATGACTTGTGCAGAGGGGAGATATTCAACAAGACTAATATTGTTCCTCGGATTATAATTCGAGTAATGGTATTACTAGGCCTCTTGATGAAGTAAGATTATCAGCGCGCGATATGATTACAGAATTAATCATATTAATTCGATAATCTGCCTAAGATCGAGAGAAGATGAAGTTTGCAAGGATGACACACACCTATTCTCTGCTTATAAGAAACTTAATTATTATGGTATTTTGATGAGAAATTTAATTATTTTTTAAGTTTGGATAGGCAAACTAAATTCTCCCATATTTAATTATTATGGTGTTTTGATGACACACACCTGAATGATTGATGGGTCATTTTTATAAATTTTTAAATAAAATCTATCGTTGGCAATATCAATTTTTATTTGTCACATTGATTAATTATACTTGGTCTACCAACTGTCAGTTTGGATCTAGCTCGGATCAGAATTTAGTTTTGCTTCCACCTTAGTTGAATTAGTTTTTTTTTCTTATAAATTTGTTATAGTTGAATTAGTTTAACCATTAATTATAGTGTCAGCCTTTAACTTTTATTTGTCACATTGCTAGTAACAAAGTTTTCAAAAGATGTATTTTTATTTTAACATGAATTTTCTTGTGATCATTACTATATAAACACTTGCGACTTCAGACATTAAATATAACTTGTAAACTAAGTATAAATATTTTTGGGATGTAAGGACCTTATACATTCATGTCAATAATATTTTCTTGCTTTATATTTACATCAATTATTATGAAATTAAATAAAAATATCTAAACAGGTTAATTATTGGCTTATCTTTATTTTTAATAGAAACCTACCAATTATTATTCGGTTCTAATTTTAATCAAAACCGGCCAATAACCGACTGATCTCTTGGACTATATATGTGTAGAGGGATCCGAAATTTTGCCAAAATTCATTTCATCAAATTTTACACTATTTCTTATCATTTTCTTTCTTTCTCTCAAATTTCTCACCATCTTTCTGGATTTACAAGTAAGTCTCTATATTTTTTAAAATTAACTTTCGGGCCATAATGGTTGTAAATTGTTAGGTTTTATTAAAAATGTTCAAAAATTAGTATAATTTAGTTCCTAATTAGTAATTATAATTTGTGTTAATCAAGTGTAATTAGTTTAAATTGTTTAACTTAGTTTAATTAGTTTAATTAGCGTAATTTAGAATAATTTAGCATAATGTAGTATAATTTAGTATAATTTAGTATATTTGCGTATAATTTAGCATAAATTAGCGTAATGTAGTATAATTTAGTAAAATTTAGAATAATTTAGTATTGTTATGTAATTTAGTATAATTTAGAAATAATTTGAATAATTTAGTATATAATTAGCTTGTTTTAATATAATGGGGAAATTGGTTATTTGCCACTTCAAAACTTTCAAATCTGAAAAATGCCATCACAAAACTATAAATCTGAAAAATGTCACTCTAAACTTAATTAATTCTTAAATTTGCCACAAATACACAATTTTTATACTTTTTTTTATTAAAAATTAACTGAAAAATACAGTTTTGAGATACGTATAATGAGAAATTTGAAGAGTATATAGGGAAATACAGAAATACATATCTCAAACATTATCATATGAAATATCATGCAAATAAATTTTATCATTACTAATTATTGCTCAAATATTATCATATGATTTTATTTTATATAACTACCCTATAGGAGAATGACTACGAAATAGTTTTTACCTGTACCCTTATCTGTTTAGCTAATATAAGAAAATTCTTATTCATATCCATATCCGATAAGCTAATGGAAAAAAAAAAATCTTATCCTTATTATATCTTATCGAATACATACGGGTAGGGTAACTGGAGAAGAAACAAAATAGGATTTTTGGATCCGAGATATTTTTTTCCGATTCAAACTTGGGATCAGAAAGTTCTTGATTTTTTTATGAAACTTACAATTTAAACATTCTTTATCTTTTCCTCTATCATTTTTTTTTAATAATTTGTATCAATAAAAAATTCTCCGCTATCCACCCATCCGCCATATCAAACTATTAAATTGACATTTGCGACATAACAAACTATATTTTATAAATACAACAATTAATATGGTTCCAATATGTTGTAGACTTTTCTCAAAGCGAGTATTTTGAAGGAAGAGAGGTGAATGAGCTGATATGAGATATCACTCGCTTTGAGTATTTTCTAAGGTCAAACTTTGACTTGTGTGTTTCTTTGATTTTTTAGCATTTCAGAAATAGAGGAACCAGGTCAAGAAACATGTCAAGAAAAAAAATGAAAATAGAAACCCAACAACATAATAGAAGTTCAACATTTTGATTATCTGATATACTTGACAGTTAACACATAATATGTCGCAAGTAACCTCACACATTTAAAGTAGCCTCATAATACAAAATAAAAGTTTAATATTTATAATAGCTAAGAAAATTAACCAACAACAATGTTAAAATGCGAAAACCTAGATCTACATTGTAAATAGCTAAGTAAAATACCACTCAGTAATTGAAGCACCCTGATATATATCATTGTTAGGATCTGCATGTCCTAGGTCCTCTCTTATGATTTCTCTAGCCTTGACACTTTGAGTTTCTTGCTCTTAGACTTTTTCTGTGTTGTTTGTGCACATGTCTTCAATCTCATCACCAAAATCAAATTTATCCAAATTCAAAATTTCATCTACAAAATGAGAAGTACAAGTAATAATGTAATCTTATTACATTATTACTTGTATTGAAGTTCATAATTTAAACTAGGTCATGAAAAGTTTACCATTAATTGTTTTCATTAGTTTGTATCCTGAGTCATGCCATTTGTTGCATTATCATCCACTATGTGCACTACATTTTCAGGACCAACGAATTGCACAACATCTTTTAATAGCTTGAACAACATTTATGCAGTTTTAGATACTTTTGTTGCGTCAATGGACTTCAAGAATTCGGACATTGCACCAAAAAGTTTATTAATGTTCTTCTCCTTTGATCAGTCCAACCGTCGGCCATTATTGTGCAACCAGTCTCCCTCCACACACTACGGAAGCCCTCAACAAATTATTGCATTATTTTCAATATTTTTTTCAAGCAAATAACCATGAAGATCATGAAAAAAAAAACTGTTCACTCGTTGTGGGTTCAGTTTTAGTGCATAAAAACCTGTTCCAGTAACTTGCACAACATTTTACAGAGAAAGTACAAGTCGAATGAAAAAAAATAATAACTGGAATTAGAGAAAATAAAATAAATTTCACCTAACAATTAGGACAAAAGATCAAAGTTTATGGATTGAATCAAATAACAGCAAAAACAACAATATCAATTGAAGCAATAATATATATCACATTTCCTCTTTGTATATAATAATCAAGAGAAAGTTATCTGCTAAAAAACAAATTATGAAACTATATAATAACTTCACATTGAGAACTTAGCAAACTGAAATTTCAAGTAAATAATATAGATTTATTACTAAGACACGCATGCACAATCATTGACAACTCCACTACTCTCATCTAAAATCTTATTTTGGTTGAGCATTTCATCAAACACCTTTAATGCATTCTTCTATTTAATATAATCATCTTAAAAATTCAATATTTTCAAGTGCATGAACCACAAATTCGACTTAAATGATTAAATGAGATTACTTACGGTATTTGGTTCAGGTTCTTTGGTGATTTTGTTTCAAGTTTAGTCTTCAGAATGCCCTTGAACCACTATGCAATACACCACAATATAAATAAAAATATTGAAGGAGAAAGCCAAATTGAAGGAATGAATGCCGATTTCTCATTTCTTTCCATCTCAGTCAGTGGAGAAAAGGGGCAGGAAATGAAGACCTTAGCGAATTTGGAAGATGCACGAAATCAAATTTCTACAAGAGGAAGATACAGAGATTTTATCAAATTAGATTTGAACCGGTACTTTTAAGCGGCTTTGTCCAGCGACTTATAATAAAAACCGGCCGATAAAATTAGTTTTCACCGATACAATAGCGATACAATGCAGAAGCGATAATATAATAGAACCGAACCAAACAGATGACTGGTTCTGGTTTATTTCGGTCCAACCGTCTGGTCTGGTCCGGTTCTGATAACACTGTATATATCGGATTTATGTTTTTCAATTAGGCAACGAATTTTTTAATCAAGCTTTTCAAAGTAAAAAAAAAAATGCATTAATGAGAGTATTATGCTATTCCATTGTTCATTCAATCAATAAAAACATGGCATTTTCAATATTGCCAAATTAACCAATTTACATCTGCAATAAAATGACAGGTGAAGATATACAAATCAATACCCAAGATTATTTTTTACCAGAAAAATTATCATGAATGAATTGAGTGCGTAATGGTTAATTACACTTCATGAGGTATGTGTTGAATCAATACCTATAAGTTTATTTTGGATTTTATATATATGAGAGAGTTGAAATGAACTAGAAACCTAAGAATATTTTATTAGTTTTCTGATGATATATTGTCATTCTCTTGATTATTCTCTACTGCCATATCAGTATAACATCATCTCTATATAATTTCTCTTGATTGATATTGCTAGTTGTATGTTTTATATGGTGCAATGACAACAAAGAGCTCCAACTAAAATTCTGTATTAAACAAAAAAATACCGACTATATGCTTGTATTTTGGTTTTGTTACTAAAATATGTCTAAATAGAATAATTTTATCCTTATACAATGATGTCTTCCCAGACTATCTCAAAAAATTTGGAAGACATCATTTTATAAGCATAAAATTATTCTATTTAGACATATTTTAGTAACAAAACCAAAATTATTCTACTTAATATGGACAAATATTGCAGTGAAATAGTTAGAATTTGAGTAAGGCTATTGTGCATTGCGAATTAAAGGGGGTGTTTTAATTCGCGCTCATATCGCTATTTTCAAAGTTCAAATAGCCGATCGGAACTGCTCAACATGTTCTCCATATTGAAATGTGCTTGGAGACCAAATTTTACATTTTTTGGAATTTTTTTACTATTTATTAAACCACTTTGAAAATCGCAGATCCAACGGTGGTCCATATTGAACAGTGAAACCGTTGGATCAGCGATTTTCAAAGTGGCTTAATAAATATTAAAAAAATGTAAAAAAATGTAAAATTTGGTCTCCAAGCACATTTCAATATGGAGAACATGTTGAGCAGTTCCGATCGGCTATTTGAACTTTGGAAATAGCGATATGAGCGTGAATTAAAACACTCCCTTTAATTCGCAATGCACAATAGCCTTACTGGTTAGAATTTATAAATATTTATTTGGAACGAAATGTAAATCAATTTTATCGTTTATTTTGCTAAAATAATGGGAAATTTTACAAAATTTTCCTATTTTCTAAATTTTTTAAACAAAATATCTTTTCTTTAAAATTATTAATAAATTATTAAGATCATTTTAGTAAAAGAAGATCTTAGACCTCATATTTTATAAATGTTATTTGGTGGTAATAATTTTGACTATATGAATTTTCATACTAAAGATAGTACATTAATTAACTGCACGACACTTGATTCTCATTCATATTATAAATTTATTTATTATTATTATTATTTAGTTTAATTAAACAAAACTATGCCCGCAAATGAACCCTCTTAATTTAATATTAACAACATAAGTCTTGACTATGAATTTGTTTTTTTGTTTTTTATTTGAAAAAAAATTTGGTGGTCTAGTTCCAGATTTCATTGAGACTATGAAATTTTTATATCTGATCATAGCAACATGGTTTGCTGTTAGTGTCCTCAGACTCGAACAAATAAGTTCTTTTAAAAAGTAATTAAGGAATTTTTGCAATTTATGTTTGTGTAGTATAATAACTTTTTAGAATATTTTTTTCTTAATATTATAATTGATCTCCACATCTAAAATGAATTCGCATCACCTCTGGTACCAGTAGAATTACTAAATTTAAACCATTCATTGAACCTCCTGCGGTACCGTAGAGAATACATATTCATCTAAAATTTCTACCGGACTCTCTCTTGTAGCAATCATGTTCTGTTAAAAAAATATAAATTATTTATTTCGTCCTGTAAACTACAATTCATGATCATGCTCATAGTGACAAGATTTACGAATAATTTCTGAATTATTCGCGAATTATTTGATTTTTTGGTGATGGCGAACCGAACGCCGAATTATTCGGTTGACCGAACTTTGACCAAATAATTCCCGAATAATTCGCGAATTTAACGAATTATTCCCGAATTTTACAAAAAAATTCTGAATTTTTCGCATAATTTTATTTTTTGTTGTTGCTCCCTTACAGAACTGAGATCTCTGATCCGAATAATACCAAATCATTTCCGAATTATACCCGAATTATTCCCGAATTATTCCCGAATCATGAATTTTTTACCTCGCCGAACTGAACCCGAATAATTGATTTATTACTATGATCATGGTTGCAAATTATGTTGGTTGTTGAATAATTGGGAATAGTAGTAAAGATAACAAACTATATTTCCTAACTACAACGTTTGATATTATTTTATAAAAAATAGGGAAACAAAAGGAGACTATTCACATGAGTTTTGATCCAATTTGGCCGATTCCGATAAGCTATTTGAATCTGATTCTCATAAATTTAGTACTCAGTTAACTAATAGATTTGAATCCGATAAACTATTTGAACCCGATTCTTATCCTCTTTAGCAGAAATCTTGCATCCACAAAATGCATGTCCATATCCAAAAAGGATTAATATATTCTTGTGAAGCCGTCTACTTCTCTCAAAGCGAGTGATACCTCATATCACCTCCCCTGGTTCCTCTATTCCTGAAATGCTCAAAAATCAAAGAAACAAAAGTCAAAGTTTGACCTTAGAACATGATATCACCTCATTGACTCATTCACCTCCTCCCCTTCAAAATACTCGCTTTGAGATATCACTCGCTTTGAGAAAAGTCTACAACATATTGGAACCATATTTTATGTTAATGGTCTCCGTTTGTTTCCCTATTTTTTATTTTGTAAGATAATATCAAATGTATAATTTATAAAATATAGTTTATGACCTACACCACTATACCCAATTATTCTTTGTGATCATGCATGGTCGCAAATGTTGATTTAATAGTTTGATATAGCGGATGGGTGGGTGGCGGAGAATTTTTTATTCATACAAATTATTAAAAAAAACTGATAGAGGAAAAGATAAAGAGTATTTAAATTGTTAGATTCATTAAAAACTATCTTATCTAAAGTTTGAATCGGAAAAAATATCTCAGATCCAGAAATCATATTTTGTTTCTCCTCTAGTTATCTTATCCATACTATATTCGATAAGACGTGATAAGGGTAAGGTTTTTTTTTCGTTAGCTTATCGGATATGGATATAGATAAGAATTTCTTTCATTAACTAAACAGGTAAGGGTACAGATAAAGACTATTTCGTACCCGTTATCCTATAAGTTAATTATATAAAATAAAATCATATGCTAATGTTTGAGCAATAATTAGTGATCATAAAATTTATTTGCATGATATTTCATATAATAATTTTTGAGCAATATTAGTGTCTAGTGATATACTTTTGTTATTCAGTGTATGCTTTTTGCTATAAGAGAAAAATATTAAATATATTAATTATAATTTAATGTTTTGTTATGTAATTAAATAATTGATTTGTCTAAAGAGATATTCGTATTTTTAAATTTTTGCTTTATAAAAAGACAATTTTGTTGGAATTAATTGCACATTAGTTTTTGTTTTTTATTAGTAATATGATTGTTATGTGTGAAATGAATTGGCTTTGATTTTTTATTTGTAAAATATAATAAAATTAATTATTAAATTAGATTTATTCGTTATTAATCCGTTGTTGTTACCGCTGCTGTTTTGTTACCCAATTATTTTAATAGATAAAATTAATTCTTAGTAGGTATGAATATGAAAATGTTTCTATCATATCCATATCGTACCCATTGAAACCCGTATTCTGATCCAGTGAAGTAACTAAAAAATTGGATTTTAGATTGGGACCGTCTGATTCGAATCCGAGATCATCCATCCGAAAGTGGAGTGCACACATCCCGAGAGACGTATTCGAATCCGGAGATGATCCCGAGTGAGTAACAAGGCCTAATCCGGACCCTTAGAATTCAGCGAGTAACAACGCCTAACCCTTCCCGAGCGAGTAACAACGCCTAATTCAGTTAAGTATACTTATTCGAATTCCCGTTTGCACCCCAAGTTGGTATTTTATTAAATACTTACCAATTTTATATTTTTCATATGTAATGTAAGCCCTCCGCCCCCCCCCCCCCCCCCCCCCCCCCCCCACGAACGCGTATCCTCTGCATTAACTCAAAAGGGAATCTTTTGAGTTAATGAATCTCAACCGTCCGATTTGTTACGGACCCAATCCGGCTACTACCTATAATATAGGGGTCTTTCAATATTAGTGCAGATCTAATCTGCACGAATCTCAAAACAAATCTAACAGTTGATATTCATTAACTCAAAAGATTCCCTTTTGAGTTAATGCAGAGGATACGCGTTCCCCCCCCCCCCCCCCCCCTCAATATTTAGTATATTATCTCTCTACAGTACACCTTCATGGACCGTGGAGAATGATCAAACTGGGCCCCACCTCAACCTGATTCTCCATCAGCCAATGAGAACATTGGGCCCCACATCACTACTCGGATAAATTTTTGCCCTTTACCGCGTTTTAATCATTTGAAGGGTACCACTCATTTTGAAACAGAGTATAAAATGTTTATCTTACTGGACTTTCTTCCTTTACTGCGGAGAAGGTGAAACTGTTTCATACACGGCCTCATTCAATTTCAATCCCCTATATAATGTTACTAGCTCTGCCCAATTAATTTAAACCGAAACCACCATAATTGATTGCAAATTACATGTGTCACCTCTTACTCTCTCATCTTCGTCAATAAATTCAAGTTGACCGGAGTATTGTGCCTTTCTAGTAAGTTTTTAGTTTTTTTTTTTCCTGCTTTTTCACTGGAGATTTATTCTAAATTTTTAGTTTAATTTCCCCAATGGCATGTGTTAGCAATGATATGAGTGAACTCCTTTCTCTCCCCAGGTCCCAATCACAAATTATTAACTTTGTTTCCTGGCAATGGAATGTTTCAGTCCATTTTCTACTTAGCCTATTAACTAAGAAGGAAAAAAACATTGTGGGATGGAATAGATTAGTTTGTCCGACAATATTTTTTTTCCTATGCTTAGTTAATTAAGTTAGCGCAGTTACGGATTTGAATTAGTGGGACGGATTAAATTGTTCCGTCTCGTGAGACGGGATACTCAAATAAAGTAATACTTGAGGATATTTTATGATATTGAAAAACTGAAATTGTTATATCATATATATGGTGTGATGCTTATGCCATATGATGATTGAGCTGATATATTAATGTGACCTTGATTTAATAAATAAAATGTACACAGAATTGCCATATTATCTCATTTTGATCTAATATTTAATGAAAATTATTTATTCATCTGTCACACTAGAAATCAACTCATTTCTCCAAAAAAATTACAAAACTAATGTCAAGTTATCGATTGCAGCGTGCAAGACGTCACAGGCTAAATACCAAATGATTTTCAATTGCACCACGCAAAATCTAATGTAATTTATTTCTGGATAGTCCATTGGTAATTGTTGTTTAGGTTTCAATTTAGTCCTCTTCCTATGGTGTTTTGGTCATATAATAGAAATTAAATAGAACTTCTTCGTTCTGTCTATTCAATTTTGTCTAGTGCCTTTTAGCTAAATCTTGCTTGTTTTTCTTACAGAAGTTTATTTTTTTATTAGCTAAAATTCTAACACCATTTACTTGTTCTTTCTGTCAATTCAGATAATTGAGCAACATTTGTGCAATTGAAGTGTAATAATAACTCACCAAACCCTGACCAAATGACGCATTCATCAACCAAGAAATGGATCAAGGACCCATCTAAAATTGCCATGTATATATGGTTGTTAGCTATTGCAATTGGGCTATTAATTTGGGGTTTAATATCATTCGGAGCTCTCAATAGCGCAATACCGAGCAGTTCAACTAGATCAGAATGGAAGGAGGTGATAAATCAAATACTAAACGCACTGTTTACCTATATGTGTGTGTTTCAACACCCGAGAATTTTTCACCATATGGTACTTATTCTAAGATGGCGGTCACAAGATAGAGAAGATGTGAGGAGTATTTACTCGAAGAGCAATTGGCCAAAACCACACGAAAGGGTGTGCATGTTATTTGTGGTATTTCTTTTCCATCTAACATGTTTCTCTCAGTACTTTTGTTGTGCGCTTTATTGGGCTTATAATAGACACAACCGACCAAATTGGCCTCTTAATCTTGGATACGCAATTGGGATAGTAGCCCTAATTATAGCGAGGTTGTTTATCCGTTTCGGACCGCTTGCTAGGCAGAGAGAACTAGCATCAGAAGACAATGAACATGGTGAAAGAGAGTCTCAACTCGAAAACCATAACTCCCCAGTATTCCAACTTGATCAAACTGAGCTCATGCCGGTTTACAATCGAACAGTTGCAGTGACTAGCCCCGAGTGGATTGGCGGGCTTTTTGATTGTTGGGATGACCTAACCATCTTCGTTCTCTCGTCTCTTTGCACCTTCTGCGTCTTTGGTTGGAACTTGAAGAGGCTAGGCATGGGAAACATGTACGTGCACATATTTTCATTCGCGCTATTACTCCTCGGTCCACTACTCATTTTTACCATAACTGCGCTTAAAATAGAAAATGTCACAGTACGATACATTGTCGGGATAACAGGAATTGTGTTATGTATATTCGCATTGTTGTATGGGGGATTCTGGAGGATTCAGATGAGAAAACGATTTAAATTGCCAGGAAATCCCTACTGCTGTGGCCGATCGTCAGTGACAGACTACATTCAGTGGCAATTTTGTTGGGCTTGCTCACTTGCCCAAGAGGTGAGAACCGGAAACTTCTACGAAATAGGGGATAAAATGTTTTATACAACAACTGATGAGGAGCAGAGGGGGGTACTGGTACCGCTACCCCGAGACAACAAGAATAGTCAGAGTTTTTCCTGTTCACCTAAAGTTGAGCCCAATGAGGCAAGATTTGGTGAGAAAATTAATGGCGATAGCTCCCTCATTTTTCCGAATTCTCTTGAGATGGGGGCAACTTATGGAGGTGATCGTGCACTCAGGCCACCTCTTATACCGTTGATGCAATTGGAGACCAATAAAAATGAAAGAAACTAAAAAAAAAACTCCATAATTCCTCAACACAAAGTGATTAAATTTATTTATGCCTTCAATTCTTTCTTTGTTGTTACTCTTTGTTCTTACTTATTTTTTCTGTTATATTATGTTGAGGTAGAAAGAATATAGGATTTGTCTTCTATTTTTTATTCTAAAGTAGGAAATGACTTGAAATTCTTAATAAAGGGGCAATGTTTCTAATAAATGTCTATTAATGATTACTATGGTGATATATGTTAATACCATGTTGATTACTGGTACCTGCATGTACCAGCTAATTCCTGAGCCATATGGACTCTATACTTTGATGAAATTTATGTCCTTCATTTTGTGAAAGCACATGGATTGTCTTTCTGTGGGCTTATTTTGTTCAATTGATTAGTGGCAGATTGAAATATCTAAATTCTCCTGTATCTCGTTGGTACCATACCATCATTCTCAGTGCATCTATTAATGTTGTTTTTTCTGATAACTGATATTTACCGCTCTGTTGTGAAATTTGGCACAATTTATCCTTCCCTTTTTTCTCCTATTTGGGTATCTATTTGTCCTCCTTTTTTTCCCCAAATTCGATTAAAAACAACCTAAAAAATGATTATTTACAACTAAAGGAGCTTAAAAATATAGTACACTAACCTTGAGCCGGATCCGTATCCTCCCGGGTACCCTACGCTGTCCAATGGACTGCCCGCAAAAATTAAATCAGCCTGATCAATCAGTTGCACGACTTACCCTATGAGAATTTTTGGGGAAACTCCCACGTCCTCTCTGCTCGCTCTCGTGCTGCTCTATACAGATTTTGCCTCCTTATATACAAAATCATAATTGACGGACTAATCAAACAGTTTGCATATTTTGCAATATAAATGAAAAAGAAAATGCAAAATAAAATCTTACATCAAATAATCAATGATGTCATCTTTCAAAAGTTCTACAAGGAGGACGAAGAGGGTGGGGAGGAGGCGAAATCTGCAGAGCGAATCGCGAGGTCGAGCAGTGGAGAGAAGGAGGGCGATAGGAGATTCGTGAAGGTAGAGCTTAGAGCATCTGCATCCTGAAACTATTAGAGTTTCTAATCTGACGTGGCAGTTTCTAATCTAATTTCAGGGATGTGGGAGAGTTTCTTATTTATAAAATATGCAGTAAAGTTTCATATTATGAAACTGTTTCAAAATTACATGTTGACCAAATAATTGGCTCAAATTATTCTCCTTAGTAATTTGTTGCTGATGTGGCTTAATAGAAACTCTAAAATTAATTTCAGGGATGTAAGAGTTAGAAACTTCAGAGACCTTAGTTTCTAAAAAGTAGTTAACAGTTATTTGAAAACTCATTTGAGTTACAGGGATGTACTCTTAGAGTCTGGATGAGAGCTTTGGGAGCCGATTTTTTTATTAATCGAAATAAAATAAAAAAAATATCGAAAAAGAGAATAGAAGTTGGCTTTTTTCGAAAAGTATAAGGACGTGATAGTTTGCAACGTCCCTACAGACGGGTTAAAGAACAACGTCCCTGCTAATGATAATCCCGCACTGATCTAACCACTAACTAACACAAACTCTGGAAAAAAAAAATTTTAGGGACGTTTTAATTTAACATGTCCGTGAACAGTAAAAAAAATTAGGTTTGATTTTGGTTAAATAAAAAAAAACTTAAAAAAATTATGTTTACTAAATTATGTTTCAACTATAAAAACAAAGATTTATTTTTCAACCAAAAAAACAATAATTTAGTTTAGTAATATTTTTAAAAATAAAATTTATATTTAAAATTTAACATTATAGACACGATTTATATTTTATATATTATGTCTATGAATATGATGAGATTTGATTTATGTTTTAGCTAAATCAAATGACTTGAGAACTCCATTATTAATCAATTAATTTATTAATCAATAGTTAATGGAGTTCTAAAAAAAATAAAAAAATTTAGGTTTTTCTAAAAAACATAATTTAGTCATTTGATGTAATGGAGTTCTCAATAAATTAATAATGGAGTTCTCAATAAATTAAATTAAAAAAATATGTCTATGTTATCGGACACATAGATAGTTTACCAATTAAATTCAAATTTAATACAATTAACTATTGATTAATAATGTATCAATATCAGCGATATAGAATTTCAAGTCATTTGATTTAGTTAAAACATAAATCAAATCTCATCATATTGATAGACATAATATCTAAAATATAAATCGTGTCTATAATGTTAAATTTTAAATATAAATTTTATTTTTAAAAATATTACTAAACTAAATTATTGTTTTTTAGTTGAAAAATAAATCATTGTTTTTATAGTTGAAACATAATTTTTCTAAGTTTTTTTATTTAACCAAAATCAAACCTAAGTTTTTTTTTATTGTTCACGGACGTGTTAAATTACAACGTCCCTGAATTTTTTTTCTTTTTCGGAGTTTGGGTTAGTTAGTGGTTAGATTAGTGCGGGATTATCATTAGCAGGGACGTTGTTCTTTAACCCATCCGTAGGGACGTTGTAAACTATCACGTCCTTATTACTTTTTGAAAAAAACCAACTTCTATCATCTTTTTCGATATTTTATTTTATTTTATTTCGATTAATAAAAAATCGGCTTTGGGAAGGCTTAGCGGAGGGAGAAAATGGTTCATCGTGAGAAACAGCTCAAACGAAATAGCAAAAGAAAATCAATGAGAGATGGGGACCACTACTTGAATTCATTCGGAGATAAGAGTAGGTCCATTGGGCATCGGATTTACTTTTAAGTCCAATTAGCTCTATCACCGTACGATTAGCACTAAGACCTGTGAGCTGGAAATTGAAACAAACTTGTATGGAATTTAATTAGTTCACACGAATCTTAATACAGATCGAATGGTCATGACACCCATCGAATCTACTCTGAACTACGAATTCGAGAGAGGGAGCTGGTCAGCGGTCATCGCATGAGATCCATAAAAATAGACATGAGTACTTGCATGTCGAGGCATGAGTACTTGAACGACGAAGAACCCGAAAGTACTTCATCATAGATCTCATTTGAAAGAAAAAATTACGTAGAAAATATTCGTGGTTTTAGATTTGCAAAATTCATCGCAAATTGTTAGAAATATTAATTAGATTAAACTGAGTAAAAAAAAAATCCACTTCTAAAAACATGTAAAAGATGAGTGTATGACTATGGAGAAAAGAAAGTTGATGTCTATTTTTTTGTTTAAATATTTAATATCTTAGGTATGAATACTTGATATATTATATAGGAATACTTGCGTGCATAAGTGTTCATACATGTGCGCACCAGTTGTAAAATTTTTCAAATTTAAGTGGTCCCCCAAGAAATTATTGTTTCCTCCTAATTAGTTAGTGGTCCCCATTGTACTTTATGGATAAGTTAGTTGGGGGGCATTTAGGAGATCAAATAGCGGGGGACAAAATCTTTACTCAATAAAATTTGCCCCTTTATTAAGAATTTCAAGTCATTTCCTACTTTAGAATAAAAAATAGAAGGTAAATCCTATATTCTTTCTATCTCAACATAATATAACAGAAAAAGTAAGTAAGAACAAAGAGTAATAACAAAGAAAGAATTGAAGGAATAAATAAATTTAATTACTTGTGTTGAGGAATTGTGGAGCTTTTTTCAGCTTTCATTATTATTGGTCTCCTATAATTTGATACAGAGAAATGAGAAAATGAACAGGGAAATGGGAAAAATGAAATCTTGTATTATTTCTTGTGTATTTTGTACATAGCCTCTGTCATCTATCTATAGCAAGGTTCTAAATAGCGATTATAGCGGAGTAGCGGGGAGACAAAAAAAAATCTATAGCGAATAGCGCAGCTATAGCAGAAGCTTTCCTACATAGCGTTTTTTTAATTTTCAAAATTAATAGTCTATATTTCTACTAATTATCAACATGATCAATATTAGAGAATTGGAGTAATAACTAAATAATAACTGATCTAAGTCTATACTTTTTTCAATCATGCAAATAAGAAGGAAAAAAACAAAGAATATGCAAGGTAACATTATTTAATAGTTTATACTTTATAGTATTACATATTATAATAGATGGAGAGTAATTAATTTTATTAGTGAAATAAAGTTAGTATACCTATTTGAATATTTTATATATTATAATAATCAAAATCAGCTTTCAATGAAACAAACGGCGATAAGAAGAGTTAATATTTGAATATTTTCCAATATAGAAAGAGAGACTAAATCACAAATAAGAACAAAATTATATAGTTCGGTTTAGCATACTTATTATAGCAGACCATATAGTATCATAAATATGAACAAAAGTACAGAAGCTCATGTAAATTGCAAAAAAAAAAGCCCATGTAGCATAGCGGTAGCAATAGCGCTTAGCGGTAAAAGCAATCAGCTATTACAGCTATAGCAGCCGTAGCTGAAATAGCGCACTTTTATCTCATAGCGTAGCTTTTATGATCTGGAAAAGCTATAGCTAGTTATTTAGAACACTGATATATATAGGCATTTGCCTTAGGCTAATCTATTATGTTGCATTTGCCTATTACATCACTAACTACCCTTCTAACCATAAATCCGTTATAACAAACTAATCCAGTCGATGTGTTGACTGTGGTGCATTATCTTCTATTATCTCCACCTGCATCAATGGTATAAGAGGTGCACTGATTGCATGATCACCTCCATAAGTTGCCCCCGTCTTAAGAGAATTCGGAAAAATGAGGGAGTTGTCGCCATTAATTTTCTCACCAAATCTGGCCTCATTGGGCTCAACTTTAGGTGAACAGGAAAAATTCTGACTATTATTCATAAATCCCACTGAGGCGCCGTCTCGGGGTAGCGGTACCAGTACCCCCCTCTTCTCCTCGTTAGTTGTTGTATAAAACATTTTATCCCCTATGTCGTAGAAGTTTCCGGTTCTCACCTCTTGGGCTAGTGAGCAAGCCCAACAAAATTGCCACTGAATGTAGTCTGTCACTGACGATCGGCCACAACAGTAGGGATTTCCTGGCAAATTAAATCGTTTTCTCATCTGAATCCTCCAAAATCCCCCATATAGCGATGCGAATATACATAACACAATTCCTGTTATCCCGACAATGTATCGTACTATGACATCTTCTATTTTAAGCGCAGTTATGGTAAAAATTAGTAGTGGCCCGAGGAGTAACATCGCGAATGAAAATATGTGCACAAACATATTTCCCATGCCTAGCCTCTTCATGTTCCAACCAAAGACGCAGAAGGTGCAAAGAGACGAGAGAACAAAGATGGTTATGTCATCCCAACAATAAAAAAGCCCGCCAATCCACTCGGGGCTAGTCACTGCAACTGTTCGATTGTAAACTGGCATGAGCTCAGTTTGATCAAGTTGGAATACTGGGGAGTTATGGTTTTCGAGCTGAGACTCTCTTTTACCATGTTCATTGTCTTCTGATGCTAGTTCTCTCTGCCTAGAAAGCGGTCCGAAACGGGTAAACAACCTCGCTATAATCAGGGCTCCTATCCCAATTCCGTTTCCAATAAGATAAAGAGGCAAATCTGGTCGGTTGTGTCTATTATAAACCCAATAAAGCACACAACTAAAGTACTGAGAGAAACATGTTAGATGGAGAAGAAATACCACAAAAAACATGCACACCCTTTCGTGTGGTTCTGGCCGATTGTTCTTCGAGTAGATTCTCCTCACATTTCTATCTTGTGACCGCCATCTTAGAATAAATACCATATGGAGAAAAATTCTCGGGTGTTGAAACACACACATATAGGTAAATAATGCGTTTAGTATTTGATTGATCACCTCCTTCCATTCTGATCTAGTGGAATTGCTCTGTATTGCGCTATTGAGAGCTCCGAATGATATTAAACCCCAAATTAATAGCCCGATTGCAACAGCTAACAACCATATAAACAAGGCAATTCTAGGTGGGTCCTTGTTCCATTTCTTGATTGATGAATGCGGCATTTGGTGAGGGTTTGGTGAGTTATTATTACACTTCAATTGCACAAATGTTGCTCAATTATCTGCATTGACAGAAAGAACAGGTAAATGGTGTTAGAATTTTAGTTAACAAAAAATAAAACTTTATAAGAAAAAAAAAAAGCAAGATTTAGCTAAAAAGCACTAGACAAAATTGAATGGACACAACGAAGAAGTTCTATTTAATTTCTATTATATGACCAAAATGTCATAGGAAGAGGACAAAAATCAAACCTAAACAACAATTACCAATGGACTATCCTGAAATAAATTAAATTAGATTCTGCATGGTGAAATTGAAAAATCATTTGGTACTTAATCTATGACGTCTTTCACGCTACAATCGATGATTAATAGGGAAATATGCTACATATTCTTTTTTTTTAATGAAGGGTAAAATGGGTCATTTATAAATTTAAAATAATTTTTATAGAAAAGATAATAAAATGGATAAATTTTTGAAATTTTGAATATTTACAAGGGTAAATATGATATTATATATTTTAGAGGGGGGAATATGTACTTTTAAATTCTTTGAGGGGGTAACGTGAAATTCCCCTAAATTTTAAATATTCGCAGGGCCACATAACGATCTTAATCATTCAAAATAAAAAGTATGAGATCACTTGACATTCGTTTTGTACTTTACTTGGAGAAATAAGTTGATTTTTAGTCAAGTGACAGATGACAATTAAATTTCATTAAATATTTAGACCAAATGAGATAATATGGCAATTTTGTGTACATTTTATTTACTAAACCAAGGTGACGTCACATAAATATATTAGCTCAAACATCATTTTGTAAAATTTTGATATTTAGGTAAACCGGAATTGATTATCCCGTTTCACGAGACAGGACAATTTATCTCGTCCTACTAATTTAAATTTGTAACTCCGCTAACTTAATTAACTGAGCAGAGGGAAAAAAATTGTGAGACGGATTAATCTATTCTGCTCTACAATTTGTTTTTCTTCTTCTTCTTCTTCTTCCTTCTTAATTAATAGGTTAAATAGAGCGAAAAAAATTGGAGAACGGAATAATCTATTCCGTTCCACAATTCTTTTTTGTTTCCTCTCTTCTTAGTTAATAGATTAAGCGGAGAAAAAAATTGTGGAACGAGATAGATTAATTTGTTCCACAATTTTTTTTTCTCTGCTTAGTTAATTAGATTAGCGGAGTTATGGATTTGAATTAGTGGGATGGAATAAACGATCATGTTTTACCTATATTTAATTAGAAATAATTTAATTAACAAGATTCATAGAATTAAAAAAGACAAAACGGGAACTATTGAACAGAAGTTATGTATAATAAGTCTCTGTTCAATAAAGTTACTAATTGCCAAATGGCCTAAAGCTTTCCGTTTCTTCTGGATACAGGCCTGTATATCTAATATATCTAAATATTAAAAAAAAAAAAAAAACTAAAAGAGCTAGTTTTAATCCTCTGGATTCTATATATAAATGGCATTAAGCATTCCTTTACCAGCAAACAGAATTGATAATTTGTGATTGGGACCTTGGGAAAAAGGAGTTGACTCATATCATTGCTAACACATGCCATTGGGGAAATTAAACTAGATTTTTAGAAGAAATCTCATAAAGCAGGAAAAAAAAACCAAAAACTTACAAGAAAGGCACAATACTCGGCTCAACTAATTTTACCATCACTAATTATAGCTCCAACATTATCGTATGATTTCATTTTATATAATTACTCTATAGGTAACGGGTACGAAATAGTCTTTACTTGTACCCTTACCAGTTTAGCTAGTGAAAGAAAATCCTTACCCATATTTATACACAATAAGCTAACGAAAAAAAAAAATCTTACCCTTATCACGTCTTATCGAATACAGTATGGGTAGGGCAAATGGTTAAAAGGGTATCATTGACACCCCTAACTAGAGGAGAAACAAAATAGGATTTTTGGATCCGAGATATTCTTTTCGATTCAAACTTTAGATCGGAAATAATGTTTTTGATTTTTTTATAAATCTAACAATTTAAATACTCTTTATCTTTTCCTCTATCATTTTTTTTAATAATTTGTATGAATAAAAAATTCTCCACCATCCACCCATCCGCCATATCAGACTATAATGCGACCATGACCCTAAAGAATAATTGGGTATAGTCCTCAGGGGCGGATCCAAGATTTTTATCAGGAGGAAAAAAATATCAAATCGGGTTTAAATAGCTAATTGGAGTTCAAATCTATTAACTAATTAAGTACTTAATAAAAATAAATATTTTAATTTATACATTTCAATGTTTTAACTTGTAATTTCTGATATTTTAATCTATAATTCTAATTATTAATCATAATTGAAGAAATTTATTTTAATTTTAACTCTAAATTTAACACGAACTACAAATTAAACATCCAACGGGGGAGGCAAAATTTTTTTCAAGGAGCATAGTCGATCAAAACATTTCTATCTCCACTAAAACGCAAATACAGGGGGGCAGCTACCCCCGGAATGCACATGGCTCCGCCCCTGATAGTCGTATAGATAATAAACTATATTTTCTAAATACAACATTTGATATTATTTTATAAAAAAAAAATTAGGGAAACAAAAGGAGAGAGTACTCACATAAAATATGGTTCCATGAGACAGCAATATGTTGTAGACTTTTCTCAAAGGGAGTATTTGAAGGATATCATGTTCTCAGGTCAAACTTTGACCTGTGCTTCTTTGGTTTTTCAGGAATAGAGGAACTAGGTGAGGTGGAAATTAAATCTGCTGCGATTCTAACAGGATCGCAGACCCTGCTTTTCCATATCTAACCCTCAATTTTTCTTGAGATTCATGCATAAAAATCAGTTTCCTTAGAGATTTGTGCATTCCAAAAAAGTAAAGGTTGGATTTTCTTGAGATTCGTGCATGAAAATCAGTTTTCTTAGAGATTTGTGCATTCCAAAAAAATAAAAGTTGGATATGAAAAAGCAGGATCCTGCAATCCCTGTAGAATCACAGCAGATTCGTTTCCGGTGAGGTGATATATGAGATATCACTCGCTTTGAGATGTCAATGATACCCTTTAGATGTGGCTGTGTTGAATGTCAAGTTGTCAACGCAATCAATTGCAAAAATAGTGATTTCTGGAGGGGGCTGATTGAGGGAAATATATCTGCTGCGATTCTCAAGGAGATCGCAGGACCCTGCTTGTCCATATCCAACCATTAATTTTTTGAAAAGCACGAATCTCTAAATAAATTGATTTTTCTGCACGAATCTCAACAAACATTAATGGTTGGATATGGACAAACAGGATCCTGCGATTCCTTAAGAATCCCAGCAGATTTATTTCCCTGATTGAGGGATTTTATTAGGAGGCAATAAAATATTGAATTTGGTTTTAATAGTTAATTGGATTTAAATTTATTAGCTAATTGAGTACTCGATGAAAAAATAATACTTTGACTTTACTTTCTAATGCTGACTTATAATTTATGATACTCTAACTTATAATTCTGATTACCAATTATAATTCGATAAATTTATATTAATTTTAATTCTAAATTTAATCCGCCTCGAATTCAGATCCAGTGAAGTAATTCAATTTTTGGGTTTTAGATCGGGACCATCCAATTCGAATCCGCAATAATTCATCCAGAAGTGGAGCGCACACATCTCGAGAGACGGATTTGAATCCCGAAACAATCTCGAGCGACAGATTCAAATTGGACGGTCCCGATCCAAAACCCAAAAATTGAGTTATTTGGGGAACCGGACCCCTCCGCCCCTAGTGTATGCACTCCAGATCTGAATGAATTGTCTTTGATTCGAATCGAATGGTCCCGATTTAAAATCCAAAGATTGAGTTACTTCATTGAATCTGAATTCGGTATCCACTGTCTCGTCAATTCCAAAAAAAAAATATAGCCGAAAACTGAAACTTAAATTGATATGATCTAGCTAGCGTCTAACCATCCTTGCTCGCGAATCCATATCCTCAGGTAACAGAAAAGACTCACAGCCGAGTCAAAATTAATTTAAGGGAGAATTTGTTACGTGCTACTCAAAAACTTCAAATTTGTCAAAATGCCACTCAAAAAACAATATTTGTCAAAATGCTACCAAAACTCAATCTCTATTTTTTTTTTGCCATTATCCCTATTTTGACTCAATTTATAAATTATAATATTTCAAAATGACCAAACTGTCCCTGTCAGATTTTTTTTTTTTTTGAATTTCAAATTTTTTTAAAATTCAAATTTTTTCGAATTTCAAAATTTTCAAATTTCATTTTTTTCGAATTTCAAATTTTTCGAATTTCAAATTTTTTTGGAATATCAAATTTTTCGAATTTCAAATTTTTTTCAAAAATCAAAATTTTTTCGAATTTCAAAATTTTCAAATTTTTCCGTGGCAGCCCCATACTCGGACTCCCCAAATTTTTTAAATTTTTTATGCCACTTCGAGTTTTTTAAAATGTCAAATTTTTTAAAATGTCAAATTTTGAAAATCAAATTTAATCAAATTTTGAAAATTTGAAATTCAAATTTTTTTTGGGGAGTCCGAGCCGAGGGCTGCCACGAAAAAATTTGAAATTCGAAAAAATTTTGATTTTTGAAAAAAATTTGAAATTCGAAAAATTTGATTTTCCAAAAAAATTTGAAAAAGTTTGAAATTCGAAAAAATTTGAAATTCAAAAAAATTTGAAATTTGAAAATTTTGAAATTCGAAAAAATTTGAAATTTCAAAAAATTTGAAATTTCAAAAAAAATTGAAATTCGAAAAAAAAAAAAAATCTGACAGGGGCAATTTGGTCATTTTGAAATGTTAGAATTTATAAATTGAGTCAAAATAGGGATAATGGCAAAAAAAAAATAAGGATTCAGTTTTAGTGGCATTTTGACAAATATTGTTTTTTGAGTGGCATTTTAACAAATTTGAAGTTTTTGAGTGGCACATAACAAATTCTCCCTTAATTTAACGTCTGTTTCGTTTTATGATTCGTGCAATATTGAAACGGACGATTCAGATCTCTTTACACGATCAGGTATTGTACTGGATCTGAATTCCTCACTCGTTGCCCTCCACTAGAGAAGGAAATTTGTCACGGCGTGACTAGTCACGTCACGGAACGTCACGTCACGTCACGTGTGTCGATTACGTGACGTGACTCGCGTGACGCGTGACGTGATCATTCGCGTGACGTGACCACATTCTAGTAAAAATATACGTCACGTCACGTCACGCGAACCAGTCACATCACGTCACGTCACGTGATCACGTTACGTCACGTCACGGTATGAAACATAGAGTATCCAACTTTTTTTATATATATAGAGTATTCAGATTTTTATTATAGTATAAGTTCAGTCATATTGGTACTAATATAGTACTGATTTTTATTTTCTTTAGTTTAGTCTAATGAATGTTTGTAATTTGAATTTTTAAAGTAATCTCAGATGCAACATTTTCTAAAAAAAATAATCTTTACAATATTATTTACTTATTTTAGAATTTTTTATAACTTTTTCCTAAATTTTCAACAATTTAAATTAAAATATTAAAAAAATTGACATGACTAATTTACGTCACGACACGTCACGTCACGTACGGTCACGGCGTGACTACGCGTGACGTGACCATTCGCGTGACGTGATCCTCCGCCACCATTTTGGTCACGTCACGTCACGTCACGTGAAAAAAAAAATTGATCACGTCACGTCACGTCACGTGACTAAATCACGGCGTGTTTGTCACGTCACGTCACGGCGTGTCACGTATTTCCTTCTCTACCCTCCACTCTCGAACCCTTTCTTTCTATCACGCACGGCGCGCCGCAACGGAGCCCGTATTCAGTAGCGTACTTTGCAAAGAAGAGACAGAGCTCCGAGAGCACTCTGCAGTAGGCAGTAACGGAATCGATCTTTGATTCTCGTTTTCAATTGTTGTTGATTTCTCCTAGTTGGAATTCTCCGGTGCAATCAACCAATGGCCGACACAGAACCAGAGGGGAAGCTACTCCTGTTTAACTCCATGACCAAACAGAAGGAAGAATTCAAGCCAATTGTTGAAGGGAAGGTTAGTATGTACGTGTGTGGGGTCACACCGTACGATCTCAGCCATATCGGCCATGGCGCCATGCTAGGGCCTATGTGGCATTTGATGTGCTCCACAGGTTAGGTTCTTACCTTGGTTTCATACAATTCAATCTTGCATGGAAAATTGGGACCCTGTAATCCTGTATTGATAATTTTCTTTGGTTTTGTATTGTTTTTGCTTTGATTTTGTAGTTTAGTAATTAGTGGAAATTGGACCTTTATAATAAAAGTATTAACATTTTGGAAAATAGCATTGCAGTATACATTTTCGATTTCCAATACTCAAATGTGTTGTAGTTGTGCTATAGATATCGGTAGAGTGGTAGAAACGTGTCGTGTCGTGCCGTGCCGTGACTAACATGTCGTGACTTTGGTCTCGTGCCATGCCGTGACCAAGTGATCAGTCACACGTGCTATGCCGTGTCGTGACCAAAATGTTGAAGGTGGTCACGGCACGCGAGTCATGCTGTGCCCAAATGTGCCGTGTCCAAACGTGTCTGGACACGTTTAACTATTTTTTCTCATAATGTAGGTTAGTTTATTCAAGATTCACCATTTGCCCAAATGTGCCGTGACCAGAACTTTCGCGTGACGTGCTGTGCCAAATTTTCAAAAGATGGCCATGGCACATGAATGGTCACGGCATGCGACACGCGAGTCACAGCATGTAACAGTCACACGTGCCGTTCTGTGACGGAGCCGGCTCCGCAGTGCCATATTTCCCACACCAGATAACGGTGTCTCTTGTTCCCTATTTTTATTTTTATTTTTATTTTATTTTTTGCTTGGGCAGATACTTGAGACATCTGGGATATGAAGTGACATATGTGCGCAACTTCACAGATATCGATGACAAGGTTCCAAGTACTTTCCTACATATTAATTTCTTTTTCTTTGTAATTTTTCTTTTCCGTTGTTCAATTGTGGCAGATTTGTTGAATACCTCTTTATCCTGAAAAACCTGAAAGTTGGCACACCATCTGTTGATCAGCTAGCACTATTTAGCTTTTTCTATAGATATGTGAGCAAAGTTCTAATTCTTGTGTCAGTTTGACAATTGGAGGGATCTTTCTTTGTTAAACAGATAATAAAGAGAGCTAATGAAGCAGGAGAGAATCCATTGCAGTTGAGTAAGCGGTTCAGTGATGAATTCTTGGTTGACATGGCAATGCTTCAGTGCTTACCTCCTACTCATGAGCCACGTGTGACGGACCACATGGATCAGATTAAAGACATGATAGCTAAGGTAAGGTAGTGTGTGTGTGTGTGTGTGGGGGGGGGGGGGGGGGGGGTTGCCTGTTACTTGGCAATGAGTGTTTAGTCATCTGTACTTAATTCTTTAGATGCTATATAGTTCTTGTCATGTAAAAGTATATTTCGCAGATCATGAAAAATGGGCATGCTTATACTGTAGAAGGAGACGTCTATTTCTCTGTCGACAGTTTTCCTGAGTACTGCCGCCTATCAGGACGCAAATTGGATGACAATATGGCCGGGGGAGGTGGTCGAGTCACTGTTGATACAAGAAAGAAAAATCCTGCTGATTTTGCCTTGTGGAAGGTAAACACACACTTTACCTTTACTTTGTGTTGTAGTGCTATTTGTGACTTATGAATTTACTAATCGTATAGTCATTCATCTTAGTACATAATAATATATTTTCTTTGCAATTTATAGTCTGCAAAGCCTGGGGAGCTGAGCTGGGAGAGCCCGTGGGGCCCGGGGAGGCCAGGTTGGCACATCGAGTGCAGTGCCATGAGTGCACACTATTTAGGACTAAAATTTGATATTCATGGTGGTGGCAAGGATTTGGTATTTCCACACCATGAGAATGAGCTGGCTCAGAGCCTTGCGGGCAACCCGGAGAGCTGCATCAACTGCTGGATGCACAATGGTTTCGTCAATAAAGACAATCAGAAGATGTCGAAGTCTGACAACAATTTCTTTACCATTAGAGATGTAAGTTTCTGTGGGCATGTGCTTCAAGTTTTTTTTTTGTGGCATAGGGTGAGCGTGGTGCAGTTGATATTAAATGAATGCAGATTTCAAAATGCTGCTGGCTATAGATTTGTTTGTTGAATGATTGTGGTATTTGACTAATTGTAGCTTGTTTGGTGCTGTCAAAGTTTTACATTGAAGCATTCTAATGTCGAGTGCTTTATGGTACAGTTGTACTGGTACATAAAGGAGTAGCATTAGAGGTGGCAGCCTGATTGGTTGGGCTATTTTAGGATCAACCTGTTCAGGTTGGGGCTGGATAATTTGGGTCTCTGATCAGTCAGGATTTTGGTTGGGATCTCAGGTTTTTGGTGTGTACTTTGGATCCAGGTGCAATAGTCTTTTTTAGTTGTAATCTCGACATACCTTAGTTGTATCAAGTTTCTTTCTTTAACTAGGGTTCCCTTAGGCTCAGGTTGGGCTGTTTTGTTTTGTGTTAGCTGGTGGCTTATGAATTCTTATTCAGTGTAAATTGATTAGCATTCAGTTTGGATTAGATTGGCTTGCCCATTTAATTTGTTTTGGGTCAACGATATGGTCAGTTTTGGATGGGTTCTTAATCGTAGTCAAATTCTCAAGTTCTGTAGTTCTGATCCCCCTTACCTGTTTCCTTGATCCTCTTACAACTGTTTTGATACTTAGTATTGGGTGATTATGTTTGATGCAGATAATTGCTAATTACCATCCTTTAGTTCTGCGGTTCTTCTTGATGCGCGCACACTACAGAGCTGATGTAAATTACTCTGACCGCGCACTGGACAATGCATCTGACCGTGTTTTCTATATTTATCAGGTTTTATTCTGTATCTTTTTATGTCTTTGAATGAAAAGTATTTTCTTTGATGAAGCCACATTACCCTGTTGTAGAACAAGCATGTGTCACAATGAAAAATAGTACAAACTGGCATCATGGTGCATATAGATGCCGTAGTGAGGATGGTGAGCTCCAATAATTCTAGGTTAATTGATTAACTGGCTAAGGTATTTGTCGTTAGATTTCTTGATGACATGACATAATGCAGACCCTGCAAGATTGTGAAGTGGCACTTTCTCAATTCCGTGAGGGAACCTACAAAGTTCTGGTTCCAGATGATGTCAGAGAGTTGATAAAGAAGTTTCATGACAGCTTCATGGAATCTATGTCCGATGACCTACACACCACAGCCGTTTTGGATGACCTGATGGTGCCCTTGAAGACCATTAATGGCACCTTGGAGAAGTTCAAGGTTTGCTCTTCTTGGTGCCTTTTACATCTTACCTTTATATCATGACTTCATGGTGCAAATTTTTTTCTATATGGCCATCAAGACCATGAAAGTAAGAGAAATAATGCAATTACCACATATGTCCTTGCAACTTTCCTTTTGCTCCTCCCATGTTTACTTCAGATTAATACCAAACTACTACCTTTTTCATTATTTTATTTTACATAGACAAGGCAAAAGTGTTATTTTCTTTTTGGCATTTTTGGATAAAGGAGGTAAGGAGTTATATGTCAGTATATGCATAGATGTTTCTTGTTTTTTTTTTCAAGATAATGATACGTCGTTTTAATTGGGCTACTTAAAGAAATCAGTAGTATATTGTCACTGATGCTTCTGTTATTGTTATTAGTACTATCTTTATCATTATAATAGTATATTGTCACTGATGCTTCTATTATTGTTATTACTTATTAGTACTATCTTTATCATTATAATGTCATTATCGTACTATAACAATGCAGGGTAAGAAACAACAGCAAGCTCTTATTGTATCTTTACTTGCTTTGGAGAAGGAAGTCAAGGAGGTACTTGGCATTCTTGGTTTATTGCCTGCTTCCTCCTTTTCCGAGGTAAAACCTTTCTGCAAACATTGTTTTATAATGTACATACATAACTTCTCAAGGTTGTGATGTTTTTATGATGCGGTAATATAAAAATTTAGGTGCTAACACAACTCAAAGATATTGCACTAAAGAGGGCTGGGTTAACCGAAGAAGAGCTATCAAAGAAAATAGAGGAGAGAACACTTGCTAGGAAGAACAAACAGTATGAAGTGTCTGACAGTATTAGAAAAGAGCTTACTGCTGTTGGTATTGCCTTAATGGATGAACCTGGCGGTACAATCTGGAGACCTTGCGAACCTTCAGATGAATAGTTGCAATTTTTGGGAATGTGCTGTAGACCAGTAATATTCTGTTCTCTAATTTATATATGTGTGCTCACTCAAAAGAGTGGACCTGCATTGATTTTAAGAGGTGCATGTGTCACTTTATAGTGTTTTTTTTTTGGTTCAGTTGTGCCCCCTAGGCTCTTACACATCTCATACATATTCACATTACATGATTGATTAGCTGATTTGTAGTTGTTAATTTGATTCAAAGGAATGTAACATTTTCTTTAATTTTGCCTCAGCAATGAGAATGCATTTGTTAACTTGTAGATTTTTTTTTTCTTTGGTATTTGTGCTCATTAATTTCTTAACCGAAACGAAGTTGACTATCTTTTGTATTTGTAGACAATCCTTTGTTGTCCATGCTTGTTGAGTACAAATCTGGAGATGGTGCGGTAGTACAGTTGGCTAGAAAAAAAAGGTCTAAGACTGAAAATTCAAAGGTCAAGAGTTCGAGTTCTGTTTACGACTTTGCAGTTTTTGCGAAGGTTTAAAAAATAATAATTAAAAAGAGTATGAATCAGCTTTCATTCTTTTGGAAAAGCAGGTTCTTATTTTTTTTCATCCAACTATTCAATTTTTTTCATGAATGAATCTCGATGAAGATCAACAGTTGGATGAGGAACCAAAAGAATAACAGTCGCCTGCTTGTATCCCCAAACTTCTAATGGTACAAGGAAATATAAGTGCAAAACTACCCAACCAATAAACTTGGAAGATGAATCTAAGCAAGCAAAATTATGCATTAACATATATTAATTAGAAAAAAAATTCCAATTTGAAAGAACGAACAGTCTAATTTACGAGATCAGTTTGGGTCTGATGCCCATCGGACTCAAACTGTGCGATGGTCTCCATACCTGTCTGATTTGCTTTAAGTTCCGTGCTTGTTACTTTAACACCAGTGTGCATTTGCTTCAATATCCGTGTGCACAGATCTTAAAGCACATTGGACGGTTATGGAGCCCTTCGTCGGACCCAAACTGCTCTCCTAATTTACCTTTTCTTTTTCAGAAGGCGCGCTGTGTCTCAAAGCTCACAACATTCTTCATCAAATTACAGTTCGAAATACCATAAAATACAGGTACCAAATGCAGTTTCAGAAAAATTATCTAAATGTCATCAATAAGCAAGCACGAAATAAAACTTCTAATTGATCAAAACTCAATAAAGGTAATGTGATGGATTGAACAATATCCACAATGCGAGGCCCATATGTGAACCCAAATCTGATTCACCAGTGGAAGCCTTGACTTGAAAATGACTAGGCTGGACTAATCTCCCTCTAGAAGGCTTTAATAAGTAGCCGAGTAGCCTCATTAATCCGATACCAGGTTGGTTTCACTTAGGATTAATCAAAAAGCTCGTACCTCGTGGCTCGATCGGGACTCGTATCTAGGAGTGTAAACGGATCGGATATTATCCATATCTAAATCCGAAAAATAGTGAATTCGGATATTCGGATACAGATCCGAATTTGAATATATTTTTAACAGATACGGATACTGATAATTATTGTATCCAATATTTTTTTATGTTGGATATCCGAAGTTTGCTAGAAGATCAACTGGGCCCAGCGGCCTGTTATGACTCTAAGATAACCTTCCATTTTTGGTCTTGGATCTACAAATACTATATTTTAATATTTATTTCCTTAGCAGCATTTCTACTTCTTTTTACTGTCTTTTAGATAATATCATAATTTACTTTTGCTTCTTCTACAAACTTCGACAGCATACGCAAATGAATTCAAATACTCCTCACTTCGAAGCAGAAGATGTTGGTTTAGAAGAAGAAGTCGTTTGCATTGGCATTGTTGATGTAGATGGTTCAAGACTTTTTTAGTTTTTTTGTTCTGTTTATCCTATATGGTTATGTTTAGGTTAGTATATTTTGATGAAAAACTTCACATGATTAGTACCTATTATTTTGTTAACATGATATATGTTTTGTAACCAACGAACTTATAAAAAATATTATATCTAATTTATAAATGAAAAAAAATTATATTTAGATGTTATTTTTTGTAGAATGTACATTAGTATTTAATTTTAATTATCTGAATTATAGTGATATCTGTATCCGTATTTGAAAAATTATAACGGATAAGGATATAGTTTCACCACTATCTAATTTGTATCCAACTGTTTATAACCCTACTCGCATATGACTCATTCGCTTGTTACTGGACT
Source organism: Carex arenaria (assembly GCA_964058825.1). Lineage (NCBI taxonomy): Eukaryota > Viridiplantae > Streptophyta > Magnoliopsida > Poales > Cyperaceae > Carex > Carex arenaria. The sequence goes on from CAXKVW010000693.1 coordinate 695,250, forward strand.
GTTAATGGGCCAGCTCGCCACTAACTCGGTCAAGATAGCCACAAAATACAGGTATCAAATACAGCTAGCTTGGCTAGGCATTATTTTGTGAGTTTGTATGAATTTGTGTGTATTTTATATTGTGTAGCTCAGTCCAAAAAAATTGTAGAATTTATTTTCTTCTGAAACAAGATCCAGCTAGATCCAGTTTGTCAGCTTGTGAACTAGCTTGATTTAGCTCGTGACGATTTGAAGCTGAGATTCTCGTAACTCGGACAAGCTAACTCGTGATGAGTTCAAGCTGAGCCCAGCTCATGACGAGCCACACCACCCCTAGTCTCACTTAAATGGGACGGATTGGACCCAAGAAAGCTTTTCTTTTTACAGCACGGATCATACTTTAAGAATGAATTTATCTGATATTTATGACAAATAATACAACTCATAAAAAAGGACAAAAATGAATTGTAAATATGTTGTTTTATCAGTAATTATTTAATTTGCGATCAATCGACTCTCAAAATGCATTAACCTTGATACGTGTTTTTCTTAATGGTAGAGAACAAATATGCAATTTTAATGTTTGATTTAATGTTATAAAAATTACAGGTTTTGATTTAATAATTTAATGGTAGAGAACAAATCTGGTTTGCGTTTAATGTGACAGGCTTTGCTTGCTGTATGCAGGCTTTCCTTTCATGGTAGAGAACAAGTACCAGAATTTTGACAAGATATTTAAACATTAGTGATTCAGATTCAGACAGACAATTCTGAGAAAGTGGTGTCCATTGCATAAACAGGTTTCAGACTACCGAATTTTAAGTTTCCAAAATTCAAACCGTTTACTGTTGTACCACTTCTAAGCAATGCAACAAGCCAACAACCATTTGAGAACAACATGGTTGTGTGTATATAAAATATAAATAGTTGCCCTCAGGCATCAGCTTCGAAATATTCACAGCTTTGGAGGTGATCTGTGATTGTTTACCTGATGATAATGGAGGAGGTGATGATTGAGATCTTGACGAATTTTAAATTGAAGATAGATCTCGAGAAGACTTAGTACAGAAGATGTAAAGGTTTGAAAATTTAAGTATTAAGAGTTGAATTCTGATGGTATTGAAATTTGAATTGTTAGATATGAAAACCTAGTTTAAATGTGCTGCGAACTTATTTTTTAAAGTATTACCATAATGAACTATGAAACATGGTAATCGTCCAAAAATCGTGAACTTCCAAGAAGCCAAATTTAATCAATGGAGGTAACTAGAAAAAACTATTATCCCGGCCAAGGCGTTGCAAATGGTAATTAATTGTTCTTCCAGGATTTTTTGGCCTTCCCTTCTGCAAAACCAAAAATAAAATACTTGTAAGTGCTTTTACAATTTCAACCTAACAATTTACTGTATTTGCCAGTTCACATAAAGATTATGCTATTCATGGATAAATGCCCCTTGTCCAGTCTTTGCTTTGAATGCAGATGTGATGTCTGGTGTATGAATTCAAAGTAGGTCCGATGCCCATCGGACCTACTTTGGTTCGATGGGTGAAATAACCATTCTATTACATCAAGATCCGTGCTAAGTGCATTAAAATCCGTGCAGTTCTGTTTCAATTTCCGTGCACACCAATTTTAATGTTAATTGTACGGTGTTAGAGCTAATTGAACCTAAAAGTAGGTCCGATGCCCATTGGACCTACTCCTATCTCCTGGTGTATATGTTGACAAATAACACATTTAATCTGGGCAATAGGCAGACAGCCATGCATACCATGATCAATTTCTGAAGTAAATGCTTCTGTATATGTCTGTGAGGGAGGGAGGAAGTTGAGGACAAATAGTATAGAGGCGTCAAGGACAATTTCTAATGGTATACAGATATACATTTTTGCATTCTTATTTCTGCACACACACATGATTTTTACCTTTGGAGGGGCATAATGAAATTGTATTCTTGCTGAGTTGAGCCAAAATTTTATAGATCAGATGGCAAATATTTGAACTTTCAGGTAATGCAATCTGATTGCAAAAAGATCCAATTTTCAAATAGGTCAAGAAGACCACAATTAATAATATATGAGTATGTGCCTGGGTAACAGTCGTATCTTCCACCTGGTATGAGCCAGTACTGTTATTCTAGGTACAGAAGATAAAACAAGGAAGAAAATAAAAGACATTGTTTAAAGTAGTTGCAACTGGGAAAAAAAAATTACCTGAGCCTCAGCACAAGAAACAAGAAGATTCTTGTATTTAATGCATTTATCATCTTTCTTGTTATTTAAAGAGAGACAGCCGAGAAATTGCAGCATTTCCTTCATGCACGCCTTTCCAGCACCCCCAAACTTTTTAGGGTTTATATACATACCTCCCTTGCGACCCATTCTACATCAACAACCAAAAAACATTATATAATTAACAGATGTGAGACGTTACTAACTCTCCACAAAATTAAAATATCGTTTAATGGTTCTGTATTTCTTGAATCCAAAACATACTAAACATTAGAGAAAAATGATGCAGTGTTTCAATTTGGATCTCCAACATTCTGACGCTTCTATGATTGCTTAAAATATGAACCCTACTATTAATATCATAATTACCCCCAACACCCAACACCCTAGAAAAACAATAGTAAGCAACAAACAAACAAATAGATAAAACCAAACCATCTACAAGGAAATAGGTCAAGGCTCAATCCATAGTGCATCTTGTACACAGTTTAAAGGTACTATTTCTCATAATTTTCACGTTTTAATCACTGTGATTACTTGTTATGTTTTTCACACAAAAAGGAGACAAAACAGAAAAAGACAACAGTAACATTCTAGGTGGTTAGCACTGCAACAATAAATGAATGGTCGAGTCTGCATACAGTGGATATACACATCATAACAAATGGAAGTTATCACAAGTAAACTGAAACCGAAAACTCTGTAAATATATAATTTTGTGAGTGATTGAATCAGTAGCTCATCAAAGCTACTATTTTAAAAAGGGAAAAATGAAATGAGAAAAAGGGAATTATGAGGAATTTAAAAGTTGTAAATTCCATCAATTTAGTCAATATTAAAAAAATTCTTTGCGAGTGAATTGCAGTTTTTTAGTTACCTGCTTATATAGCTATCATCTATTAATAAAACCATTATGTCACACTTGTAACCTTATAAGATGACAAATTGTCATAAATAAATTTGAAAGAAGAGAAACGTTTGGTACAAAACAAGACAGGAAATATCATATGTAGTATTGTAACACATGGATAACTAGAATATGTACCGTACATCAACCTGTTCATTAATTAATTTCACAAAGTTCATAAATTTTAATGGTAACATACGTTAAACTACAATATATATCAAGTTTCAAATTCTCTAAACCTAAGATTCAAATTCTCTAATACCTTAAACCTAGTTTTAAAAAAAATGAAGCTTCTGAAATCAAATCTGACAATCTTTGGCACTCAAATTTCTGAAATCTAGTTTCCCCAAACATTGACAATCTGTCCCATACCTAATTTTACCAAATTTACCAACTACTAATGGTAGCCATACGGAAACTTAATATAGCAATTTTTAATTTAACAAGCTAGTTAAAAAAAATCTAATGGTAGTCTCAAGACGAAACCTAAAGACTCAATTTCCATGCCAAATCAAAAATTGAAATCGTTCAAAAATAAATAACAGAAATTGAACTTACCTGGATGAAAGGAAGCAAGCAGGAGACGAGAGGAGAATATGAGAGAGAGGAGCTTGATTGTGTGCGATAGAGGCTATAGCGGTGAGAGAGGAGCGGGTCTGAGCACGAGGGAGAGAGGATCTGCTGGAGCAGGAGAGGGCCTGGCGGTGCGCGCCGAGAGAGAGGAGAGGAGCGAAAGGTGCGATCTGATTTCGATTTAGGGCTTGAGGAGAATACGCGGGAGAGAGAGGTGATCGGATCCGGGGTTTGGGTGTCTAAATAAATGGACACGTCCAGTTAACGGAGAGCCGCATTTTCTCGTTTCAGCTAGAGAAAGAAAATACGTGACACGCCGTGACGTGATGTGACAAACACGCTGTGATTTGGTCATGTGACGTGATCAATTTTTTTTTTTACGTGACGTGACGTGACGTGACCAAAATAGTGGAGGATGGTCACGTCACGCGTAGTCACGCCGTGACTATACATGACGTGATCACACGTGTCGTGACATAAATTAGTCATGTCAATTTTTTTATATTTTAATTTAAATTGTTGAAAATTTAGAAAAAAAGATATAAATTTTTTTAAAATAAGTAAATAATGTTGTAAATATTATTTTTTTAGGAAATGTTGCATCTAATATTACTTTAAAAATTCAAATTTCAAACATATATTATACTAAACTAAAAATAAATACTACATGAGTACCAATAAATACTCTATACATATACAAAAAAAGTTGGATACTCTATGTTTCATACCGTGACGTGACGTGACGTGACGTATATTTTCACTGGAATGTGGTCACGTCACGCGAGTCACGTCACGTAATTGACACACGTGACGTGACGTGACGTTAACGTGACGTGACGTGACGTTAACATGACGTGACGTGACGTTAACGTGACGTGACGTTAACGTGACGTAACGTTCTGTGACGTGACTAGTCACGCCATGACAAATTTCCTTCTCTAGTTTCAGCGAATTTTTTTTTGCATAATGATCATATTCATCCGCACAGTTTTTAAAGCAGATCAAACGGAAATAAAAGCGGGTGTTTAATTTTCAAAGCATGGTTTGGTAGCCTATATATATATATTTCTTAACGAGGAGGGATCAATTTACAACAAAGTTACAACAATGTTTTTTTTTCATTTTCAAAGTCCAAATTGTCGATCCAGACCATTTAATGTGATTATCTAAATAAAATGTGTTTCTAGATCAAATTTTACATTTTTTTGAATTTTTTTACTATTTATTAAGATGGATACAAAATTCAATGGTCTGAACTTGACTAGTTTTTGTAAAATACTTAATAAATAGTAAAAAAGTTCAAAAAAATGTAAAATTTAATCTGGAAGCACATTTTATTTAGATAATCACGTTGAACGGTTTGAATCGACGATTTGGACTTTGAAAAAATAAAAACGTTGTTGTAATTTTGTTGTAACTCAAATTTGTTGTAACTTTTTTTTAAAAAAAGTGGAATCTCCACCGATTTTCTATATAACCAGAAAACCATTACAATCATTCAGGTATTGAGTAATACCTTTAAGAACATTCTCCCTAAACATATTAATGTCTAACACAATACACCCTGACATTAACAACAGCATATTGGTTCTCTATGGAACTGAATACGCCTATTGCACACAAAAATTTTAAACCTAATACAAAATGCTCCATAGACATACTCATATCAATCAAACATAACAAGTATGACTTATAAGCACAAAAAACCTAAAAATTTATTAAGTTGGTATAATTGTCAAAAGTGAAGAATTATTTCCATGTTCCCTTGCATCTTCATCTTCCTCTTGCCACCTAGTCTCTGTGCCAAGCGTATGGATTGAATCCAGTGAACCCCCCATGAAATTGGCCATTGTAAATCATGTCAGGTCCTTCAAATTACAAGGCAAAATAAGACTCAATTGAGCTGTTAAATCCTGTTTGTGATGTAATGCCCAAAATTTTGCAATTGATAATATTTTGGACCCTAAAACTCTCACATCATGTACCTTCCCCTGCTGAAATATAATTCTATTACGGTCAAGCCAGACACACCATAAAACTGCCCCTCTAATTATTTCAACTATTCCTGGTTCTTTTAAAGGAATACTATAGTCTAATTTCCACAATGCCTCTATTGAATCTAAATCAAAATAAAAGTTATTAAAACAGACAATCCAGTGCCATATTGCTTGCACATACACACATGTCACAAATAAGTGATTAACTGTCTCTAATTGAGAACAGTAAACACATCGAGTATCACCTGTCCATCCTCTTTTACTTAGCATGTCCCTAGTAAGCACTCTTTTTTGTTTAACAAGCCACAAGAATATTTTGACTTTCAAATGTATTCTAGCTTGCCATATACTCTGAAATGTATTAGTAGGAACTCCTCCCTCTGCCAAATATTTATACATTGAGTTTACTGTAAAGAGGCCGTTGGCTGTCCATTTCCAAACTATATGGTCCCTGTTATTAGATAACTGTACTGACTCAAGAAGGGATGCTAAAGCTGTCCATTCCACACGGTATATACCTGTTAATTGTCTAGCTATAGGGATAGACAACCTGCCTTAAGAAAATGCACTACTAACTAAAATATTCTTTTCGTATACTATGGAAAAAAGATTAGGGAAAACTAAACACAGTAAGGAATCCCCACACCAATGATCAACCCAAAACCTAATTGACTGTCCATTCCCGACTTGCCAAGATATACATTCCTGAAAGATGTCTCGTAATTGCAAAATATCATTCCACAAGGCTGATTTAATACGTCTATCTCCTGTGTGAGAATATTTATCAGTTATGATTTCCTTCCATGTGCCAACTACCCTTGTATCATAGAACCTAAATAACCATTTAGACAATAAGGATTTATTCATACGATTAAGATCTAAAACTCCAAGTCCCCCTTGACTTTTACTCAAACACACCTTATCCCACGCAATTAATGATGGTTTTTTTCTAACTGTATTGCCGCCAAACCATAAAAATTTTCTACAAATCCTATCAATTTTATATCTAATTTTACTAGGCATTCTATATAAAGAGAGACAATATAATGGTATAGATGAAATTACCGCATTCAACAAAGTGACTTTGCCCCCCATTGATAACAATTTCCCCTTCCATGTTTGTAGTCGTTTTTCAATTTTTTCGATCAAAGGTAACCAGTCTGATTCCCTCAATCGTTTCCAATGCAAAGGGACACCTAAATACATAATAGGCAAATGCACTACTTTGCAATCAAGAAGTTTAGCCAACTGCACACCTGCATTTTCACATATGTTCAATGGTACCATCTCACTCTTGTCGAAATTAATTTTCATGCCCGAAAGGTTTTCAAACCCTAAAAGAAGCCACCTAAGGACAGTAATCATCTTACTATCAGCCTTTAAAAAGAGTAGTGTATCATCTGCGAAATGAAGATTAAGAATTTTTCCACAATTTGCAAAAAGACCCAATTCTTCAACTAACCCTGCTTGTTGAGCCCGACCTAAAATTTTGTTTAAAACATCTGCTACTAAATTAAACAATAAGGGTGAGAGGGGATCTCCTTGACGAAGACCCCTCTTACATTTAAAATATCCCCCTAACTCCACATTTAAATTAATACATGATTTACCACTATGTAATAAAAGATCAATCCATGAAATAAACCTATCTCCAAAACCTCTCATACGAAGAACTTCTAACAAGAATTCCCAATTAACCCTGTCATATGCTTTTTCGAAATCAAGTTTAAATAATACTCCTTGTTCCTTAGTTACTCTTACCCTATGCAATACTTCATTGGCCACTATTATATTGTCCATGATTAACATACCTTTAATAAAAGCCGTTTGAGAAGAATCTATTAAATCATCCATATACAGTGATAATCTATCAGTCAAGCATTTAGTAATTAACTTGAAACTACAGTTTATAAGACTAATAGGTCTAAAATTCCTAACATCATTTGCATTTTCTTTTTTAGGTATAAGACATATCGATGCCATATTTATTTTATCTAAGTCAAGTTGATTATGATAAAATGCTTCAACTAACTTCATAAAATCCAGTTTGATATCATCCCAAAACGTTTGATAAAATAGAAAAGAAAAACCATCTGGTCCTGGTGCTTTAGATGGATTACAAGAGAACACAGTTTTAGTAATTTCCTCAATTGTAAAGGGTGCCTCCAAAGTCTGTCTTTGTCTAAAGGTCAATAGTTCTGTGTCAGACCAGAGTTGTTGTAGTGAAACACTTTTAGTTGTTGAAGTACCTAACAATTCTTTATAAAATTTAGTGATATGATCCCTAATAGCATGTATATCATGAACTAAAACCCCATCAATCAATAGGGCAAAAACTGAATTTTTCTTTTTCCTAATTGATGCATGAATATGAAAGTACCTAGTATTGGCATCGCCTTCAAGAAACCACTTAGTTTTAGCCCTATTCTGCCAATATAACTCTTCATCCTTAAAAATCTGATATAACTCACTTTGACATTCTTGCCATTGTTGTTGAGACAACTCATCTAAACAATCTGTTTCTGCTAAATGTTCAAACCTATCTAATTTACTTAACAGTTGAGTTTTATTTTTACGTTGAGAGGCCCTAAGGTTATTATTCCAACCCCTTAACTTTTGTCGCATAAATTGCAATTTTAATCTCCAACTATTACCTACGTCATTAGTAATTGAAAACGAATACCACCAATTTTTTAACAGATCAGCAAACCCTTCTTGTTGCAACCACACTTTTTCAAACCTTATGGTCTTATTTCCAACATACGAAACTGCTTGAGTACCTAAAATAATGGGATTATGATCTGAATGGATTCTTGGTAGAGAAAATACTCACTAGTGGAAAAATGACTTTCAGTGTCGCCCCAATAGTATCGGTTCTTTGAATGAAGTGATACAAAAAACATTTAGTATCGGTTAATTAAAAATAAATGATACAAAAAACATTTAGTATCGGTTCTAATAAATGGGCGACACAAAAAATTACATTTAGTATCGGTTCATTAGCAAGGAACCGACACAGAAATTTTTGTATCGGTTCTCTATGGAGAACCGATACTAAATGAGGCTTTTTTGTATCGGTTACTAGTAGAGAACCGATACAAAAATTCTGTGTCGGTTCCTTTCTAATGAACCGATACTAAATGAGGCTTTTTTGTATCGGTTACTAGTAGAGAACCGATACAAAAATTCTGTGTCGGTTCCTTTCTAATGAACCGATACTAAATTGAGGCTTTTTTGTATCGGTTACTAATAGAGAACCGATACAAAATTTCTGTGTCGGTTCCTTTCTAATGAACCGATACTAAATGTAATTTTTTGTGTCGCCCATTTATTAGAACCGATACTAAATGTTTTTCAGTATCGTTTTTTTTAATTAACCGATACTAAATGTTTTTCTTCCTATATAAGTCCGATCAGACAGAATTAAAACTAGGTTTTCGACGGCTGAAGCTTTCAGCAGCTCTTTCTTTTATCTCTTTGCGTAAAATCACTTGTTTTTCTTTGATCTAAGGCAGGAAGCTTTAGGAGAGGAGTATTGAGGTAATTTTGCATGTAAGTCCTTGATCTCCTTGATATTTCTTTGATCAACATTGTAGCTCGGTTCAAAGCCGAAATTTTTTAAATCGTTGAGAGTATGGAAGAAATGAATTGGAATCATGCTATAATATTGTTGGAAAATTGTTTATTAGGTCAAGTTTGTAATTATGTAGCATGCCATTGTGTTAATCCCGCAAAAATCTTAATTTTGTAGATAATTGGATTTTTTGAGGGATTTGGTCGGTGCAACGATCTCTTTATCTCGCTCGATCCGGCATACAAACAAATGTAAGCTAGCCTAATAACCTAAAACTCTTGTTTTAATTTTAATTAGTACGTACTTTGTGTATTGTGTGTATAGTTAATTAGGTTTTATCGATCTATTGTAGGTATATATATATAGCTAGGTAGAGTATTGTTTTACGTGCCACAACCGAATTAATTAATACCTTAGGTCATGATACCCGTTCAAAATTAATCCACTAGGGATTAATTTTGAATAGTCCCCGTTTTGGGACTGCTCTTTGAATACTCTGTCTCAATTAGGATGTAACCACGTATTAGTCGTGTTTTAGTATCTATGAAAATTTCGGCAGCATTTCCCCATGTTAGTTCCCCGAGTACTCGGGGAACTAAGGGGAAATGCTGCCGAAATTTTCCTAGATACTAAAACACGACTAATACGTGGTTACTGCTGAGACAGAGCATTCAAAGAGTGGGATAAGATGGTAACCGGTCCATATAAGCCCTACTGTGAACACTTAAGCCCAATGAACTGATTAATTAATTGTGTTTTCTTATAATTAATTGCAGATGGACCGTAGTTGGATGTATGAAGCATCACGTCTGTCGGATGAATATATGGCAGGTGTTGATGAATTTATGAAAGTTGCTGAGGAATATATGGCAGGTGATGGGAATGGTGTGATGCTGTGTCCTTGCCGTGATTGTAACAATCTGAAGAAATTTTCCAAACCCATCCAAGTGAGGAACCATTTGATCCGTCGTGGATTCAAGCACCATTACAAGCGTTGGATATGGCATGGTGAGAGTAATTTGGAAACGGACAAAGGTACCAGTTATGAGGACCAGGAACACCATACCGATGTAAATGACAGTAGTGATGATGTGCCAGTTGATGAAAATGAAGTCGTGGATAATTTTGATCAAATGCTACGTGATTTAGAAGAGGATTTCGGTAATGATAAGCAGTACTGTGTATTTGAGAATTTGCAAGAAGATTGTAATAAGGAATTGTACCCTGGTTGTGCTAAATTTTCAAAATTGAAAGGTGTTTTAAAATTGTATAATCTGAAAGCATCTAATGGTTGGACTGATAAGAGTTTTACTGCTTTATTGCAAACTTTAAAAGAAATTCTTCCGGATGGAAACGAGATCCCTTGTAATGCTTATGAGGCGAAGAAAATGCTGTGTCCAGTGGATTTAGAAGTTCAAAGAATACATGCATGTCCAAATGACTGTATATTATATCGGAATTAGTACGAAGATCATCACGAGTGTCCGAAATGTGGTGTATCCCGTTATAGTAGAAAGCAGTCAACCGTCAATAACAGTGATACAGACAGATCGAGTAAAGGACCTCCAGCAAAGGTAATGTGGTACCTACCCGTGATACCGAGGTTCAAACGTTTGTTTTCCAATGCTAAAGATGCAAAATTATTGCGTTGGCATTCCGATAGCCGGAAAAAAGACGGAAAATTACGGCACCCCGCTGATTCTCCTCAGTGGAGAAATATTGACAGACAGTTTCCCGACTTTGGCGGTGACCCGAGAAACCTAAAGCTCGGGCTCAGTACCGATGGAATGAATCCGCACAGTACCATGAGCAGTACACATAGCAGTTGGCCAGTTCTATTATGCATTTATAATCTCCCGCCCTGGTTGTGTATGAAACGCAAGTACATCATGATGACCCTGCTGATATCAGGACCTAAACAGCCCGGAAACGACATAGATGTGTACCTAGCGCCATTGATCGAGGATCTAAAAAAATTATGGGCTCCCGGAGTGGAGATATTTGATGCATATAACAAGGAGATTTTCAGTCTACATGCCATGATTTTCTGCACTATCAATGATTTCCCCGCTTATGGTAATTTGTCGGGTTATAGCGTCAAAGGAGAGAAAGCGTGCCCTATTTGTATGGACGGGACAGTCGATCTGTATCTGCCTAACTCCTCTAAAAATGTGTACATGGGTCATCGTAGATTTCTTCCTACCAATCACGCCCACAGAAAGAGAAAGAGAGAATTCAATGGAAAGACCGAAAATGGGAGAGTGAAATACCCGTTGACCGGTCGACAAGTTTATGCGCGAGTGAGGGATATCAAGGTAGAATTTGGGAAATTAAAAAAAAAGGCCGCAAGAAAGAAAGGGTATCCGAAAATTATGTGGAATAAGAGGTCTGTATTTTGGGATTTACCGTACTGGGAACATTTAGAGGTTCGACACTGTCTCGATGTGATGCATGTTGTTAAAAATGTGTACGATAGCATAGTCGGCACATTATTGAATATTCCGGGTAAGACAAAAGACGGTATCAATGCTCGGAAAGACATGCAGTTGTTGAACATACGACAGGATCTACAGCCCACAGAGAAGAAGACCGAGCAAGGTAAAATCTGGTGGTATATTTCTCCCGCAATGCATACGTTGTCGATTGAAGAAAAAAAAAGCTTATGTGAATGCCTTCACGGTGTCAAAGTTCCATCTGGATATTCTTCAAACATTAAAAGCCTGGTTTCAATGGAAAAATTGAAATTAACGGGTATGAAGTCTCACGACTGTCATGTTTTAATGACACAGCTTCTTCCCGTTGCAATTCGGGGCATACTTCCACCGTGTGTTAGGCAGACCATCACGAAGTTATGTTTTTTCTTCAACGCCATTTGTTGCAAAGTAAATGATCTTGAGACGTTAGACGATTTGCAGAAGGAGGTTGTTGTCACTCTCTGTAATCTAGAAATGTATTTTCCGCCGTCTTTTTTTGATATCATGGTTCATCTGATTGTCCATCTGGTTAACGAAATTAAGATGTGTGGACCAGTTTTCTTGCGGTACATGTATCCGTTCGAGAGGTACATGGGAATTTTAAAGGGATACGTCAGGAACCGGTACCGTCCTGAGGGCAGCATTGTGAGAGCCTATGCCGCCGAGGAGGTCATTGAGTACTGTACTAATTATCTGAAGGATTTAAAACCTGTCGGCATTCCTAAATCTCGGCACGAGGGAAGACTTCACGGTGTAGGCACAATCGGTTTGAAATTATTCGTGCCCGAAAAAGAAATTATGAAGCTAGCACATTTCCATGTTCTACAACACCTCACAGACGTTTATCCATATTTTGAAGAGCATATGACCGAGTTGCGGCAACAGAACCCGAAGAGGTCCGATAAGTGGTTGATGGGCAAACACAAAGAAAAGTTCGAAGATTGGCTGACTCGTCGAGTCTTGAAGGCTCCGAAAGGAGAAAGCATTTCGGAAACCATCAGAATGTTGGCTCTTGGTCCAAGGGAAGTCGTGAGGACCTACGAAGGATACGATATCAACGGGTACACATTTTACACGAAAAGTCAAGATTCAAAAAGTACTGTGCAGAACAGTGGAGTGACCTTAGTAGCCGTTTCGAATGATTTTTCAGGAGCTAAAGCTGCCGGACCCTCGCATGCATCGATGTCATATTACGGGTTTGTTGAAGAAATTTGGGAAATGGATTACAGACAATTTAATATCCCGTTATTTCGTTGTAAATGGGTCGATAACAGTCGAGGGGTTAAAATTGACAATGATGGCTTTATTTTGGTAGATTTCAGTAAGGCTGGGTATAAGGACGATCCATTCATACTTGCAAGACAAGCCACACAAGTGTTCTACATAATTGACCCCGCGGATCGTTCAAAACATGTTGTCCTACCCGGAAAAAGACGTATTATTGGGGTCGATAACGTGGATGATGAAGAAGCGTTCGATCATTTTGACGAAATACCTCCATTTTCCACAGGCATAGCTTCTTCACAAAGCATTCCGGATGGCGGCACCAATCACACGCGCCGTGATCATAATGAAGGAGAATGGGTCCAAGAATAAGCTTGAATGATTAGTATGTCTATATATACCAATTGGAATTGTCATTTTCAATTGTCAAAATAATTTAATTAATTGAAAAATAAACATGAATTAAGAAGAGTTTATTTTTTTTCCTTCAGGATGCATAGCTAAACTGGAAGATGGGACGCACACAAGCTATTTACAGAGTGTTTTATTGTAGTTTTCTTTTAATTCAAAATGTAATTTATTTATTTTCTTTGTAATTTAATTAATTTACTCTTTTATGTTCTTCTAAATTTATTTCTTACAACAATTTTTAAAAGTCCAAACAGTTGATCCAAACCATTCAACATGATCTCTATAGGATTGCTGGAGCATATACCTTCCAGTCCTTAAAATCGAACTGGAAGACAAAATGCTTGTATGAGACTTCTCTTGTGGCAATTGCACTTGCTACTGGTGCATTTCTCAGTGCTGAAAAGTATTTTTTAACATAAAAAAATTCAATTAAGACACTAAAAATATTAAACTTAATTTTTGAGGCACTAAACGACGTTTTTTGGCGATTCTGATTTTTCCGGATACCCGGGGTAAACCCCCGGGGTGACGGTCACCACCGTCTCCTCCTCCCCTTTCCGAATTGGGGTCATACGCGCAAATCCGACATTCCTAGCAAAAGTTATGGCCGTTTAAAGCATGGGCACGGGCACGTTTAAATTGTATCGGTTATGAATATGGAACCGACACTAAATTGAAATTGTATCGGTTATGAATATGGAACCGACACTAAATTTAAATTGTGTCGGTTATGAATATGGAACCGACACTAAATTTAAATTGTGTCGGTTATGAATATGGAACCGACACTAAATTTAAATTGTGTCGGTTATGAATATGGAACCGACACTAAATTTAAATTGTGTCGGTTATGAATATGGAACCGACACTAAATTGAAATTGTGTCGGTTGTGTTATGAGAACCGATACAAATTTTAAAATTGTGTCGGTTAATAAGAAGGAACCGATACAAATGTTAAAATTGTGTCGGTTAATAATAAGGAACCGATACAAATTTGACCCAGGTCTTAAACCCTTCTCTTCAATCCGCATTTTCAAATTTTAGAACCTAAGTAAAACGCAAAAAATTTCGTTCTTTCACGCCTCCGCCGCTTCTCTGCCTCCGCCTGCTCTGCCTCCGCCCCTTCTCTACCCGCGCGTGCCTCCGCCTCTGCCTGCAACCTCGATCGGCCTCCGCTCTGCTACTCTCTCTCTGTAGTCGCCGTCTCCCTCTCGTGCGTGCCTTGTGCTTCGCTCGCCACCACAGCCGTGGTTAGATCTGCTAGGACCCGCTCACCCCTTTCTTGCCCTCCACGACTGTGATCGACAAACGGTAACCGAGCTCTCCCTCTTGTTATTTTCGCATAGCATCTTGTGTGCTCTGGTTGTTTAGAAATTGGGTACTGTGCTCTGTGTGCTTTTTGTGCTCTGTGTGCTTTATTTGTGAAATTAAGTTTGAAATTATTGGAATTATTGTTGAGTTAGGGTTTAGTAAATTTTTAGAATGTGTTTAGGAATTGATGATGTGAGTTATATAAATTAAATAGGAGTTTTGGATTGTTGGGTTAGGGTTTTCATATATGAAATTTGGAATTGAGTTAGGGTTTTGATATATGAAATTGGAATTGGAATTGTGGTTGTAAATTTAAATATTAGTGTGGAATTGGAATTGTAAATTACAAATTGTTTTAAGGATTACAAATTTCGATTGGAATTGTGATTATGTGACTATGTGAATTTTTTTAATGTGACAAGTCTTATATTATGTGATTGTGTGATTATGTGAGATATTAGTGAAATTTAGGGTTTGATATATGAAATTGTGGCATTGTTAAATTGTGTTGCAGTTCCTACCATGTCATCTAGTGGTGGTAGTGAGCGATCCTCTGATGGCGAGGGTGAGCAGGATTCGGGTAAGAAACGAGGGAGGGGCCCTACACACCTGACTCGGGTGATTAATACCCAAGGGAAGAATGTGGTATTTGATAAGTTTGGGAGGCCTGTCATTGATAAAAATACTAAAAGTTTTTCCTCTCAGCTGGGTCTCTCGGTCAAAAGGAATGTCCCAATCACTATAAATGATTGGTCTGAGGTTGACGATCTCATGAAGGATAAGATATGGGCGACTCTGTCGGTAAGCTCTATATATGATCTTTTTATTTGATATTAGAATAACTCCAAACATGATCAGTATTTTTGTTTTGGCAGGAGGACTGGAAAATACCTGATAATGAGAAGTTGAAAAAGCGCCTTCTCTCGCAAATGGCCGCTCTACACCGTAAGTTCAGAACCGATCTGACGACAAAATTTGCGCTGAAGGGTAAGACGCCCAAACTCAAGAAGTACCAAATCAGTCAAGAAGATTGGGATGCCTTTGTGGTGTCCCGCCAGTCGGAAGCTTTCAGGGTATGTGTATTCCTCTATTATATATACAGATACTTTATCTCCAAGCTTCTCTATAAGTCCAATTGTTTCTCCTCTAAAACTGTAGGAGCTAAGTGAGAAGGGGCGGGCGAATCAGAAGAAGAACATCTATCCGCATCGCTTAGGATCCAGAGGCTACGCTGGTGAGAAATTCAAGAACAAGCTAAAAGATGCTCTGCAGGGGATTGCGGACTCGCAGGCATCGAGTGGCTCGCCATCCTCCCAAGGGTCAACAACTGCACTGTCAGAGAAGGAGTTACTCGACATGTCTGTCCAGCATAGGCATGTCGCATGGTGCTTGGCAAGACAGAAGGTCCCTGAGGGCGGCCAGGAGCCTGTTTATCCAGATCCGGCAGTAGAAGAGGTCGTCAAGAGAATTGTGAGTGCTATTCTATATCTATTTGTCGAACTCAATCATGAATTTATTTTTCTCTAACATGTGAACTTTGCCATTTCAGCAAGAAAATGAAGATGCATTCAATAGAGGCTTGCTTTCCGTCGAGCGTTACGACGATATTCTGGGGAAATCTCTGCCAAATCGGGAGCATGCAGGGAGGATGCGAGGGATTGGAT
Organism: Carex arenaria; assembly: GCA_964058825.1. Taxonomy (NCBI): domain Eukaryota; kingdom Viridiplantae; phylum Streptophyta; class Magnoliopsida; order Poales; family Cyperaceae; genus Carex; species Carex arenaria. Next base: position 711,597 of record CAXKVW010000693.1, read on the forward strand.
CCCACGTGAGAATCACGGCAGCCTACGAGGGGCAACCAAGTAAGAGGAGGCCGAGAATGGTGTAGTCTGAGACCGAGAATGAAGAGAGGATACAGAGAGAAGTGGCTCAGAGAGTAGCGGCCCAAAAAAGGGACTTCGAGGATATGGCAGCGAGGTTGAAGGCCGAAATGGCTGAGCAGACACAACAATTGGTTCAGCAACAGTTGGCTCAGATGATGGCTCAACGGACTGAACCAATTGTACAAGAAAGCCCGAGAGCGGTCCAGAGCAGCTGCCAGTCAGTCCAACCGCAGCCATATTTCGATCCGATCCAGGTAAATGTCATTTGAAAAATGAATTTTGTTACTTTTCTTACAATTCGTAAATGTTATTTCGTTAACCTCAATACAGAATATATTTGTACAGCAGTCAGAACGAACCTGCAAACTCCAGCTGGTTCGCGACGGGGTAAAGCACGAAGTGGCCATCGGGACAATCAATCTTCCGATCCAAAAAGGCTTAGTGATTCACGGTATGCCTGTACCGGATGATCATGCGAGGGTAACAGTGGATGTGTGTCATCCGGGCGAAGAGGACACTCCGTTACCTGTGCCAAATGGCGAACTCGTGACACTTCGCTCCGCTATTGGCAGTTACACTTCGTGGCCGATGGCCCTAATATCTATCGAGGATCTGGTAACAAACTTACATTATTATTACAAACGACATACTTGTAAATTTGCATCTATACATCCTATAGAGTTACAAGTATTTGTGCCTGATTTTTTGGTCCTAACTGCAGGAACAACCCAAACAACCTGTAGGATTTCGGCCCTCTCCGATTTCAACCTACAAGGATTTCGACACCATCGATTTCAACCGACTGGGAGGCATGTACAAGACTGTGCGTGATCGGTTTTTGCGCCAAGGTCAACCCTTCATCAGTGTCCCGGCGCCGCTTGAGCTTTTCAATGAACCCTATGTCATAACAGTCAATCGAGATGACTACAGGGACTTGTGCATGCACACGGAGTGGCTCAGCGTACCAGTTATGCAGATCTTCATGTTGTGAGTTTATATTCGTAATAATGACATAATTTAGGGTTTTAATTCAAAATTTAAAAAAATTATACCACATCTACGTCTTTTTGCAGGTTCGTGTTCAAATACCAAAGGGACAACTTCCCAGAGATCCCTATAGGGTTCATGAATCCTGAGAAGACGTTCGGCTATATTTTGCAAGGTGATGATGACATGTCAAAGCAATATGCCGATACGTACCTGAGGAAAGCTCTGCGAGAAAACCGGGACAAGAAATTTATCTTCATACCGTACTTTCAAGAGTTAGTGCTATTATATATATACACTCTTATTTTATTGAATTTTTTTAATTTCATAGAAATATATTATATAATATAACATGCTACAAACCTAACATGCAGCTCTCATTGGGTATTGTTCGTGATCCGGCCGTATGAAAGTGAGCTATACTTGTTCGATTCTTCGAGCAACAAGTATGAGAAGCATAAACTTGTAAGAGAACTTGCGATCATCAATGCACTGAAGGAGTAAGTGTTTCAAATTAAATCTGCTAAACCATTTCAATATCTCTTGTAATTACTAATTTCTATGTTATTTCAACAGTCCCTGGGTTGTGGAGAAGGCAACCGGAGGAATCGGAAGAAGCGATAAGTTGAAGCTTATAAAGAACAAGGTAATGTGGTGCTTACAACTAAAATTTACTATTTTTAAAAAATTATTTCGGTTTATTATGAATTGTTGAATTGCATCTTCTAAAAATTGCTAACTTTTTGCTTGGGTACAATTTAATATAGTGCCCGCAACAAAAGGACGGCTGGGAATGTGCATATTATGTCATGATGTTCATGAATGACATAATTAATCACTTCCTCGATAATTTTTCGCCAATACAGGTATATATGCATTTATATTTTTTCAAATGTAACCTTAGTTGTTGATTCAGTTTTTATTCAATAAATAATTAATTGCGCTCTTCTTTTATATTAAAAAATGCAGGATTGGAAAGCAACTCCATATTCCGTGGCAGAGATCAATTCAATTCGTTTCGAGTGGGTTAGGTTTTTCAAAAGTGAAATATCGCAACCAAGTATAACAGTTTAATTAGGATCGTTTGATGCGATAAGTTGTAAGAACAATTAATTTAGGTTTAATCTAATTGTAATAACAATTTATTTGTTTAATTTAATTTAGGTGCTGTATAATATAATTTAGGGTTTGATTGTATGCATGTTTTTCATATAGGCCAGCCAAATATATGGGAGCTGGCCACAAAAATAAATAATTTTCTTTAATATAAAATAAAAAATAGTATCGGTTCTGTAGGCACAACCGATACAAACGGTAAATTAATATAATAATGGTACCAGACAAAACAGTATCGGTTGAAATGAAAAACCGACACAAAAACAAATTAGTGTCGGCTCTTAATCAATACCCGATACAAAAATAAAAATTAGTGTCGGTTCTTACGTAATAAGCGATACAAAAATAACAATTAGTGTCGGTTCTCAGTTAATAACCGATACAAAAATATATTTAGTATCGGTTCTGAGTTAATAACCGATACAAAAATATATTTAGTATCGGTTCTGAGTTAATAACCGATACAAAAATATATTTAGTATCGGTTCTGAGTTAATAACCGATACAAAAATATATTTAGTATCGGTTCTGAGTTAATAACCGATACAAAAATATATTTAGTATCGGTTCTGAGTTAATAACCGATACAAATAAGTTATAAATTTTTTTTTTCGGATCGGAAATTCAAACTTTGTATCGGTTCCACTTGATAACCGATACTAATTGTTGGATTCTGTATCGGTTGTACAACCGACACTGATTAGTCCCGGAATTTGTGTCGCCTCTATCAGTGTCGCCCCGATGTCCGACACTAATAGGCCTTAATAACCGATACTAAAAGTCATTTTTCCACTAGTGACTCCTGCACAAATTTGTTGTAACTTGATCCCTCCTCTTTTTTAACTCCATAGTAACCGAAATTTTACCACCCTTTTTTACTCCATGTAATCAAAAATTTATTTATATTATCCTTATTATTATTTTTTTGAATCTATGGTGTGTCTCGGGATGTAATGGTATGGCAATGGGTAACTGAAAACAAAATTTCAGTTAAACCAAAAATTATTTTCCATTCTGATAATTTTTGTAATTTGAAGAGTAATCAACATGTTTTCTAATTTTTATTTATCTATTTACGTTTTATAACAAAAAAATCCCCAATTTGAGGTAAATGTTCCAACCTAACCCAACAATTAATAAACCAAGCAGCTTTCCCCGTTCTAAGGCACTTAATAAACCACTTTTCCGTGTCATTTGGCGCGTGCTCATATATATATATATAAAGAAGATATGGAAAGAGTAAGGTAACACAATGTTTTTTCTATCTATACAATATCTTTCTTAATTAAGATGTAGATTGTGCAAGGTGGAGAAGCAGGACACGTGGTTAACTTGTCAAGTGAAAAATCTCTGTCTAGTTACTTTGGTTAATCATGTGTCCATCTTCTCCACCAAGCATAACCTATATTGTCTGAATGAAAGGCCTCATGGAAATATATAAATATATTCTTTTTAATGATTATGGTGGAGCTTTAATGGAAGAAGCTTCTTCAGGCAAGTGATTTGGAAAATGTGGGTAAGCCATTTTCAAAATAAGCAACTAAATCTGCAATTATAAAGGCATAATTCTATTTTTTGTTTGTAGCAGTGTTGTAAAAAATATCCGTTTAGATCGATTAGTCGTTGGCGGTGACCAAACCGTTACAGATTTTTCCGACTAATCAGCCGATTATTTCCGATTATGGACGATTATTTCCGATTAATCGCTTGGCGGTACCCTGTCCATCCGACAACCACATACCGTTATTTACAGAACTGGTTTGTAGTAGTTGCAAGGTAATAGAAATAGGAAGTGAGGAGGAAATAGAGGCATAGTTCATCCTTATAATCAGGCATTTTCTTAAATTCATAAGCTAAATACTGAACTGTTACACTTATATTCATACACTGATTGACATAATGTAGCTACCAAAAGGGCGATTAGAGCTTCGACAAAGCAATACCCATCACCTCAAGAAAATAATCTACAAAAACAATGAATTAATGTCAATTTTTGGGGACCAATAATAGAAGCAAAATCATAAGGAAATGCAACAGAGGAAGGAACTAAATCTATACCAGCATCCTCTTTAGAGAAACAAAGAGGTGGAGTTATTCTGAAAACATTCCCATAAAAACCTCCTTTTCCAACCAAAACACCCATATCTGTCAAGTAAAATGAACAAAGTTATAAGTGTAAACTTTTTAGTAATTGATAATAATATTCAAAACCCAAAAAAATGTGACCAGAAATAGTAAAATATATTACCTTTCATTAATTCCATTACATGCAAGATCTCTGCATTTGCTGGAGTTTTAAGCTGACGATCCGTTACTAGTTCTACTCCAAGCATAAATCCCCTTCCTCTTACATCACCAATTACTACATACACAACATTCATGAGTTCATTATTATAATATTTAATTATCTATCTAACTAGAGGAATTAATTCAATAGCAATAAACAAGCAAAGGCAATCTGAGCTTACTGTCATGCTTCTCTTGAAGCGATTTGAGACCATCTTTCAGATAAGATCCAACTGCAAATGCATTCTGTTGCAACTTCTCTTTCTCAAGCACTCTAAGAACTGCAAGTCCAGCTGCTGTGCAAACCGGATTACCTCCAAATGTGTTGAAATAATTGCGTTGGGTTAACACCTTGGCAATTTCAGGAGTAGTCACAACTGCACCAAGTGGTATCCCATTTCCAATACCCTAGTAAAATTAGTGTTGTCAAAACTTTTAAGTAGATTATGAAATTTTTAGATCAACAATACAGTCGTTGATGCATAATCCGTAGATATATTTTGCAAAATTAATTACCTTCGCCATTGTAACAATATCAGGTGTTACACCATGGGCCTGAAATCCCCAAAAATGGCTACCGGGTCTGGCAAATCCGGATTGAACCTCATCAGCTATGAACAATCCACCGGCTTCTTTTATAGTTTTGTATACAGAAGGTAGGTAACCAGGTGCCAATTCCACAATTCCTCCTACCCCCTGATATAAAAGCAATCTGATTATCACATATTATGAAGTTTAATATAATTACTCAATCTTAATTTCTTTAAGTGGTGGAAGATTACATGCCTGTATGGCTTCTGCAATGAAAGCAGCAACCTGGCCAGACGTGCCAAATTCGATAATTTCTTGCACATCTCTGGCATATTTCTCCCCTTCCGAACCAAAAACTCCTCTGTATGGATCAGGGTTTTGTGCATGGTGCACTCCGCTCTACCAATAAAATAGTTATTATGAATTGTACTGGTAAACGCATTTGAAATTAATTTGTTTGTGCACTAGAAATTAGGAGATACCTGAATGACATTAAACTTCCAGTTCTTTTGGGCAGTTGAACCCATTGTACCAGAAGCATTTCCATGGTATGCATTTCTAATCGATATAATATCATGGCAACCCGTATATAGCCGAGCAATCATGATAGCCAATTCATTTGCTTCTGTTCCAGAATTTGTGAAGAAAACAACCTTTATACAAAAAAATATATCAACAAACTGACAAACGTACAAATTAGTAATAATACTATATCAAATCTGAGCTCTCTTATTTTGTGGTGTTTGTATATATTTTTACCTTTAGATCACCAGGGAGTTTAGAAGCCAAGGCCTCGGCAAAATCGGCAATGGCATGGTTTAGATAGAGAACTGTAGAATGTTGGAGTTTCTTGGTTTGTGAAATGATGGCTTCAGTAATTTCTGGGTGGCAATGGCCGCAACAGACGGTAGCTATACCAGCAAATGCATCTAGGTAACGACGCCCCTCTTCGTCAAATAAATATTGCATTTTTCCTTCTACTATGTTCAACTGCAGAAAAAGGAATTTTCCAATTTTTATGAGAAGACAAAGAAGGTATTATATGACTTCAGATTTTACTTTAATATTTCTAAGAAGATTATACTAAAAAAAGTTTTTTCTTTCAACTGTAGGAAACAACAAAAGTTCATCAACTCAGATTAATATTAGTTTCAATAATAGTTTCAACAAGATGAATAAGTTTATACTCTTATACTAAGGTACTATTCAATATAATATATCATTAATTATTTGGGAAACATATCAATTTCAGATCCATAAATCTCCTTCAACAAATTAATAAAAAAAACTTATGCATTTGATATGTGGATGTCTTCACCTAACCTGACTTGCTTCCTTTATATGGACATGATTAAAATGCTTCTACTTGGAATAAACATTTTTTTTCTGAAATGCCCTTGAGCATTTGGAATTAACATTTGAGAGTATTATTGATGTGCAATAACAACTCAACATCAGCTAATAAGCACAACATTTTAATACACCATTTTGAACCACAAATCAGAGATTATCTATATTAGGTGAGTCCTCTAATTAAGAAAACAACACAAGACCAATGTATAAATTTTTTTCACATACTATTTCAAACCATAAAAAGTTAATAATTATATAATCAATATCCATAAATAAAAATTTCCAAATGAGTGCTTTAATATTAGTAATGACAAATGCAGTTAATTTAAAATCGTTCCTCAGGTAAAAATTGCATATGTAGAATAAATGTCCATATTATAAAAATTATTCTACCTTCCAACCATGCATATTTCATGCATAATTAAGAATTAGTGCATTGTATATAGATTAAGTTATATTGAGACTGTATATATTGTTAGCCAGAAAATTCATTGTATATCATTTAATAATCATGGGTTATCAGAATTAGATTATAGTTAAGACATATATAACTTTTTTAAAATAAATATAGAACGCATATTTTCATCTTATCTTACAAATAACACGACTTATAGTTTCTTCTTTTTTATATTTTCATCTTATCTTTGTTTTGATTTTTTTTGAGCATGTGGTAATTTTAGTATTTTAATTTTTATCTGTACAAATTAATTATTTACCATTTATTTTTGGGAAAACCTGCTCCTTAATTTGTTCTAACTTCTAACCAAAACAAATCTCTCCATAGGACCAAAAATAAATCAACGAGCTTTTATAAAAAAAAACCAAAATGATGACATTCTTCATTTTGAATGGGTCGCCAAGCATTTGCATTTGAACTCATAGGAATGAATGAACACATAAATAATTCCATGTACATGAACTTCTGATATGCAACCATACTTACATAAAATAAATGTTTATTGTATGTATTTCAACAAGTTATATCATCCCATGAAAATAGTAGAAGGCACTAAAATACTGGTAATCATATATAGTAGCTATAAAAAAAAGGTGCTAAAGTTACCGGTTTCTTGTAGAAATGGAAGAAGGAGGGGCTAAGGAACTCCGAGCGCCTTTTCAATATTTCTCCAGCAGTGGGGCCGTCATACGGAACCGGCGTGTAGTCAAACGAGGGCATTTTCGGGAGAGGTTTAGCAAAGCTCTCATTGGAGAACGATGAAGCCAATTGAGATAACAGCCTCCTCCCCAAAATCCTCTTCATTTTTGAAATGATGGAAAAATTAAACTGAAAGAAAATAAGAGAAATGGAATATTTGTGCTGCTTTGTTTGGTATTAGATTTTGAAAAGGTGCTTTCAAGCGATGCTACTATTGAATTAATTTGGGGAAATCTAGTAACCGTTTTTATCTCATGTGTGTCCGAGTAGAGAGGATGGAATGGCGGGGGGCGTTTATATAAGAACTGAGTTTGCTAATTTGTGGCTAAGTTTGAATATGTTAACCATATTGGCATTTTAGTTCTATGTAACTATTTTTCGATTATACACACAAAGAAATGTTATTTTTAGAACCATCCCTGAAAAGTTTTAAATAATTAAGGCAATTGATCTTTAAGATTATGTTATCCTAATTATGTATATTATTTTGTTCTAATAATGTCCCTCCTATAAGTAGTCTTTCTTAAAGAACATAATTTTATTTTTAAGAGAACTTGGTTTGCTCAAAACTCTGATGGAGGTTTGGCTAGCGTTAGATGTACCTCCCTTGAAAAAGAATTCATATAAGCAATACAACATGAGGAGGAGGGATCCCCTTATACTGTTTTTGGTGCATTCTATATTTTCAAAAATTTTAAAGTCCGAACAGTCGATCCAAACCGTTCAATATGATCTACATATTAAAATGTGCTTGGAGAACAAATTTAACATTTTTTATTTGTTTTACTATTTATTAAGTATTTTACAAAATTGTTGTTTTCAGACTATTCAATTTTTGTACCTATCTTAATAAATAGTAAAAGAAATAAAAAAAGAATTATAAAATTTGATCTGCAAGCACATTTTTAATATATCCATCATGTTGAACGGTTTGAATTAACTGTTTGAACTTTAAAAATATAGAACGTAATCTGGTGTCACTATAAGTGTAAGTGGATCTCTCCTCATACAGCATACTACATTAGCAATAAATATTGAAATTCAAGTGCAATTATTGGTGCTCCCTATTGAATAAGACAAAAAAAAATCAATAAATTGTTGAAAATTTTGTAACGACACGGACCATGCGTCAATATGGTCATCAAAATTTGACTTGAAACATCTGATATGCATCATAACAATTGAAGTATAATTAAATCATTTGCTCCACTTAATTGATGTTAGAGAGGGAAAGATAGATTCAATGAACCTGGACAAGGACAATTAATTGCCTTTCTTAGTTATCACTCTGCTAGATGGTGTTAAACTTGATTTGATATTAAAAAAGAGAAGAAAATGAATGCAGCCAAGTTTTTTTTTTAATGAATATAGACGCAATAGATAACATTGTGACTACCTACCTATAGTTAAGTTAAGCCAAAACATCTAGATAGATTAATGGTATTAACTAAATATATCCTTAATCAAGCCTAGACCCCATATAGCTCCATCAGAACCCAATAACTCTCTGAGTCCAAATACTCTGTGGCAAATGTGAGCAACCACTCTGTGTGTCAAGACGCTGACAGTTGGCATATGCATTTTTTTTCTTTTCTTTAGAGCATCTGTATTGGAATTTCTTTTTATTTGTAATTAAAGTTTGTTTGGCACTTAATATTTTAATTTTAGGATGTAACTTAATTTTTAATTTAGAAAAGATATTGTTTAAGAAATCATTTTCTAATTGTCTTTGTTGGCTCTTGTTTTTTTTTTTTCTCTAGTAGTAACTGTTAACGTCACAAAAAATTAAAAATCAATTGTACGAGTGTAGAAATTTAAAAATTAAAATTAATTTAATTTTTATATAGTGCTTAACAGTTATTTTGTAGTTGCTCTAAGGGGGAACACGTATCTTCTGCATTAACTCAAAAGGGAATATTTTGTGTTAATGCATGTTGACCGTCTAATTTTAAACAAAGTCAATTCGGCCATCTAATTTTAACAAAGGATCCTTTAGTATTAGTGCGGATCTAATCCATACGAATCTTAAAGCGGATCAGATAGTCCAGATACATTAACTCAAAAGATTTCCTTTTGAGTTAATGCATAGGATACAAATTCTTATTGGGGGGTGGGGGGGGGGGGTTAAATTTTATTGTACTTAGTATCGGATTGTATTGTTGATTTTTTTTGGTCAAAGTATTATTGATCAATAAGGTACATTAAATTAAATTGTACTGTTGCATTTTTTTTTTACCAAATGCCGGACAAGAAGAGGAATTGAATTGTAATAATGCAATCCAATTAGGAAAATAATGCTAATTAATTAGGGATGAGTTCAATCATGATGTATCCTTTTTGCAACCTTATCTAGATGACAGAGATTGACACTAAACAATTGCTCAATTGTTTCTTTTTGAAGGGTATCTTGTTAATTTTTTTCCTTTTTTTTGTTTGTAAGAATAATAGCATTATTAATTCATCATGGCGACACTCACCAGACGAGACATGATATGTTGGTTAGGTATGATTGAGGTTGCTTTTCGTGACAAAATTCAACTAGTAAATGTATATAGAGGAAGATTAATAAAAAAAAGTAAAATTTTAAATCTAACATTACATATATAATTTATATTATCAGAGCATCTCCATTCGCAATTGGTTTTTAGAGCATCTACATTGATAATTGTTTTACAATTGCTAATCCTATGTAGCAAATTTTATTTGAATTGTTGGAATGTGGATCAATTGCTAATAAAGCAAATTTGCTTATAAAGAAAACCATTTCTTTTGGACAAGTTAGCAAAATTATTGGCTATAAAAAATAACTCTCTTCTTTTCCCTACCTCTCTTTTCAAAATTTTAATTTCATAGTTGCAAGATTTTAAAATTTAAGATTTACTTAATTTTTAAATTATGCTTTACGGCTGACGTAGAATTCTATTTAATTTCTCCATTGGAGATGCTCTATATGGAATTGCAAATCCATGTTGGTTCCGACATGGCAATTGCATTTCGTCAATCACCGATGCAGAGGAATTTCAAAATATGCAAGCTTTCATTTGTCTTTCATTTTGCTGAATTTTGTTTCTTCGTCGCTCCATCCAGCTAAAATTCGTTCTATTTTGTCATCTCCCCTCTTCCTCTCATAGACGCACAATATATTGTCATTTTTTCTCTCCTCTTTTCTGTTCCCATTCCTCCACATATCTGAGCTCCGTTGCCACCTCCTCTACTCTTCCCCTCTCCATTGCTCTCTTCCTCATCGCTGTTGCTATGTTCGATTGTGTACCAGATTAGGATTTTTCCATAACAATGCCCCTCAAAGCAAGTATCTTCATTTATTTTTCTTTTCGCTTCATGTTAGTAATTAATTTAGGCTTAAAATTGAGTTGAAATTTCAATTCTTTTGGAAAAAATAACAATGCATCTACAAATTTAAGTATTGGTAATTTCATGTTAAGCGATATAGAAAGAACAACAACTTCACAATTGACACTGTCCGAATTTGTTATTCCTCATTTTCAAGAACAACTGAAACTGCTAGAGATGTCAGAGGCATAAAGTTATCTTACATTTCGACCAATAAACATGTTATTTTATCTCAAAGCAAGAAGTAGGTAAACTGTTGCTTTTAGTTGTGTTGGAAGGATTTTAATTTTTGAGTAGGGTTTTTATTTTTCTCCAGTTCTTTAGTCTTAAATTTTCTTCTTCTTTAGTAGATGAACTTGTTTATTAGGTCGGATGGCCATGTATTACTGCTTACAAACTCCATTTATTTAATGCAAAATTGGGTTTCTGCATGAGTTGAAATTTTAATAATAAACAAATAATGAAATTTAATGCATCATTAGACAATACTTAAATGATATGAAATTTGATTGTTACACTATCTATATATGTTCAATAATATAATTATAAAAAAAAATTCGTTTTTTTTTCGTTTTTTTAAACAAACCGTTGAGTTTACACAGAAATACATACTAAATAGTATAAATTAGCAATTGAGAAGAACACATGCGTTCGACTTAAGGAGCCTAGCTTTTGTAGAAAATTATTATTAATATTCTTATTTTTTTTTTTTAAATGCTTGGTAAAGACTATAAATATTCATTCTAGTTGCTTAATCAACGCATTTGTGATGAAGTAATGTGACTGGAATTAAAAAAGAAAGTTATTACAAAGATAAACCAAAATTGAGTGGCAATTTCAAGATATGGAGTGTAATTTAGTGAGTATATTGTTGGATTCAGATCCATTTCAGCAGAATAGCTGCAGTAAAGTGACAGTTTTAAGTTATATTATTTATACTTACAACGTTTTCGTTTGAACGAAGAAGCGCATCTGGTGTAGTGGTATCATAGTACCCTCCCACGGTACTGACCAGGGTTCGATTCCCTGGACGCGCAAATTTTAATTTTTTATAGCAAACTCTTTTACACAAGAAGTAATCTAGAAACCAAACCCAATTAACAATGCATGGGCCGAAAGGCTTTCAATCCGGCAGGCCTTCTAACTCTCCTCCATATTTATGGATCAAAGGGGTCTAATTCATTTATAGGCCTTTTTGTTTGTTGGGTTTAGTTCTTGCGTTATATATTTTATTATATTCTAGAGACAAGACCCGAGTTCCCTTATTTTGCATAGTGCATTAAATTGCTGCACAACAAATCAACGATGCAATTAATGTCCAAATTATATGATTAATAAACTGGATATTTAAATTCATCATGTCTTATGAAAGTGACTTGTGAACATTTAAGCTCGACTCGGGAGCAATTAATGTGGGGTCTCTTCTAAGCGCAATAGTCATTATCTGGTACAATAATAAACATAATGTTATAGTACAACTAGGGCTGCACGAAAAATTCGTAGTTCGTGATTTGATTCGAGTTTTGATTTGAAAAAGTTTGTAAAAAATTTCATTCGAAATTGAGTTAATTCAACCCAAACTCAAACTGAACCTGATTTGTTTGAAATAGGTTTGCGAACTATTCTAGTTTGAATATCAAAATAACGTGAACCGTTGATTTCCGCTGATGACTTAAAAGTTAAAACATAAGGCCGTCCAGTCATAAATCATAGCTCGTAAGTCTGAAACACTAGCAGACTTTCACCTCTCCCTCTTGGCGACTACGATAACTCTTCCTTGTCGTAAAAAAATTCGTAAAAAATTCGATTCGAAATTGAGTTCGTAAAAAATTCAATTCGAAATTGAGTTAGCTGGAAATTAATTCAAACCAAACTCAAACTAGAAATAAGTTTGATTTGGCTTGGTTCATTTGTAGCCCTACAACTACTAAATGAGGGTACACATTTTGACAGAGCAGTTTTTGATTCATAGAGAGCAACAATCGTGTAGATGACTGTTTTTACGGTGCACTGCATAATTAAAAACTGTCTAGTCAACTGCGTACCCCTAATAACTAATTAATTACGTAGGTTGTTTTTTGTTGCATTAATTGCCCATTGTTTCTTCTTCAATCTGCATATAATCCTAGAAAAAATTTGCAGGACTCTTTTAATTTATTGAACCTATGAACCTCCGAGGTCCATGGCAAATGTAACAGCTTTTACTCGAGAACAAATAAAAATTGTCTGTGAAAAATGTAAACAGAAAAATAAAGCAATGTTTTTGAATACTTATTTAGTCTGCAAAATTGATTAGTATATGTTAGCCCCATGGCTCTAACATCTAAGTTAATTAAAATATAATTTATTTTCTTGGCTTTTGGTATATGTGAATATAAGGTGACCAAAAAGAATTTTATGTTCCAACATGTTCAAAGAAGGTATGAGATGGCAGAGACAGAGCTATTAAGATAGAATGTGGTCAAATTCATCCTCATTTTATTTGAAAATTTTTGTGGTTACACATAATTTTCTATATATTATTTTAAAGCAAAATGTTACGGATAATGTAAATTATTCCCATTCGTACTATGAAAATTTTATATGATTGATTCTCATTCAAATTTGATCTCTATAGCTAGAAAATCTCTGTGAGATGGGAACAAGAATGACTATTCGGTTTCAAAAATTGAGACTCAGTTATTAGAACTAAAACAACTCAAAAATGAGGTTATAAAGATGGGGAGAGGGGGTTTCCGATGCCCATTGGACCAAACTCAGTTCGATGGGTGGTTTTTGCCGTCCGATCCACTTCAAGATCTGTGCGTATCACTTTAATATCTGTGCTATTTGCGTTAATATCTGTGCGCACAGATCTTGAAGTGGATCGGACGGCAGAAACCACCCATCGAACCGAGTTTGGTCCGATGGGCATCGGACACCCCCCCTCTCCCATAAAGATGCCTTTATTACAGTGGTGGCTTGGAGATGATAACCTCTCAACAGTACGTACGTAGGCCTTCGCTAGCTATTTTTATGTCATTAACGAAAAAATAATGCAGGGTTTTGGTGACTTGAGACATCTTTCTTTCTAATTAGGTTGGCGGCAAATGCTGACAATAATTAATTGTACATTGATAAAAAAAAAAAAAAAAAAGTCATATGCAGGTCTGTTTTCTTTGTTAAATAAAATCGTTAGAATCGTACAATATGCACTCGCTTGATCTATTATATATTCCAAAGAAATTAGTTGCCAATTGTGAACATCTGTCGTCGTCGTCTCATCAAGTAGTAGATTGGTTTTGTTATCGAGTAGTACAAGAGTGTTTCTATATATCATATATTCCAAAATAATGTGAGAGCTCTTGCATGCTCTGTAGGCAAATACCCAACCAAATCCCTTTATCTCCTCGTGCTCCACGTAGGGGGTGAAAACTGATTGGATAATATTCGATCCATATTATTTGAAAAAATAACATGTTATAAAATAAAAATAAACAAACATAAACAAAAAGAGAAAAAGTAAAAGATGTCAATCTCTTTATTCATATCATTCTCATATGTGCACAATACAAGATTATAATATCTCTATTTATAGGTTACAAATTGTACATAAAAAGCTATTACAATAATAAATAAGAGAATAAATTTCAAATAATAGTGGATATAGGTTACAATTTGTAATTTCAAATAAATTACAAATTGTATATATATGATCCGCTTTTATTATTTGTATATGAATTTAGTTAATATATATATGGATATAGTTCATATTGTTTAATATATATTATAAAAAAATAATTGTTATTCATCATTATAATTTTATAGAGTAAGGCTTGGGTGCTATAGATAGCATAAGGCCATCTGTGCTACGGTCTAAAAAACCTATCAAATAAACTTCAAATTTTGATCTAAGTAACTCAATAAATTAGTTATATAATTAACTTATAGGATTCCAAGTTTTAACATTTTTGGAATTTTTTATTATTTTTTACAATTTATGAAAGATGGCAAAAAATAACTTGAAAATAAAAAAAAATTGTCAATATTTTAGCTATTTTGTGCAATCTTTCATAAATAATAAAAAATAGTAACAAAATTTCAAAAATAGTAAAAATTGATATTCTACAAGTTTATTATATAACTAATTTCTTTAGCTACTTAAATCGAAGCTTGAAGTTTGTACGATAGGTTTTTGAAGCCGTAGCATGGATGGCCTTATGCTATCCATAGTACCCAAGCCTTACTCAATTTTCAATTATATATATATACATATATATATGTATGTATATGTATATGTATATATTTAATAAATATACGATCCGATCCAATCTTCATTTATATTTATCTAATATTCGATCCATATCCATATTTCAAAAATAAAAACAAATATGAATATGATTTTACCAGTCCGTTCACCCTTAACCCCACCTCATATATATTAGCCTCTAAACATTGTATTGTCCAATGCTTGAATGAGATATTTCCCAAATGACTACATGAATTCGTATTCTCTGCATTAACTCAAAAGAGAATATTTGGAATTAATGTATATGAACCATCTGATTGCTTTAAGATTCGTCTGCATTATTATTGAAAAGCTATGTATTAAAATCAGACATCCATATTAGCTCCGTTTAAAATTAGATGGCCGAAATATATCAACTCAAAAGATTCTATTTTGAGTTAATGCAGAGGATACGTGTTCATGATTACATGGCGCTTCTCTCTCCACTTTATACTTTAAATTTGTTTTTTATTTATATTTTCCTTCAAATTGTCATGTGAGTGTACTTTCCAAAATGCTCTCAATGTCCCGTGATATTTGGTGGTATACCACAAATAAAACTCAACTTAGTCAATATACATATGATAACGTCTTGTTTGTGATCAGAAAGAGGATCCAAGAGCTCTATGTGCATGCCAAAAATGATAAATGTTACTGTAATTTATAGTCAGTTGCAATCACAACTTGCATAGCTGCATGTTTCTTTTGTATTGTCCTTACCAGTTACCACTTGCTTTTTAATTCCTGATTCTTATCCTAATTATAAACAACTCCAGAAGATGAAAAAAAAAAATACATGTAAGCCAATAGAAACCAATCGTTATTATCTTTGGATATGTTTTTAAATCACATTCCTATATATATTTTTTGTTTAGATCATGGTAAATAATTGCTGATCGTATCCACTTAATTATTTATCAAATTTCGAAATTATTCGAAATTAATTAAGAACAATGCCAATAACTAATAACAAAGTATATCTAACAATTAAGGTTCATAGCACACAAACAGAACTCCCGCGTATCAATATACACATTTTATGAAAAAAAATCATTTCCGTTCACTCGATTCTATCTTCTTTCGGCGCATGTCGCGAGTGTCGACAACTAGATGTTGTGCACGGGTTGAAAGATAACATGCTGCAAGCTGTTCCTGTATCAATGAAAGGGGGTATGGAGCAAACAGACTGTTCATATGATCAAATACAAGCATTAATGCTAGCGAACGAAGAGCAAAAGAGAACAAAGGTTAGTAACAGAGGAAGTCACAAGATGTTTGTCAAATTTTAACATGCAGCCAAGAACTTGAGCGTGCCTCCTCTCACCACTGCTGATAAGGCTGTCCGATTATCGTTTCAAATGAATGCTGATTGATTCTTTAATTACAGGGGCAGATGCATAATTTATGTCAGAGAGGAACATGAATTGGGTACTAGAAAAAAACAATTAACATAATAAAAAACACTAAAAATAGTATACTCTTTATATAATTATAAAAACAATAACATAATATCATTTTACATATTAAAAAACAACAAAATTGGTCTGGATCCGTAAATGCCTATAAAATTTCTATAATAACAACAAAATTTCTCATTAACGGTGCTTTTGAACTAGTCTAACAGACTTTCTAGTTCTAAAGAGGGGCAAAGAAATTTTTAGAGAGCAGCAAAGTGGTACTGAACCTGTATTTTTTCACTGAATTTCAAAATCCAGGAGAGACGGTTCCCCTCCCCCCAGATCAAGGTGGGTCCGGCGCTGATTCTCTATTGCAATGAACGTAGTATACGGTCCTCAGCCTTCATTTTGAATCTGTTACATGTGACACTTTGTGTTGTTCACAATGCTAGCTAGTTAAGTATATTGGAATAATTAAGCTCAGTTTATGTTCTTGAAATATATTTATTGTAATTAATGTGATTAAGAAAAAAATTAGTAAATAAGCTTTTTTGGTACTTAATTTTATTTAAAAAACAATTAATAGTAACCTAGCACACATTAATCAAATTAATTTACTAGTATATCTATGTCGATCAAGGATCGCTAGCGGAGCCTTCCCCACCATTATTTCCAAGGTTGAAGAAAACGGTCGGTTCCAAATCTAGCATCTCCGGATCACAGTGAAAATATACGCAATTTATTTGCGAATTAAACGCATTTTATTCGTATTTTTTACCGTTTTCGAACCGAACTCCGAGTAAAACCCAAACAATCGTATAATATGTTTTATTTGTGAATAAAACATGATAAAATGCAAATCACAAATTATTCACGATAAAAACGTGAAAAAAAATTTTGAGGGAATTTTTTTTCTTCCTTATTGTACCGAATCATTCCCGAATTATACTCAAATCACGAATTTTTGACCCGCCGAACCAATTGAACCCGAACTATTCATTTGTTACTATGCTCCGGATGAGGAAACAAATTAAACATTATACAGTAATTGGTAGAAATGTTGAATTTAAGGTAGAAATTAAACATTTAGTTTTATTTACAAAGACTATTTTTATTAGGGTAGAAATGTTGAATTTTAGGTACTGGTAAAAATTTCAGTAATTTTATGTGAGTTTGTAATTTTAATATTTTTAGAGGGCCGTCTAGTAAAAATTACAGGAAGATAGTGTCCGAGATGGACGCGAGAACAGGGGCGGAACTAAAAAATTTAGTTGAGAGGCTAAAACTTAAAATACATAATTATTAATTTGTAGCTAGTGGGATTGGAATCCATGACCTTTCAAGAATAAAATAGAGTCCACAACCACTAGACTACAAACACACATCTAACATTTTATGAGAGGGGGGGGGGGGGGGGGGCTGAACTATATAAAAACTTCAAAAAAAAAAAAAAAAAAAATTAAATTTCGACATACGTGATTAAAAATTTCAAAATCATGGGGTGGCTTAGCGCCCCTGGGCATAGTGTAGATCTGCCCCTGGCGAGAAGTAATGAAATGGTTTGTTAGTTTGTGCAATTTACAGAGATGAATGCGAGAGATGGATGCGAGTAGCTCACAGCTCACAGCTCAAGGAGAGAGAATTTTCTACAGAAGGATATTTTTCTACATCAGTGAGGAGTAGCTCACAGCTCAAGAAGAGATGGATGCGAGAATTACAGAAGGATATTTTTCTACATCAGTTGGGAGCAGCTCACAACTCAAGGAGGTATTTGTTAGGGTGTCAATGAAAACTGTTTATCCGTTTATCCTACCGGCCCGTATCGTACTTCATAAGATGGGTATGGGTAAATACTTTTTTTCGTTAGCTTATTGGGTATGGATTCGGGTAAGGATTTTTTTTTCGTTAGCTAAACGAGTATGGGTATGGGTAAAGACTATTTCGTACCCATTGGGTAACGGATAATTTTATAAATTAAATTACATATAGATATATAAATATTATATTCAATTTATTCCATTTTATATTTCTCATATCATTGTATCAATGTTAATCTATGAGAAAATGTATGCATTTGTTCCATTTTACGTTTTTCATTTGAATGTTTTATTATTTAATTAACAAATTGAATTTTGAATTTGTTAGAAGAGATATTTACATTTTTTGTTTTTTTTTTCTTTATAAAAAAATTATTAGTTAGAATTGATTGCATATTTGTCTTTTGATTTTTATATTAGTAATTGTGATTGCATATGTATGACATGATGAGTTTTGATAGTATATTTGTAAAAATAATAAAACTATTATATTAGTATTATTCATTATTCAACCGCTACCATTTCGTTACTCACTAATCTTAACGGGTACGGGTAGGGTAGAGTAAGAAAAATTCTTAACAGACAAGAATAGAATTTGGATAAGGTCATTTCTTAGTGGGTATGGGTATAAAAATGCTTCCATCTTACCCGTATTGTACCCATTGACACGCGTAGTATTTGGGCTCCATTTTAAGCAAGGAAATCAGGCGCCAAAAACAAGACTGATCTTTTTTCGGTTTTAAGTTAGTGTGTGCAATTTACTGTTTTTCCAGGGTGTTTTCTGCTTAATTTCAGTAGGATACCTTGTCAGTAGTTTCTTCCCTTTTCTTTTATTTGCAGTAATGTAATGAAACAGTTTGTTAAATTCATAAGTAACGCCTAAGAGCTTTTCCTCAAAAAATAAAAAAAAATAAAAGAAGAAAAGAAGAAAAATTAAATAAAAAAAATTTAAAAAGAAAAAGAAAAAATTAATTGGTACAAAAGACGGTACAGCTAAACATGCGGCGGGTACACTATATCGGGAATCGGGTCGTGTCAGTACTCAGTGCACTGATTATGCGTTTTCATGCACGTGGAGGGGGCCGTAACCAACTTTTACTTTCCTGCTACCCGACAAGTTTTGTCAGTTCAAAAAATACTTAATCTAATGATTAAGCTACTTAATTAAGATCATTACAAGTTGGAGCGGGTGACCATGCAATATCATATATATTCGGATAGTTATAGTTGCTTTAATATGTACGAGCTTCGGGCTTTCCGACGTCTTGTAATTGTAAATTCCCCTCCAGTTATATATATTCGCTCCTGACGTCCATGCATGTGCATGCATGTACGTATGCCTTAGTGCAAATTCATTTGTATGATTGTTATGCAGAAAGCACGTCATATTTGATTTATCTTATGTCATTTCTTGGGGAACTGAAGGAATTAATATATATGTTATGGCAATCCCAAACTTTCAGCCGCGCCTAGCTACCTAGAGTCTCATATTTTATACGCAAGTAGTAATGGAGATTTGTAAACATTTAATTACTTAACACCAAATATTATTTAGAAAAGACGTAATTTTTTGTACTGGCTCAAGGCTAGTTACAAGCTATATTCACCAAATTTGTCTTACTAATGAATATTAATTTAAGGGAAAATTTGTTTTTTGCCACTCTAAAACTTGATATTTGTCAAAATACCACTCAAAAAATAATATTTGTCAAAATGCCATCAAAACTCAATACCTATTTTAATTTTGCCATTATCCCTCTCTAATCTTTCAAAATGCCCAAACTACCCCTGTCAGATTTTTTTTTTTTTTTCGAATTTCAAATTTTTTCGAATTTCAAATTTTTTTGAAATTTCAAATTTTTTCGAATTTCAAAATTTTCAAATTTCAAATTTTTTCGAATTTCAAAATTTTCGAATTTCAAATTTTTTTGGAAAATCAAAATTTTCGAATTTCAAATTTTTTTCGAATTTAAAATTTTTTCAAACTTCAAAATTTCAAAATTTTCAAATTTTTTCGTGGCAGCCTCCGTCTCGGACTCCCCAAAAAAAATTTGATTTTCAAATTTTCAAAATTTGATTAAATTTGATTTTCAAAAATTTGATTTCAAAATTTGATTTTCCAAAAAAATTTGAAATTCGAAAATTTTGAAATTCGAAAAAATTTGAAATTCGAAAAAAAAAATCTGACAGGGACAGTTTGGGCATTTTGAAAGATTAGAGAGGGATAATGGCAAAATTAAAATAGGCATTGAGTTTTGATGGCATTTTGACAAATATTGTTTTTTGAGTGGCATTTTGACAAATATCAAGTTTTAGAGTGGCAAAAAACAAAATTTCCCTTAATTTAATTAATCGTGTAATATATATAGTTTGGAAAGTTTTTCTTCCGTTTGTAATCCTCAGGAGTTCTTCGATTATAAGTTTATATGCATGTTAATAGTAATAAGATATTTGAAGTTTGAAGGACGAAATTTTGGTGATTTAGATAATACTGTCCATCTCATTTTTATCAATCATTAATGGTTAAATTCACTTAAATTATACATTGATATATCTTAGACAAATCTCCTCCCTCATCGCCCACCCATCCCCGTCGACGTTCCCCATTCATGCCTCAAAGTCGTCCACTCCATACCAGCACATTACTCCTCTCACCCTCATCGATCCATCTTGCGTAGGCACTGATGAGGTTTGTCTACCCAGGAGACAGGGACATTTTACGACGAACTCCGTTCCCATCTTGCGTTTCAAATTTCTCTCTAACTCTACTCATCTATTTACTTTTACTTGTATACACTTACTTGGTTGTTGTTTGACTTGTTAATTTAGAGAGAATAACCGAAAAACATCCAAGAGTCTTTAAGACTCCATATTCACACTCTTTAGGTGTCGTTAGGGACTACAGTCACCCCCACCCACCACCCTAAAAAAAATAGATGCCTCACGCATTCTTCTTGTTGCTGGGCAGCTGGTGCAGTGGAGAGCAAGAAGGTGAGTGAGGAGATTGGCGACCGCTTGCAGCAATTTGTTAGATGTTGTAAGGTTAGAGTTTTTGTTGTATTGTTAGTTAGATGTTGTAATGTATTTTTAAATGATCTTGATAATTGGTTGTTAGATCGATGTTGATATGTTAATTTGTTTATTTTGATGTGTTAATATTATTGTAGATGTGAATGATGGAGATGTAATTTTATTTTATTTAATGAAAATTATACTTGATAATCGTTACCAAAGTTTAAAAACAAGATGTAACTTAGTCAGCTTCGTAATACATAAATTGAAACCGATTGCTATGAATTTATATTATTTTTGAAATAATTAAAAATTATATCTCTAGAAAGCCATTATATATTAAATAAACAATGCTCGAATTAGAGATAGATGCAGACGTAATAATTGGATTTATCAACTTCTAATTGGATTTAATAACATAGTTAATTAAAAAAGTGCCTGATGATAGATACATTAAAGTTCAAAACATTTTTTTTATCACCATATGATCAAGTGTCATATCCAGGGGCAGAACTCAAGCCTGATCAAAGGTGGCTAAGCCATCCCTATGATTTGAAAATTTTAATTATGTATATTGAAATTTAATATAATTTTATTTGTTTTAAAGTTTTATATAGTCCAGCCTCCCTCAATAAACAACAAATGTTTAATTGTAGTCTAGTAGTTAGAGTTCTATTTTGTAGTTGAGAGGACATGGGTTTAAATCACACTCATCACATATTGTGTATTTTAATTTTCAGCTACCCCTATTAAAATTATCTAGTTCCGCCCTGGTCATATCTCATCCAGTCACTAATAATTAATTTCATTCCTTTTAGCATGAGATGAAAATAAAACATTCAAATCATCTCAATATTGTTCTCCACCTTCCATCCGCATAAACAACAATAAAACTTAGAGGTTGGCTAATATACCAACGTTGATATAGAGCATGCAGTTCGTTATACCAAGTAGATTTTGTGATTTTGAAGTTCAAATGATCAATTTTAAGTACTCAACGTGTTCTCCATATTAAAATATACCTGGAGACCGAATTTTATATTATTTTGGAAATATTTTACTATTTTTTTTCGGATTTTTGAAAATCGCTGTTTAATATGGAAAAAAAAAAATCTAAAAACTGGGATTTTCAAAAATCCGATAAAAAAATAGTAAAAAAAATTCAAAAAAAATATAAAATTTGGTCTCCAAGCACAATTTAATATGAAAAATATGTTGAGCACTTCAAATCAATTACTTGAACTTCAAAATCATAAAAATCCACTTAGTATTACGAACTGCTCAATACCAATGTTAGTATATTAGCAGCCTCATAAAACTTAATCAAAATTTATATTACCCCGGTATGTAATTTTTAAGCTGCCACGTTTGGACAACAGAGAGAAGGCGCCAGGCAACCCCGTGATCGAGTTCGCACTTGGAGGCATCCACAGCTGCGCAGAGCAGACCATGGCTATATCTCCACGCAACACTTAATTTAATTAACTACTATTGCTTCCCAATTGTATACAATACGGATCGTTCATGGCTATATATTTATTCATGAACAGTATTCTACAATTTTTGTTTTTTTAAATTCAATTGTTGAATTGTTTTGAGATTTGTGCAAAGAAAAA
Source organism: Carex arenaria (assembly GCA_964058825.1). Classification (NCBI taxonomy): domain Eukaryota; kingdom Viridiplantae; phylum Streptophyta; class Magnoliopsida; order Poales; family Cyperaceae; genus Carex; species Carex arenaria. The sequence continues at coordinate 734,546 of CAXKVW010000693.1, forward strand.
TCAGCTGTTTTGAGATACGTGCACACAAATTATTAGACATGTGGATTTAGAAAAGCATGAATTTTAGAATTACAGCAGATATGAATCCCATACAATATACCATTCTGGCAATAAAATGGAGGCATTGGGTCAAATTCAGTTTTATTTTCGATCAAATTAAGCCATTCAATATGTATCAAGATTCGAATGTATTTGATCAGTACAAATTAAACTTTAAAATTTTCCGTACGAATCTTAATACATATATATAGAGTAGAACTAGGGTGCTCCTAAGTTCACCCAACTTCTTGTGAACTTGACTCTAAAATATATCGAATCGACTTTAAACGATGAATCCAAACTGTTGAAATCCTTCTACCTAATGATTGATGCGTCTACATGTGAAAATTTTAAAGTTTCGAATTAATTTAATATAGAGTCAAGTGGTCAAAGGAGTCCAAAAAATGAATGCATTAAAATTAATTTGTAGACCTTAAACTTTTGACCACTTGACTCTATATTAAATTAATTCGAAACTTTAAAATTTTCACATGTAGACGCATCACTCATTAGGTAGAAGGGTTTCAACAGTTTGGATTCATCGTTTAAAGTCGATTCGATATATTTTAAAATTAAGTTCACAAGAAATTTGGTGAACTTAAGAACACCCTAGTTCTACTCCATATATATATATATATATATATATATATATATATGAATAAATATGATATGACATATATTGGACCGTTTCCGATTCCTATGGCAATACTATTTTAATTTTTCTGTTTCAGAACCAAGTCAGGTCAAAAACAAAAAGGATTCACGAGCGGATTCTCGGATTATATATACTTATACCCCACTTGTTGTTAATTTCCATCTTCTATCCCCTATAAAACATGAAAAATATTGAAATTAATGAGCTCCAATTTATTTTTAATTTTTTACCCTTTTCTCTATCGGCACTTTTAATATATATATATATATATATATATATATATATATATATATATATATATATATATATATATATATATATATATATATATATATATATATATATATATATATATATATATTTATATATATATATATAGAGTAGAACTAGGGTGCTCCTAAGTTCACCAAACCTCTTGTGAACTTGACTCTAAAATATTTCGAATCGACTTTAAACGATGAATCCAAACCGTTGAAACCCTTCTACCTAATGAGTGATGCGTCTACATGTGAAAATTTTAAAGTTTCGAATTAATTTAATATAGAGTCAAGTGGTCAAAAATTTAAGGTTTATAAATAAATTTTAATGCATTCATTTTTTGGACTCCTTTGACCACTTGACTCTATATCAAATTAATTCGAAACTTTAAAATTTTGACATGTAGACACATCAATCATTAGGTAGAAGGATTTCAACGGTTTGGACTCATCGTTTAAAGTCGATTCGATATACTTTACAGTCAAGTTCTCAAGAGGCTTGGTGAACTTAGGAGCACCCTAGTTCTACTCATATATATATATATATATATATATATATATGAGGAGGGTTCAAATGCACCATGGTTTTGTGCTCCAATTATGCTCCAAGTCTTTATCTTTGTTTTCAAAATCCTAACAGTCGATCCGAACCGCTCAAAATAATTATTACAATAAAATATGCTTGGAGACAAAATTTTACATTTTTTAGAATCTGTTTACTATTTTTTTTGGTAGGTACAATATCGACTATTTCGTACTGAAAACAGTCACAGTACGAATCTGTTTACTATTTTTTTGGGTTCAAATGCACCAGGGTTCAAATGCACCATGGTTTTGTGCTCCAATTATGCTCCACATCTATATCTCTATTTTAAAAATCCGAACAGTCGTTCCGAACCGTTCAAAATAATTATTACAATAATATATGTTTGGAGACCAAATTTTACATTTTTTAGAATTTGTTTACTATTTTTTTGGTAGGTACAAAATCTCAATTTTTAGGAGATCCTGGACCATCCAAAAAAATGACATTGTACCTACAAAAAATATAGTAAACAAATTCTAAAAAATGTAAAATTTGGTCTCCAAGCATATTTTATTGTAATAATTATTTTGAGTGGTTCGGATCGACTGTTCGGATTTTGAAAACGGAGATAAAGATGTGGAGCATAATTGGAGCACAAAACCATGGTGCATTTGAACCCTCCTCTATATATATATTGTATACCTTTTCGTGAATTTATGAATATTTAAACAATTTATATTGGTTAGTCGCCAAGCTCTATATGCATAGAGTGGAGAAAATGGCACAGCGGAGCCGGTTTCGTCACATAATGGCACAATTACGATACAAAACAGTACGTCACGTCAGCACGTGTGACTGTTTCGTACTGTGACTCGCGTGTCGTGTGCCGTGGCCATCTTTCGAGAATTTGACACGGTACGGCACATTACGCAAAAGATAGGGTCATAGCACGGCATCATGCGAGTCACGTGTAATTAGGACCATTGGATCTTGATCAAAAGGTGAATCTTAAATAAACTAACCTAAATTATGAAAAAAAAATAGTTAAATGTGACCAAACCTGATCAGTCACGTTTGGACAAGGCACGTTTGGCCACGGCGTAACTTGCGTGCCATGACCATCTTCGATATTTTGGTCAGACACAGAACAACACGTGTGACTGTTCACTTGGTCACAGTACGAGACCAAAATCATGACGTATTAGTCACGGCACACCACTTTTTTACCACCCTTTCTATGTTTTTTTGGGAGAAAATAGGCTGAGTAGCAGCTCTGTTACTTGCATTAAACTATTATTTTGTTTCTTACAAAAAGCTAGTTATCTATTTTAACAATTAAAATTATCTAAAAGCTTCAAGGGTGTCCTTGATATAAGATCGTTACACACCCTTCTTTATAATCTAGTTAACTTATATGTTAGTTAGGCAATAGCAAAATTTCCATGCACGAAACGCGCTTATTTTCTCAGTACTGTTTTCTCATGTTGATCATACATTCTCGACAACTTTCTATACATCTTGTGATATGCATGAACATTGTCTTCTCTTCATATATATACTCTGTCAAATATTCTTGCATTAATTCACCACGATCGATCGGATCGCTGGATTATGCTCATGAGTGAGGTTACTTACGTACCTTGCATTATGCATATTGGTTTATATTATGAATCTATTTTTATTTTCAAGATTCGAACCACAGAAAAATAATATTTTGTAAAATACTTAATAAATAGTAAATAAATTTAAAAAAATGTAAAATTTAATCTCCAAATATATTTTAATATAGAGATCATGCATGTTGAACAGTTTGGATCGACTGTTTGGACATTGAAAATCACAAAACCGAATTGTTATAAGATATTATAACTTACAAATATTGTAAGTGGATTCCTCCTCATATATATATATTAAAAATATTTTGTTAATTTTTTATTAGTCTGGTAAACAATATTTACTTGATCTAAAGATTCTATATACCATTCAAAAGTACTGATATTTTATCTATCTAAAATAATATGGATAACTCTAAAAAAAAAAAAATTGAGTCTGCAAGTATTTTTAATACGGAGATTATGGAGAATAATTCAAATCAACGGTTTGACCTTTGAAAAAAATATATATATATATTAACGAATTATCAATCTACGCTGTGCATATATGGTGTCATGCATGCACAGCCTTACCACTTTTCCTATTAAATAATTGTCAGGATATAATATGATTTTGTCTTCGAACAAGATCGATATATATAGTATGATTATCTTACACAAGCATACAAGAACTTTTGTAGTCTTGTAGCATCTTGTTATTGTTTTTGCCCCCATCCAACAGATCGATCATTGGTATCCAATTCCTAACATATGGACTTTACATACATCAATGATATCCAGTTTCTAAGACTGCTCCGCAAAATCAGTACAGAGGGGAAAGAAGAGAAAGAAAGTAGCAGTCGTGCGGGTTACCTCGCTACAGTAAAACCTACACTCCAAATTAGAGAGTACAAAGTTTAAAACTTTTGTACAGAGCATTCTTCCACATTTCCCTCTCTATAGTACCCGCATTTCTTTCATTGAGAAGGATAAACTAATTATGATAAATCACAAATCCTCAAAAATTGAAGAGAGAAATAATATGAAGACATTTAGCACGCATCAATTAACTTCACTTTCTGTTGGTATTTATTGATATATGGTTACAAAAGGAATAGTTTTTTGTTGGTATTTATTGATTACAAATATAGTTATGTTGGTGATTAAGTCTTGTTAAGGATATATATATATATATATTATAATGAAATAACAAATTTAATATGAGAAAACCATAATGATTGAATGTCCCAATTGTATGTAATTTTTATGTAGTTATTTTATTTCATAATTAAATAAAATCAATTTATTGAATAATATATGTTAGTTTTATCACAATATTTAAATTATGTATCTAAATTATATATGTATATGTATTTATATATCTGTCTAATATCCAATATGTATTTGTATTCATTTGATATCTGATTTGTATACATATATTTTTAATATATGATCCGTATCTATATATGTATCCAAAAAATAAAAATAAATGCAAATATAGTTTTATCACTAGCTAATATCATCCCGTTTGCACCTCTAGCTAGACCTCTATCTTATAAAAAAAAGTTTCACATTTAAAATGACGATCTATTAAAAAGAAAGGTGCAATTAATTCGTTCTTAGAGTGCATTTTGCAAATAACTTCCAATTTTGTTATATAATATAGGGAGGATTTCATATATACCACTCAAAAACAGTGAAATTATGTATTTACCGTTCAAATTTTTGTAATTATATATTTATCATCTAAAAATCTAATAACTCACATATTTACTTAATATAACTTTAGTATATAATAAATATACCCAAAACACAGATTAATTATGTTTAATTTTCTTAAAACTATAATTAATCAAGGATTAACTTAGCATCCTCTCTTTCTTTTCTTAAAACCGTTCTCGTTTATACCCAATATAAAAGATTAAAAATAAATATTTCAAACTGAGTCAGTAACAAAACACAGATTCTCAAACTCAGTTACTACTCTGATAACGGGTTACAATATTAGCGTCTTAGTAGTAGTTGTTTTGTTGAAAAATTTGGAGCAATTATCTTATTTTTAGACGATCAAGCTGGAGTTGGAATTCTTATATCCAAGTTTGTTGCCTCATCTCTTCAAGTATAAGTAGGAGAGAAGAGATGAGGAGACAGTTTTAGCGAAAATGAGGAAGTTACGTCAAAAAATGTGAGAGATAAATCTGTGCGCAGAAGAGGAAGGGGCAGAGAAGAAGAGGAGACAAAATAACTTTTTAATTATATTTTATATATTCTTAAACTTAATTAATCACATTTTTTTATTAATTGGGTAAATATGTGAGTTGTTAGATTTTTAGATGGTAAATATGTAATTACAAAAATTTGAATTGTAAATACGTAATTTGACTATTTTTGAGTGGTATATATGAAATTATCCCTATAATATATATTTATGTCACTATAAATTAAAGAATATGTTTACAATTAATCTAATTACCTAATAGTAAAATATAATTGCTTGCTTATATTTATATATATATTTTTAATAAAGAATAGACACTACTAGAATTTGTATTATTAACATGGGTAACTAAACATAATTGCATCTTTAAGTAATTCCCATACAATTGATATTTTTTGCATGGGAGCGCAAAGTAAATTGCATGGACTAAAATTTTCGGCCCATGCAGTTAATAAACCCACGCAATTAATGTAACTACCCATGCTATTTCCAAGTTATATGCCCATGTAAATAAGTCTCAGAAAATTTTTAATTTCCACCAATTAATTTTTTTATTTTATTACCAAAACCCTAGCTCTCTCCTTCCAGCCGCCTAAGTGCTCGTTTTTTCTCTTCTTACCGCCTCCCCTCTTCTACCTGCTCCGTCTCAAAATCGAAATTTCTCCTCCAAAACTTAGGCTACTTCCTTTTGCTTTAGATCGACTCCATTCAGATCTAGGGTTAGGAGACTTCTAGTTTGAAGTAGCAAGGAAGAAAGGAAGGACAAGACCTAACTAGCAAGGATGCAACGAGGCACTCGAAGAACAATGATGACCTAGCGTTATTTACAAATAAGGAGAAGAGGAAGCATCTTGACTATGGTACGCATGAGTGCTTGGGCAAGAGCATCAAAAGGTTGATTACTATTTTTATTTTCATGGTAAAAAGTTAGTTTGATTTTTTGTTAATATGGTTCAGTGTGATCGAAAAATTAAGTACTTCTTTTTAGTTTAGCCTTGATTAAAGAGGACCATAAAAAGTAAAGATTGACCAATAACTCGTTAATATGGTTCAACTGAAAAAAATTAGTTATACAACTTACAATTGAATTGAAGCTCAAACAAAAACTACCAAATCATACGATGGTTATTCATTTGGTCTTTAGAGATTCTGACTCGAAGTCAAATACCAGTATAAGCATAGTGGGTTAAAACACAGCAAGGAAAAAATAATTGTAACATGTGGTTTACTCATGTGCTATAGTCAAGGATGGTCAAATATTTTGATATGAATGACATTCTCCATGTTTGTACTCATTTATTTGATCTGGACCATATTGCCAAGTTTGTTTGTACTAATTTTCAGTACATGTGACATGCTTTGATTCTCAGGTCCAGAGAAGCAATTTGATTAAGGCAAAGAGTGCAAGAGAGGAAATGAAGAACAAAATGCCTAATTTAAGTTAAGTATAAAGTTGTAATTTCTAAAGTTGGTAAGTTGTCAGATAGTGCAAGCAATAACTTGGAGCCAGATGCGCCATTTTCAATATTCCTATGTTCTTTATTTTGTTATTCCATTGCTTAGAGGTTGTTTTAGAGTTGAATTAGTATTTTAATGGAATCATTTTGCTAAATTACTACAACAAAATTTAACCTGTACTGCTACTGTAAAACTATATTAATTCTATTTTATTATTTCAAATTTTTAACTAAATATAAAATTGTTTTACAAAAGAACAAATCTAACTTTCAAATATCTATAATCATTGCAGCTTGAACATTATCAAATCACTAGACTTCATGCACCTCAAGATTAAGCTCTCATACTATCTAAGAAGTCAGAATTGTACAAGAGTTTGTGGGTTGTGTTGATATGATATAAGTATGCTTATTGGATAAGTGTTAACTTGTGCTATGTGAGATTTTGGTATGACTTGATTGTAATATCAAACAAAGTAATATGAATATTTATGTTGATTTTAATAGATGGTTTTTATTTTATGTTTAGTGTGTACTTTGGGAATAATTGTAATGAATTGAATGAGATTTATGAAGTGCTTGCAATATAATAAACAAAATATTATTTGCGATTTTTTTTTATGGGTTTACTCATAATTCTACCCATGCAGATAAGAAAAAAATACATCTTAGCAGCTAATTGAACGATGCCACATTATATACATATTGCATGGGTATATTTGCATGGGTACTTTATTTATAGCATGGGAAATCAATTGTATCGGCCGCCAAATTTTAACCCATGTAAAAGAAGTTTGCGCACCCATGCAATTGATCAACTGCATCGGCCCCATGCAAATAAGAGTCATTACCATGGAAGTCAACTGTATGAACTTATTTGCATGGGATACCCATGCAATTGACATTAACTGCATGGGTAGCGCATGCAAATGAGCATTTTTCGTCTCATGCAAATAATCCAAATTCTAGTAGTGAGAGGTCAAATCCAATTATTCAAAACTAACAAGCAAATAATTATGTTGCCACGCACGTAATGTCTTGTGTGTGTGAGAACTAGGTTAGAGGTCAAATCTATTTACTAATCGAAGATTGATTCTCTCTTGTGCGTGGCAACGTAATGTCTTGTGTGTGAGAACTAGGTTATAAGTTTAAAAAAAAAAAAAAAACTTATAACCTAGTTCTCACACACAAGACATCACGTTGCCACGCACCATACCACAAGAGATTGATTCTCTAGTTCAAATAAATCTAGAGCTAGTAGTAATTGGGACGCTGAAACTGTTCACTAAAGTCTAAATTACATATATATATATATGGCCTTGAAAACAACAACAGGAATCTAGACGTATCAGGTGAGCCAACGAAAGTCTTTTGGTACAAATTATGTTTGTCGATATTACACCAATAATAGGCTTACGTTGTCACATATGCTGGCGGGTTTATAACTTATGACTGTACCGCTCCGTTTTTACGTGCCTGCGGTGCCAGTGTGCCCCCAGCTTGATGCTGATATATGGCTGATGCTCTTGATCATTGATCATGCATGCATTGCTGCCTGAGGTTTTTTTATCCTCTCCATTCAATTCTAGCTTTGTGTCACAACCAGTGTTCTAAATACTATAAATAGCTGTGCTATAGTTTTTTCGGACCATAAAAACTACGCTATGAGATAAAAATACGCTAATTCAACTATAGCTGTAATAGCTAACCATTATTACCGCTACGCTCTAAGCTATAGTTGTAATAGATGACCGCTATTACCGCTATGCGCTAAGCTCTATTGCTATTGCTATGCTACATGAGTTTTTATTTTGCGATTTATATGGTCTACTATGATAAGTATGCTAAATCTTACTATGTGTTTATGTTTCTATTTGTGATTTAATATCTCATTCTATTTCGAAAAATATTCAAATATTAATTCTTCTTTTTGCTTGCTCTTCTAGTATTCACTTGTAGAATTATTATCGTTTGTTTCATTAAAAGTTTATTTTAATTATTATAATATGTAAAATGTTCAAATAACTATATTGACTTCATTTCACTTATAAAATTAATTACTCTTCATCTATTATAATATGTAATACCATGAAGTATGAATTATGAAATAATGTTATTTTCTATTTTTTTTTCTTATATGCATGATTGAAAAAAAGTATAAACTTAGGTTAGTTGTCATTTAATTGTTACTCCAATTCTCTAATATTAACCATTTGATAATTAGTAGAAATATAGAATATAAATTTTGAAAAAAAAAATGTTATGTATGATAGCTTCTGTTATAGCTATGCTATTCGTAATAGTTTTTTTTCTCTGTCTCCCCGCTATGTTGTTATAATAGCTATTTAAAACCTTGGTCACAACCTTAATTTTTTTACTTTTATTAAGATATGATAATAATTTCCTAATATATTATCTATATCTATTGATAGAAAGGCACTTCAAGGATTATAGGAATGAAGAAATTGGAAAAAAATAATAATAATAAAGATATGATAATAATTTATTATCTATATCTATTGTATAATTTCCTGCAGTTGACAGAAATTGGAAAAAATTAATAAAGAAAACAAAAACTGGAGCTATGAAAGTATATATTGAAGAAAGGGGAGAAGAAAAGGAATCCTGATTGATGGACATGCATCTCCGGCCGGCTTTTAGTTACAACTCACATGAGATGAGTAGATTGACAGGCTAAGAAAAATTATGAAAAGAAATTATGAGTTCCTTGACTCTAGTCCGGGTCGCATGCCAACTTGGCATATATTATATATGTATCTTTGTTGTTTTCCTGAGCAAGAGAATGTTTGGTGGTGTATCAAAATGATCGATTGCTTTAGTCTTTTGTTTTCTTCCCACTAATCTATCCTAAATCGCGTGCCCTATTGCGAATTGTTATTAGTCCTTGTCAGGATGAGGTACATATTATATATCCTTCTCAAGTTACTAGATTTTATCCTCGCCTTTTTTTACTATTTATTTGTTTGGTGATAACCAACTTGCAAGAAGGCGCAATTTCATTTAAACCTTTCCAAATACATGCAACAATTTCACGTGTTGTGTATAAGACTGTGCTACAGAACAGAGGGAGAAATCTTCATTAAAGAAAAAGAAGGAAAGAGATCGGAGGTGAGGTTCACCTTTGCACAGTGATTTTACATTCCGGTTTGAAAGTCGATTGTCGTCAAAAATTAACAAGCAGTTCAGCTCTTTTTCCCTTCGAACAGTTTTTGTTCACCTCCTCTCTCTCTCCGGTTCTTCTCTTCTATAGCAAGTGAAACTGTCAGTCAGAGACAGTCTGAGATGAGGCTCACCCCTACACAATAATTCTCTCTTTCCTTTCTTCCACGTCCCTCCATTTGAACGCACAACCTAAAAGAACCAAAGAAAAATCATAATGTTGTAAAACTGTTACTAATTACTACATTGCTTTTAATTTGCTAGACCTTAATTATTTATTTAATTAATGTGTCTAATGCGAGGTTCATTTTTTTTTTATTTAAATGGCATGACAGAAGCAGGTGTTGTTACATTTAACGGAAAATGCCAAGGTTCATGTGTCAAAAGTTTTTGGCATCACTAATAATGTCACAAACTCTCTTTCATATTTATATTTTCAATTTAAAATTTTTAATGCCGAATTAAGTTGTTAATCTTGATCTTTTCTATGAGAAGAGGCGTCTATGTAAATTTGTATATTTTTTGTAACTTATTTTATATTAAAATTAAAAGACCAAATTAAAATAGTACACTAAAATTAGTCTATAATTATAATAAGAGTGAGGCTATGGTGATATTTATATTTCAAATTATCTTGTACTATATGGATTGAAATTTTAATTTTAAAAGTTAAATAGTTAATCTGAAGTGCTTAACGTGATCTCCTTATGCAAATATACTTGAAGACCACATTATTATTATTATTATTATTTTTAGAATTTTGCAAGTACTAATTAATTTTTAAGATAGATAGAAAATCACTACTTTAAAATGATCTAGAATCTTCATATCAATGACTTTCTGCGTATTTAATAAAAATAGTAAAAATGTTAAGAAAATGTCAAATTTGATCTTCAAGTACATTTCATACAACGATCATGTTAAACAGTTCGTATCAATAATTTAGAATTTAAAAATAGAAATATTATCCATAGTACAGGTTGCTCAGTAATATGCATATCCCCATAACCTCATCACTCTTAAAATAAACTATATTTGTTCGTTTTTGGACCTTGATCTTATTTGTAACAACCTCAAATATTATAAAATTTTACATGAACATATCCTTTGTAACAAAGACAATCAACAAGACAACAAGTGATTGGGATCTTATGTTTGAATTTTGATTTTTAAAATATAAATGCAAAAAAGAATAATTATAACGTGCATCCAACATTTATAGTACATCTAACACTTAGCAGTTAGCACTTATGTAATGCTTACGCCACCAAAAACATACAACAATGAAACCTCCTCTTATTTAATATGTCTTCCTTGATATCAAGCTTTTTATACAAAAATAAAAAAAATAGTATATCTTTGTATAAATATATCCATGTATGTTTCTTTTGATTTACAAATGTCATTATGATGATTTGATAAGTATGGCGATTTGATAACTCCACATGGTCATCACTTAGCATTTAGCACTTTATAGTACATATATGGGTATGGCCTCAAGTCGTGCAATTAGATTGGGTCAATTTAATCTAGTGCAAAGAAATTTGATATTTTTTAACAAAGTCATCATCACTTAGATGACTTAATTTATAGCAAGAAATTAAATTAACCATCTTAAAATAGACTCGGAAATCTTTATATATATTAGCTTTTAATTTCCAACGCATATTTCTATCCACTACATAATTCAGAAATTCAAATTTAAATTTCTCACCATTCTCGACAATGATAACCCACCGATAAATCGCAGTAGTTCTCCGTCTAATTAAAATTTATTCAAAGGGATAAAAGAGCAGTTTGATGATCATCAGATCAAATTCAGTCTAATTACTTATCAGAACTGTTAAATCTACATCAAAATTTGTGTGTACTTGATAGGGTTATTATTGAGCCGAGTTTTGAGTGAGCTGAGGGCAACTCCAATTTAACTCGTTAACTCATGAGCCGATTCAACTCAAGTTGCTCATTCAAAATCGAGTTGAAAATCCAACTTGAAATCAACTCGAGTTAGCTCTAGCTTGCGAGCCAACTCAATGAAATTGATTTGAGACAAAATTACAGTTCAATATAAACCGGTCTACAAATAAATTACCATGACAATCCAAAGTACATAATAAAAAGTCTACTAATTACCGAATTACCAAAATCAATCCACAATTTACATTATTGTCTAAAAATTACCAACAAAATCTACAAAGTACCAAATTACCATAGAAATAAACAATACACGGTTCTCTACTTCTCTAATCTCTTCCTCTTTTGCAGATGGCAGATTCATTATAAAGAAAAATATACTAACTCAAGTTATTCATGAGCGAATTGGGGGTATCTCAGACTCACGAGTTGGACTCAACTCGTGAGTCAACTAAGTTGTTCAACTCAAGTTGTTGGTGAGTTTGAGTCCAAGCTGATATTGAACAAGTTTTATGAGCCATTAGCATTTTGTGTAACTCTTATACTTGATCAACACAAAAGTTAAAAGATTTTCCGCATGAATCTTAATAGTGATCGAACGATTTTGATCGAATATTGCACTGAATTTAATCTGATGTCCATTAAAGCGCCACCGGTTCTATTCAAACACAAATAATCGTAAGGATTCCTAAGGACTTGAGAGTAGGTCCGATGGTCATCGGACCTATTTAGTTCGACGGGTTCAATCACCGTTTAAGCTGCTTTAAGATTCATGTGCAATGCTTTAATATTCGTGCGAATTTACTTTAATTTTCGTGCGCACATATTTTAATATCAATTGGACGGTTGTGGAGCTCGTTGAACCTAAAAGTAGGTCCGATAGGCATCGGACCCACTCCGTTCTCATTCCTGAGAGGATATGGTTCTGCAATATTTCTTGTGTTAGTGAGCAACTGATGTCATTTGTCCCCGTTGCTGAGTTCACCATCAGGTTTAAAGAGCCACGTGAATATCTTTGGCAGCAAGTCAATTGTGCAATGATCTGTGATTCTAGATTTTGCAATTGTTGTTTTCTCAGAAGGATCAATGTTCTGGATCGGTTATTTTTGGAGATATCATCAAACCAAACTTGCTTTCGTTCAAATGGTTCGGTTTATCAGAATTCTCGACTCCATTTGGTTTTATAAAAAAGCTTGTTATATATATTATCATTTTAGATTTCAGTTTGATTTTTATGAATGAGAACAAAAGAATAAAAACATACAGTGGGAAGTTGTTGGTACTTGGTATCACATGTTTATGTGGTCCGGTTCATATAGTTTTAATTTACAAACCTAAAGGCGTTCAAGTTGCACTACTCTCCTTCCTCTTTTTAAGCAGCCCTCTATCTCCTCTAACTCATATCGCTACTCTTTTTGTGCATCTGTTAGTACGTTGACATCTATAGAGAGAGAGAGAGAGAGAGAGAGATGGTATCAGGAGAGCATAAGAAAGCTGGTATGACAGAGCAATTGAAACTTCTACGCTCCGTTACTCACTCCAATGCAGTAATTTATTGATTGACCTTCATTTAATTAATTATGTTTTTCTTGAAGTTTCTTCATTATATATTGTGTACCTTTTGTTTTGGTAATTGTACTTTTGCTCTTATACAAATTAAAAATAGGAGCTCAAACATGAGGACAACTGAATTAATTTGTAAAGATTTTTGCTAGCTCAAACAAACAATAATTATGTACCTCCTTTCTTTGAACCAAGAACAACAGAAAAATAATATAGGATATTAATGAATATAAGAAATAGCTTGTTAAATACTGCATTTGAAACGTTAAATATTGATAAATCCAAATTGAATTTTTCAGGTTAATAAAACTTCGATCATAGTAGATGCAGCACGCTACATTGAAGGTTTGAAGCAGAAGGTTGTAAAGCTGAATCAAGAAATTGCACATGCACAAAATGTTGTCAAACAAACCACCAGGCCCATGGTATATACTATATACTATATACTTCTCTCTCTCTTGTAGTAATTTCTAGTTGAACAACTATATATTGCAATGCTAAACCAGAGCTAATTCACATAAATGGTCGGTGCGTATAAATACCATGCTTAGCTAATTCATGTATGTAATACATCAACTAGCAAGGGCAGAGATAGACCTTTAGACTATGGGAGTCAAATGTGAATGGAGGTCATACATATGAAATTTTTATGCTACGAATGGGGTCAATTTGACAGTTTAATAGCATTTTCTACTAAATTAATAGAAATTTGCTAATAAACATAAAAAAAAATTGAAAATAAATGGAGTCAATTGACCCCCATTTATTATAAGTGGCTCCGCCTCTGGCAATTAGTATTGTCGAGGTATTAAAACAAATATCTTAGATTTTGTAAGACATAATTTTGCAATGCTGGTATGATATAAGTGGATTATTCTTCTCTCTTTACACTCAATCCAATGTGACAATTTCCTCAATTTTTTTTTTATTTAAGCTGAATTTAAATGAATTTTGTCAATCAGGTCACAGTTCAAACACTGGGGACTGGATTCTTGATCAATGTCATCTCAATAAACAATATGCCTGGATTGCTGGTATCAGTACTAGAGGTATTTGAGGAGCTAGGCCTTCATGTATTGGAAGTTAAAGCTTCTTGTGCTGATTCTTTTCGTCTCGAAGCAGTTGGAGGAGAGGTAAGATTATGACAGTATATATAGAACTGAACAATACATATTAAGCTATACATATGTTATAGAATATCAAATGCTGTGCATAATAAAAGGTCAAACCAGGTTTTTTAAGTTACATAGTTGCAATGCAGCTTTTAAAAATTTCTTAAATCAAGAGTTAATCATACCGAAAGCATCTAAACAGTTCGTTAATGGCAAACTTTGGTAGAACTCAAGAAGTTGTACCAGTACCTATGCCAGTTTATCATAACTGATACCATCACCAGTAACAATACAATCTCAATCTAAAGCCCACTAATCCTCAAAAAATTTAGTTCCAAGCTTAGTCCAATAAAGCAAACATCACAGAATCCAGTAAAGTAGCAGTCCCAAAAAAGTAGTAATAGAATGACATTTTCTGGATAATAATGTGAGCTTGAAATTTTGCTGTTGTAGAACAACAGTGGGCCCCCTCATGTTGCAGTTATAATTTTTGTTTGTTAATTGCAGGATCAAGAAAATTATGTGGATGCACACATCTTAAAGGAAGCAGTGCTTCAAGTCATCAGAAATTGCTCTGACCAAGACAAAGAATAGAAAGAAAAGCTGGATTATTAATTTTGTTTTATCCAACATGTCATTGTAGGCGAATCAAAAGAGAGAAAATTCCATGTACATTTCTTAATTTGGCACTTCTGTCTTATGTAGTTGTATTTTGAACTTAAAATTCTAAAATCAAAATTAGTAAGCATCCTCTAAAGAGTATTTTGAGAACATAATATATACATACATACATATAGAGGAGAATTCCACTTACAACATTCAGTTTTGCGATTTTCAAAGTTCAAACAGTCGATCCAAACTGTTCAACATGATATCTATATTAAAATGTGTTTTGAGATCAAATTTTATATTTTTTTTGAATTTTTTTTACTATTTATTAAGTATTTTACAAAACTAATGTTTTTAGACAATTATGGACCACTGAAAAACAACAGTTTTGTAAAATACTTAATAAATAGTAAAAAAAACAAAGTGGCTTTTCAAAACAGAAAAATCAATTATTTTATTACTTTTCGTAAAATCAATTTTGGACCACGGTGGTTTCTCATTTTCCATCCTCGTACAATTATTTTATTACTTTTCATAAAATCAAGATTGCAAAGCAATAGTATATCACAAGTATATCCTAAAATATAAAAACGTCGAGGATACAAAATGGAGAGCAGTTTGAGTCCAATGTCCATTGGACTAAAATTGAGTTCGATGGGCTCAATAACCGTCCGACTCACTTTAAGATTCGTGCGTGTGTACAGATCCGTATGCACAGATCTTAAAGCCGATTGGACGGTTATGAAGCCCATCAGACCCAAATTTGAGTCCGATGGGCATCGGACCCAAACTGCTCTCTACAAAATGAGATGCATCAATAATTGGTCGTGTACAGAGAGCAACCTGTACGCATAATAATTGGGCCCAAACTAAAGTGCGCTGTCCGTGTATACATATATAACCTCATCGAAGGCCCAAATTTATTTAAAGTAGATTAAACGGTAGAAAATCAAGCTATTACATACGCCTTCTCCAGTGTAGAATTCGACATTAAGATACGTTTTGCATTTAGAGAGAAACTCATCATGCATGTTTTGTTTTCCTCTTGAATAAGTATCACATGAATTATGTAAACGACAATGTTTGTTTTTTTTTCATACATAGGAAACGAGTAAAATATGATTCGCAAACTGCATATCTATCTTTCACTAAGAATTTGATAAAAAAAACATAGTAATTATATTCATGACCTTGATATTTATTTGAATATCACAATGAGAAATCAGAGAAAATCAATAAAAAAAACTCTAAAATATGTAATTGTTAGCTTGTCTCGCTTGTGTTTTGAATATTGGATAAAAAAAGATGAGAGGCAATGCAAAATTAGTATAATTCGATAAGTATGACTCTATATTTACTTTTCAATTTACAGAATCAAGACAAAATAACTCGAAAATTATACATTTATACAAACTTTCAATCTTGTCTATAAAAATATTACTAAATGTATAATTGTCGTAAATAATTGGAGCGTTTTATGAGCATATACACTCAGTATATTTATTTTCAAATGCAACTAACTGATACAAATGCCCTATTATTAACATTGAACTATAGTTTTATCCTCCATCATTGTCACAATATCATATAGTCAACTTTAAGCAAAAACTCTTTTCTAATTACCACTGTCGTTAATTTGATATGATTTTTAATAATTAGTTATTTTATTTTATCAAATTTTTTCTCTTCAGCGAACTTGTTTATTCGTTAAGAATTTTTCATTCATTAATCAAAATTTAATTACTTGATAACTATGTTTAAAGGTTAGAAATTTAGACTTAATTGGTATCTAACTTTTTTTTCTCAATTTCAGAAAAATTCTATATACTCCAAATACAATTAAGTTCATCTAATCATATTGGTAACGAGCATACATGTTGTGAGTATAATTTATTTCCTTGTCTTTCACTTTTTATGGTCCAATAAAAGATATATGGCCTATCTATATGGTTGTTCAAAATAACATGATATTATTTCCTTATGCCAAATTTCTTCCCAAACTGTTATTTAGACACTCTAATTGTTTATATCAATATGGAAGCTACAAGGTTATCTATATGGAAAAATTAGTTTTGTTAATGCATGTTATTGGATGAATGCTGACACAATGCTAATCTTATGGTGCAAATTATTTTTATAATTGTGAATTAAGTAAAATGCAACTTGCATAGTTCTTTTTTAGATAAGAAAGAAGGACAAATAGATTGTCGATTGCACCTCTATCGCACCTTGACTAAAATTACTGGCATTTACCAAATTAATCTCATGATGAAATTCTCAAAACCTAATTTTCAAAATTTTACCAAATTAGTTCCAATAAAATTGGTAAATCAAATGTAAAAACCTCAATTTCATGAATATTGTTAAAGCAAAATTATAATTTTTATGAAACAAAAATTCACTATAATGTGTTATTTATATGATAGTATGAATGTATGATACATGTCATAGAAATAGAAAAAAGAAAGGAAATTTGAAACAACAGAAGAAAAAAAATGGTTTAATATAGCCCACTAATATATGTTATTTAAATTTCAAATCTTAATCTTAAGAAAACATCCAAACAAAAATATGGAACTCAAATTTCTAAGTTCTACGCTCAAAACAATAGCCCAATTTTTATATAAATTTATTTCTCAGTTTCAGAATTCGGAAGTCTATGTCAAGCTAAAGATATAGCAGAAAAGAAGTTCAAATCATGTCTTATTTGAAGTCAAACACAGTAATAATTGAAATAATTGACAAAAATAGAGGAGACCATTTTCTGAATGCTATCAACTACGTTTAATTTTCTCAATAAATATTATGGATGTTTTGAGTGAGATAGTGAATAATTAAAAATACTGGGTAATATGAATTAGGGAAGTGAATTTTAATTTGATACTTCAATATTTCGGAGAGCAATTCAACAAAATGAGATATAATGTACCTATACTTTCTCTTTCTTTTTTTCAAAAAATAAAAAGAAATTGGTAGCGACTGTCAACTGTCAAGTATCTATATCTATATTTTTAATGAAACAAAACTAACATATGCTATACTCATCAAAAAAATTTAGTGAACATAATTTTAGAATATATTGAATTTGCTTGAAACAAGAAATTCAAATTATTGATACCGATCTACTTACAAGTGATGTGTGTACATACAATATTTTTAAAAAATTGAATTTATTTAGTATAAAGTTGAGATGTCAAAAAAAGATTTTAATGCATTTATTTTTCATCATTTTTTGTCCGCTTGATTTTGACTTTATGAATTCAAAATTTTCAGAATTTTACATTTACATGCTTCAATCGTGAAGTAGATTCGATCAATTTTAGAGTTTTACTCACTGAATCTTCTTAGTGAGTATAGCACATTTTGACTTTGATCTTTTCTATAATCTTCATTTTTATATTAAGCACGTAGATGTCCTGATATGCAAACGGCTGTGATTAAAGATAAAATTTCAGATTGAATATTAGCCTTCCAAACAAATAATTAATCTGCCTTTTTCTGATTCTATGCATCTTTTGTATATTTTTTTTACGTGTAGAAGTCCAAATTTATTTAGAAATGTACTCGTCACATGCAAATTGTATTATCTTTCAGAATGGTCCTGATTTTTTCTATTTTTTAAATGTCATTTAAGAAAATATTTAATTGTTTGATAATTGATTGGTCATGTTTTCATTTCTTCTGATTTTTTATATCATTTAAAGAATGTTTTTTTCATTTTTAATGTCATTTTGTATGAGATTTTTTTTATAAAAGTATATAAAAAAAAACATATATGCCATTTAATATGTCATTTAAGGCATGATGTTTGTTATTTAGTATAATCTTTTTTATGAAAATATTTCATTTTATATGAATTTTTTTATTCTCTTATAATATGTTTTCGTTGCAAGTTGCAACGCACGGGCACGATACTAGTCTATTTTAACATATCTAGCCATAACTAATCTTACCATATAAAAGATCGAAAAAAAAGTTTCTCTCATATGGTCTCCGTCAGATCAATGTTATCATAACCGAATCAAATCGGACATCGACCCGGTAAAGTTCCGAATCAACAGTTTACTGGTCAGATCGATGGATCAACAGGTCAGACAGTTGGTTGTTATTTAAATACTTATATATTTATAAGATACATGTAATATTACAAATAATTATGTTTTATAGAGTAAAAATCTCTATCTACGTATTAAATAATGTGTTATAAAAATAAATTTATAAATTATTAAAAATGCAAGAAATATATTTTTTTTAAGTTCAAATTATGTATAACTTATTCTTATAATTATTAAAATAAAATATCGTAGGAATACCTTTTTTCCGCCAAAAATGTTTTATACTTTTATATTTTATTTTTAAAATGCAAGAAATATTTTTTGTTTGTTTGGTTCACTGATTTTTTAATAAAACCAATCGTTTAAACCAAAATTGGCCAGTCCATTTGCATAAACGATTCTATAGAAGAATATACCAGACATGTGATCGGGTCTGGTTTTTTCTAGTCAAACCACTGGTTCGGTCCAGTTCTGATAGACACTGCGTCATATGCAGTGTTTTAAAATTCGGTCTATTCGGCCGAATATTCCTATTCGGTTGCAATCCGAATAGAAAATCTATATTCGGTCCGAATATGAAGTTTAAAGCATATTATTGATTTAGAATATATCAATAGTAATAAAATACCGGTTTAAAGTATATTAAAAGTGATTTATACTACATATTACCTGTTTAGAGTATATTAACAGTGATAAAAATACTGATTTAGAGTATATTAACAGTGATCCATATCACATATTACCGTATGCTTGTTTATATGTATGAATTATCATTTAAAATCCGCATATATAAATCCGAATAAAAATCCATATATGTGGCCGCATACCGTATATGCGGTATTCGGTGGCCTTCCGCATACCGAATGAGAACCGAATTTCAAAACACTGGTCATATATCATATTTTTGGAAAATTGACATCACGTGAGGCAACCAAAATTTTGAGTTTAGATGCTTTAGCACGAATATTAAAGGGATCCGTAGTCTGATCGAGGAATTCGGATTTAAAATCAAATATTGTGTTACGACATAGGATATTATTGCTTTTCTTTTCTGAAAGATTTCTGAAAGAAAAGGAGAAACCTATTTTTTTTAGGGGTGCAAACATTCAGCACAGTTGTAAATCAATTTTAGCAAAAATGAATAACATCAATTTTATTACTAGGCTGAATTGGTACTCTGTGAATTGCCTAAACCTACTTTTCTTTACTAAAAGAAAAGTATACATTTGTTGTTTCCTTGTAATTTTCTACTTTGACTTGACCGCTAAATTTAGCGATTTAGGCAACCAATTAATATGACACATGTCATTCGCCTGGAATTAGGGGTGCAAACGGATTAGATACGGATCGGATAGTGCTAAAATTATATATGTATCTGCTTTTATTTTTCAGATAATGATACAGATCGGATATTAGACGGATACAGATCAGATATTAAATTGATGCAGTACAAATATCCGTTTTTTATAATAGTGAATAACAAAAAAAAATTCATAATATATATTAAACTATATTATATATTTACTATTCAGATACAGATAATTAAAATTTAAAATCATATTCGTGTTCATATTCGTACGGATATTCAGATATCAAATATCCATATTTAATTTTCAGATACGAATTCGGATATAGTCGGATAATATCTAACCCATTTGCATCCCTACCTGGAATATTAATTCCCAATTCAACTACCTTAATTTACATCAATCTATGTCCAAACGAAAAGTAGTTCCATGGAAGTACATACACTTATATGAGCAAAGCTAGGGTGTGATGTACTCACCAAGAGAATTTGATGAGCACAATTCTAAAATTATATCGAATCAGTTTCAAACGATAAATTCAAACCGTTGAAATTTATGTACTTCATGAGTGATGCATGTACATGCAACATTTTGATAGTTTCGAATTCATTTGCTACAATGTCAAGCGGTCAAAGAAATGAACATTTTATAAGTTATTTTATATATTCAGTTTTTTATAATTTCTTTGACTGCTTGATCTTGTAGCAAATGAATTCGAAACTTTCAAAAAAAATTTGTATGTACATGCATTACTCATGAAGTGCGTAGATTTTAACAGTTTAGATTTGTCATTTGAAGCCGATCCGATGTACTTTTAAATTTGTGCTCACCAAATTTTCCAAATAAGCGCATCACACCCTAGCTTTGCTCCACTTATATAATTAATATCTACATGAATGCATTTTTTAATTAACAATAGCTAGGCTATCTAGGGGTGTGCATGATCTAAAGGTTATAATAATTAGCTCCTTAATTGTTTTTAATTTAAAATGCAGAATTAATGCAAAACGATATTTAATAGTTGAAAAAATTGAAAATCAACAAAAATATAAGTTGAATTTGAAATAATCAGACTGCAGCTAATGAGGTTGACAACAACAAGTCTAGAATTAGAAATTTAATGACATGGTACATGACAAACAGAACTGACTCCGCTGCTTTTCAGATGAACAATTGAGATTGAAACATCAGAATTCGGCTCTCCTATTTAGAGAGCAAAGTCGGATTCATGACAAACATGGACCTAAATATGGGTCAAAACTCTAAACCCAGAGTCGGGATAAAGTCTAAATAATCAATTAATAATAATAATAATAAATACTGAATTAGCAGATAAAGTCAAATGGAAACAATATTAAATCAATGAAAGTACAGCCATACTCTGACATGACATTGACACCAATTCGCAATGAATTCGAATCTTCTGAGATATCTCAAAATTTGCGTGACTTTTTGGAATATCTCAATTGTTCAAATACGTTCTACACGAATCTCAAAGCATAAATAATACTGTCCCCTACGTTCTCCGAATAGGTACCGGACACGTCGGTCACGCAAAAATTGAGATATCTCAGAGGATACGGGCCTATTGGCAATTGCACCCAACAACCTCTGCATTAACTCAAAAGATAAATTTCAAACATACGATCTGTTTTAAGATCCAGACTAGATCTGCAGTATTAAAGGCTCCCGTATTAAAGACTACATTTAAAATCAGACAGTTTATATTCATTCACTCAAAAGATTCCTTTTGAGTTAATGCAGAGAATACGTGTTCACAGCGATGAGCCTAATAAGTAGTAACCCAATCTTTGAGTTTGGATCCGGACCGTTCAATCTGTATTTGGCACGAATATTAAAGTACCCCGTCCCGTGCATTCCACCTCGGGCGGTAAGGATGCAAACTCCAAGATTGAGTTACTTTAGGTGATTCTGTGTCTCCGTCCCATCAACCCACCCATTAATGCTCTCCAGTGCATGCACGTACAACAAAAGGATATGTCCCGTTTCTAACAAATGGAGAGTATGCACCTCATATTTCTTTCTTTTGAATGCACGCTGCTACGCACACAGAGCCAGGCGCCAGCGGTGAGATTTGAGAAGAGAGGAAAAAGAAAGAGAGAAGAGCTAGCGAGATGGCATCCATGGCGCATTGGCGCGAATAGGTTCGATCCGTTATTTCCGTTTGCACCTCTTAACTTTTTTGTTTCTAGGTTTTTTCATCCCAGTCAATCAAATGTTTTCAACAGTCCAAATTTATTTATTCTATTATAATCTGAATAAAAAAAGAAATAAAATTCTACGATTGTAAAATTTGAACAGTTGAGATTCAAAAATAGCAAATTTCTGCTTTCGGCAGAGAAAATAGCAGCAGATTCGTATCCGAATAAAAAGATATAGGAGTAGGTCCGATGGGCATCGGATCTACTTTTAGGTTCAATTAGCTCTAACACCGTACAATTAGCATTAAGATTTGTGCGACAGAAATTGAAACAGACCGGCACGGATTTTAACTAGTTTGAACGGATCTTGATGCAATCGAAGGGTCATTACACCAATCGAACCAATGGAGGTCGGATGGGCATCGGACCTACTCTGAATTCGAATTAAAAATACCCATTCCATTTATAAAATAAAAGACTCCGCGCTTTCTCCTCGAACATCGGAATTGTTCATCAGGTATCTGCGTTCTTTAGGAGTTGTACTATATGTAGCAAGTCTTTTCCAGGACAGTAAACAATACATTTAACAAGTCGCGACATACTTTTACAGTAGAAAATCTACAGATAATCTTAGCATTAAAAGTTGGTCTCTCCTGATACCAAATGGAATTGGCATCCTCTGAGATATCTCATATTTTGCGTGACTTTTTGGTAAATATTAACCGTTGAAATACGCTCCACACGAATCTCAAAGCTAAAATAGTACTGCCTCCTGCGCTATCCCCGAATAGGCACCGGACACGTCGGTCATGCAAAATATGAGATATCTCAGAGGATTCAAACTCTGCAAAATGTACAGAAGCCCGTAAAGACAATTTCTCGACTTGTCATTTCTCTTACAGTTTCCTTTCTTTGACTTCTTTGCTTCTTCACCCAAGGGACCGGAGGTGGTTTGTTTCTTTCTCATTCTCTTCAAACGCAAACTCTCTGTGGTTCTCTCTGTGGTGACGATCCAACAAGCCTCAGATTAATTCGTCTCTCCGAGAGAAATGTCGGAGAAATCGTCGTCTGATTTGGACTATCCACTCGACATAATCCGTGAGTGCATAAATCTCTGTGGTGTGGATTTTTGTAGATTGAAATTTTCCTTTTCTCTGTTGCTTTCTTTTTTTTTTCAATTGATGAGGGGTACTTGTAAGCACTGTTTATGACACAGTCCAGCCTATGAATATCATAAGTACACTAGCAAATTCAACTAAAATCTCTTAAAGAGGAGTAAGCTCAACTCAAAAAGACAAAAGAGGAGAAAAACTCTTAACTCAGATTATAATAGAATTTGTGTTAATTCATTAGTTCATTACAAACTGAAATTGGTTTTCTCTTATAACCTTGCTTAAAGTTCAAAAAGTTTCCTAAAAAGTAATCCTATTTTAAACTACCTTTTTCTTACTTCCAAAAGCACTAATTTCCCTCCTAGAAACCACAAAAAGCTAACTTAAAAAGACATAACAAAAGAAACTTTTTTATCCAATTTAAAACATAATCAAAAGTAACACCTAAATTAATGCTAAAAATATTCAAAAAAATACTGTCATCTACTCATCTTGGGCGGTGTCAGTTTAATAAATTTTGGGATCTTATGTTTTGCAGTTGCATATAACTTGTACAATTCTGATATTTACATTATCATTTAAAAGGAGTAGCAAACGAATAT